>CAWUFW010015973.1:0-332744 GCA_963921515.1 Calotriton arnoldi | reverse complement strand
CTCTACACAACATCCGCAGTCAAATGCGGGATGTCACTGATCGTGCTTTACTTTCAGACATTATATCCAAAAAAGAACACACTTTTCTCAATAACCCCCATCCACGGACCCCAGTCATTTATGTCCTTCCCAAAATTCATAAGAACACTTCCAATCCCCCTGGCCACCCGATTGTATCTGGTTGCGGCTCTATTCTGGAACCCCTAGGCAAGTACATAGATGCCATTCTCAAAGAATTTGTCCCTCTCACAGATACCTTTATAAGGAACAGCACTGACCTTATCAACCTAATTGAGGATAGACCATTCAACATCAAGACTGATCTGATGGTCGGCTTAGACATTAAGTCTCTTTACACCAACATTCCCCATAACGAGGGTCTACAGATCATCCAGAATTTACTCGATAACCGTCCCAAACCTACACGTATCCCCACTGAATTCATAATAGACCTACTACGCATTACTCTAAACAACAACTACTTTTTGTATAAAGACACATTCTACCTACAGGTCAAGGGCGTCTCTATGGGCGCTTGTTTTGTGCCCAATTTTGCTGTACTTTATGTACACAATTTGGAAACCACACACATCCTCACCCCAGCGAACCCTTTCCTCAATTAAATCTGCTTGTGGTGCAGATATATTGGCGATATTCTGCTACTCTGGAATGACACGGCTGACAATCTATCCACTTTCATTGATTGGCTCAACAACTGGCAGCCCCATCTAAAATTTACATCCGAATCTAGATCAAATAACCTTCTGTTCTTGGACCTCACCCTTCATGCGGAAGACGGTTCCATCGGAACCTCTTTGTTCCGCAAACCCACAGAACGCAACACGCTCCTTCTTTACTCCAGTTACCATCCACGTGGCCTGCGTGATGGTCTCCATTTTGGTCGGTTCCTTCGTATACGAAGATACTGTGAGTGGAAAAAGGATTACTTCCGTGAAGCAGCTATCCTGTCTGAAAAACTCACTAGTCATAGCTATCCTAAACGCCTGATTTCCTGTGCCTGCAAACGTGCATGGTATTGCCACAGGGACGTCCTCCTATCACCTAGCACCAAATGTGTCAATACACGCATTCCCTTTGTCTCCACCTTCTGTCCCTCAAGCAATAAAGTCAGTAAAATAATAAAAAAGAACTGGAATGTGCTCTGCACACAAACCATATTTCAGGAACCCCCCTTGTTTTCTTATAAGAGGGGCAACAACCTGTCTTACCAAATAGTACGGGCTGTCACTTGGCCAGACACCAACAAAAATACCACATCCATTACCCGCTATGGGGTCTACCACCCATACTTGGACACTTTAAATGCCAGATTTGCGTAGCCTGCCCCCTGACCATCAACAACAAAGATTTCACGGTCCGGAACAGCGCGTACCAACTTAAACAATTCTCCAACTGTCGCACGACGAATGTAATTTACACCATCCGTTGCCCATGTGACTTGATTTACATTGGCCTAACTACCCAAATGATCAAATAACGCATCATACAACATAAGAATCGCATTAAATGCAAAATTGAGACTGCCCCTCTAGTCTCATACTACATTGAAAAACAACATCCATACACTGATTTGATCTGGCAGGTCATTGACCAACCTACCCTGCCCTTGCGTGGAGGCAACTTACAACTGCTTCTTAACAAATGCGAATGCAGATGGATCGCACAATGTGACTCTGTTAATCAGGGATTGAATACCCTGGACAAATGGAACACCACTATTGACACCCATTGAGCCAGCCCCCCTCCCTCTACACCCGCTCCTTGGGTTTCATTCCATTCACACGCCAGACGGTTGCCCCGTGGACACAGGTCACCGTCTCCTCCTTCCTCTCATACTAGCTAAACATGATACCTGGATACATGTGTTTTACACACATTCACTCCCTTGTACCAGGACATCCGCTGAGCAGACTCGGCCATGTGGATTTTACTGTATATAGATCCTGCTATTCTAGTGTATATACCAGACGGTTGTCCCGTGGACACAGGTCACCTTCTGTTTTTCCTCTTACACATGCTATGACGACACCTAGATGGGTGCGATCCTTACACATATTGATATCATCCTCCTTTGCATCACGATACCCGTTAAAAAGATACTGCTTTAAAGTTTATACCGTTTGCCGATCTGGGGGCTATATCGTGACTAGAAAGCCATTACTGTTTTTTCCTTTTTATTTAAATGTACTGTTCCAGTTTATACCGTGATTGCTGTTAACTGTAATGTATAATTTAATTTGCGCACACTGTGAACTTGTAACACCACACATATTGGACTTCTTGCAGTTCATGTAAGTTCGCAAATCTGGTCAAACTGTCTCCCTTTCCCTTACTGCTTTCAACTACCTTGTGTTCCTTTATCGACTTCACTCCTTTCATGCTCCTGCCCCCGACCCTCGTTCTTCCCCGGCCTAGTTTTTTCCTTTGACTCCCTGTATGACCTCACGTTAACCCCTGTGAGCGAGTACAATTCCAGAAAGCCGCCTCTCGTGTCCTGACTGCAACCTTGAACACGGCGCACGGCCAAATTCATTTGCCTCTCGTGCCAGACTTCTGCTGGTCACCTGCAACCCGGATTGACTCTCTTCTACACGCCTCATCTGTTTTGGAATCCCTCAGACTCGGCGCGTAACTGCTACCAACCAGGTAATTACCTAAACCTCTTCCTCACATTCTTCCTGACCCCCTTTACGAGCGGACATCCCTAATCCCCTTTCCTCCCTTACCCTTTCAGCTGCTGCACCGGCAGATTTCCTTGCCGTGCTTTATCGGATCCGTTGGATCCGGATCTTGCTTGCCTTTGACATAACACGGAAACCTTCAGAGTATCCCACACAGTAAGCTTTACCCGATTGCCTTTCTATCCCTCGCACAA
The DNA here is from genome assembly GCA_963921515.1 of Calotriton arnoldi. Classification (NCBI taxonomy): domain Eukaryota; kingdom Metazoa; phylum Chordata; class Amphibia; order Caudata; family Salamandridae; genus Calotriton; species Calotriton arnoldi. The sequence continues at coordinate 329,848 of CAWUFW010015973.1, read as the reverse complement.
CCATTCCTGGTTGCTTTTATTCACCCCTTCTGTCCCATGCTTTCATTCATTGGTACTTTATCTATTTTCCCTTCCCCCTCAGACCTCTTCAGGAAGACTTTCTGCCTTGACTTGATTTATTCTAAAAGGTTACCCCGCAACCTCCACAGGTAGCCTTCTCTCCTTTCGCTTTACCCCTTGCTCCAGGCGGGTACCTCCTGTTTTTCATTCCCCCCCCTTTCTCCTCTTATCCCCTTATACGGCACTCATCATATTCCAGTAACCCGGTCCTGATGATGACCTGAAATTGTACAGGTTGAAACGCCGTTGGCCTTTCAGCACATCCGTGGGCGTTATTGTGGTTTCTTTAAACAGCTGAATAATTTATGAATTTCTTGCTGACTGTTTTTTTTAACCATCAACCGAATTGTTCCCTGCGCCGTTTTTGCTGTTACCTCACCCTTGTCACGTGTCACTTGCGCTGTTCACCTTCTTCACGAGCACATATCTGCACACAAACGTTTGGGTTACACCTGCATATAATGTAATGTAGTGCTGATATACCTACTTCCATTTAATAACTGAACCCTTTCTTCTTGTTAACTATTGTGGTCTCCCTTATTTCTCTTCGTTTTACATTGAATTGTTTCTTTTATGTACTTGCCTAATTTAGTGATTACCGGTTGAGAGATGTTGTCATTTTGTTAAACAAAGGCCCACTAGTAGCATTTGAAATACAGGCCCTGGGCGCACGCAGTGCACTTTACTACGGTCTTACTTGTAAATCAAATATGCCAATCATGGATAACCAATCACAGTCACAATTTACACAGAGAGCATATGCACTTTAGCACTGGTTAGCAGTGGCAAAGTGCCCAGAGTCCTAAAGCCAACATAAACAGGTCAGAAAAAATAGGAGGAAGAAGACAAAAAGTTTGGGGATAACCCTGCAAAAAGAGCCAGGTCCAACACCTTTCCTGCTCATTTTTCTACCCTCTCTTTTGCCTTTTCTGCTTGTTTCTCTGCCCTATGTTTTGCCTTTTCTGCTCCTTTTCCTGCCCTCTGTTTTGCCCTCTTCTGCTCTGTTTTGCCTTTCCTGCTCCTTTTTCTGCCCTCTGTTTTGCGTTTCTGCTTGTTTTTCTGCCCTGTTTTGCCTTTTTTGCTCGTTTTTTTCTGGCCTCTGTTTGTGCCGCCTCTGCTCGTTTCTTGCTCTGTTTTGCCTTTTCTGCTTGTTTTTCTGCCCTCTGTTTTGACTTTTTCTGCTTGTTTTTCTGCCCTCTGTTTTGTCTTTCCTGCTCGCTTTTCTGCCCAACGATTCAGTTGCGAGAAATGGGTGAAAAGGACTAGTTAGTTGAAGTAAAGAAAATAATTTGGGCTTATAGGTCCCCTTCTTCTGTTACTGGATATAGTCCTTTTCAATTCATGAGAAGTGGGAAACCGTATACTAAGGACAACATGGGTTGGATGAGTGAGTCTAGAAGAGTGGAATGGTCTGCAGAGGAAGTGAGGAATAGCATAATGAAGGCGTAACAAATTTATAAGGATTATTATAATGAGAAGCATGTGTGCACTGATGTGGCTTTGTCTGAAGGAGAATGGGTCTGTGTCAAGAAGGCAGGCAGAGTTCCTAACGGTCAAAGTTCTTTTTCTGAACCATTGAAGGTGGTAGAGTCTCTGAGGAGGATATTCAGTACGCTTAAGTGATAGTAGGGTGTGGCGTATTCAGTACGCTTAAGTAATGGTTGAGTGTGGCATATTCGGTACGCTTAAGTGATGGTTGGGTGTGGCGTATTCAGTACGTTTACGTGATGGTAGGGTGTGGCATTTGAGTTGCATTGCAAGATAATAGGGAAAAGAAGGATGTGATTTTACTGTGTTTACTGGGAGGCCAGTGATCGGTTGCAGGACACAACAGGCGACAAGGGGTCGGGAATGTCATTGGAGTAATACCTGGAGCAAACTGTCCAAGCTGATGAGACTGGGTCTAGCTCTGAGGAACAGACAGGAGAAGCTAATATGGTGGGAAGCCAATTGAGTCGAATGGGTAGGCTTATTAGTTTACCCATTAAGTATTATGTTTTGAAGTAGTTTTAGTTATCAATATTACGTTGTTCAGGGAGGGTTGTGCATTACCGTAATAGAAACCACAAATTATATCTTGGCTTTTTTTCATAGATAGGTTCTGTTGCAAGTCACCATATATTAGCTGTTCATATTTTATTGCTACTTTGTTTTTTTTTGTTGTTTTTTAAAATTATTTTTATTGAATTTTTGCGAAAACAATAAAGAAAAACAAATTTAACGAACAGCAGGCACAGGAGCTAAGCAAATGTTGACCCATACAATAATGGGAGCCCAAACCATCGTACATCAAATCCGCTCTGCTCCGCTCCTTACTATCTGCAATCATGAAGAATAATACAAAACTCAAAATCAACTAAAATGGAAGAAAATAGAGCACATAAGGAATATACATCGCTACACTGTAGATGCAATGGAACGGATATACATCATATGGTGTAAGAAGCATGCATCACATAATTGTCTCGATGGGTATCTAAACAGTCTTGTCACCAGAACAGTCCATACCTTTAAAAAAATTAGCTTGTACAGTATTAAATCATTGCGCAGTTTTTTTACTCCATCTAAACCGGTATATACTCAAATGTATGGTAATGAGCGAATATGACAGCGCTAGTCGTCTGTAGCGTGTGATTGTAAATAGCTTTTGAGGGGCTGCCAGATATCTCGAGGTCGTGATTTGTCAGGCAGTAATGTACCGTATATATCGCTCATGGTGTCACAGTAGGTGGGGCTCCGGATCCATGCCTGCACCAATGGTGTTTGCGCCCGGCCCCAGTGTATGGAAACCTCCCATTTAGCTACCAATAATGCTATATAGCACAATATTGTCTAATACTTCTCTTCAAGGGTTTAACGAATCCTAACAGGGCTGTCAGTGGTGTAGGAAGAATAGTGTATTCTACCATGATGGATAGTCGCCTGAAGACCTCAATCCAGTATGTGTGTACGGGCACGCAAGACCAGGCTAAATGAAAAAAATCTACCTCAAGTGTACCACATCGTACACAGGCGCTAGATAATTCAGAGTGCATTTTGGCCATCAGTAGAGGAGTGATATAGGTTCTATGTATATATTTAAAGTGTAATAATTTGTGTTTGTAGTTGCCCGAGACATAGAGTAGCTGTGTGCAGTAGTAACACCATATATCGTCAGTTATGACCACTCCTAAGTTTTGTTCCCAAGACCTTCGTGCCTTGGTGCCCACCACATGACGAAGGGAGAGGACTCAGTGGTACATACGAGAGACCAGGTGTGCGTTGTCTGGAGAGGTAATTGCAAGTGTAAGTGGTAGGAAGTCATCTGGTTTGGACGATTGGTCGGGTAGTATCGTTAGTAAGGAGCTACAGAGTCTATGTAGCACAAATGTGTCCATGTATGTATTTGCGGTGCGTGCGGTTAGTTCCGTGGTAGAACATGACTTATAATCATGAAACATATCTCCCAACTTATGAAGTCTGTTTTTGGTTAGAGTTTTCTTCGTGAGTGTTTCTAAAGAAGGGGGTAACGCTGGGTTGTCAGCGAACGGTAAGTGTGGTGAATAGAGAGATGTGTGATTTAAATATCTACGTAATTTGGTTCAAGCCCAGCAAGTGGTTGGAACAGTTTGGATTTCTGCTGTGTTGCGGGGGAGACCCTGCGGTAACAGCGTCGATAGAGATTGCGGATATATTTGTGATCTGTCGGGTTTAAGATATTGTACTCGAGCGTCTGGATGATACCAATAATAGGTAAAGTGGGTTTGGGCGATCAAGTAATCGAGATAAAAATCAGGTACGCCGAACCCACCTCTTTCAAAAGGCATGGTTAATGTGGTCCCGCTTACTTTTGGCTGTTTATTCGCCCACACCAGACGTATCAGTAGGGAGCGAAGCGTGGCTACTTTGTTTTTTTAACTGCATGTATGTTACAATTGCATACTTATTATGATTATTATTATTATACCTCAAATGAATGTGTTTATAAAAACAAAATGTCTTGTCTTGTACTTAATTGTTATTGAAAGGTTGAAGATATGTGTAGAGTTGATTCTAGGTTCCATTCCATGCCATAGCGTTCTATGATGCAATGGAACTTGGGATCAAGAATTTGTGGGGAGAGGAAGCAGAACGGTTGCAGGAGATGGACGGTTAATTTGGTTGTTCAGGGGGTTAAATAAATAAGAGTCTTGGTTTGTTGTCCCAAATCTCAGGTTCACCTCCTCCCGGGGTAAAGCATCCATCATCATCCACCTTGAGCAACACAGAACACCGTCCCGAGTGCTCCAGGGCCACGTAACTCGAGCATTTCTGCATGACGATTTTTCTCATGCTACACAGAATGGTCTTTATCTGTCACCTCGCACAATCTTCTTTGCTCCAAGAGTAATGCTTCTTATGCCTAATATCGCTGAGCCTGCTCTGAAGAGCCTTGCGCTATTGTGGCATGTCTCTGTGTAGCATTGGTGTGTTACATTTTTCTCCTTACCTGAGAGGTGTAAACACTTTTGTATCTACTCGCCACACTGACGAGGATCAACCAGGCCAGAGAAAGGTTATAGGTTGTTTGTGTTCCCATTCAGAGCGGAAGTGATGTGTGAGTAAAGACTGTCCTGCCCCTTTGGGATTAAAGAAAGACTGACTGACTTGCATATAGATCACTGGTTTCTAAACTTTTAAGAACCACAACCCACTTTTTAGATCGACAAACTTTTGCGAGCCACCAGGCTTGAATGGGCACGAGGTGTACGATTTTTTCAATGTAACTAAAGCATAGTGTGGTAGGGCAGAACATTTTCCGTTGAAATGGCCAGTAAATTTGCACAGACCAACAATTTTACTGAAAAAATATATTGCCCACAGATGATATGTGCACATCGCATTTCGGTGAATATCATTTGTACATCACCAAGTAAAGTGTCTTGATTTATATTGATCCCATTAAAATCTTTGTTTGCCTTACACTTCGAAAATTCAAAGAAATGTGCTTCATTTTTACTTTCCTGACTGCCAAATGTATATAATTCATTTACAGGGATTACATTTCGTTGTGTGTTAAAAAACCCTGCAGCCTTCCTTTCACAGTCTCTGTACCCCAGTAAGATTGTCAAATAAATCACTTTACTTTTCTTTCTCTAACTGCAAAGTGGGAGGAGTTTGTAAACACCAATTCCCATGTTAATAAAATAAGCAGCAGTTTGTCAGATGACATAGACTGACATTTGACCCCTCTGATTTTGGAGCGCAACAAATGTGACCAGATAAATACAGAATTAAAGACCTCTTTATTTATTGCTTGGACTTTCACAACCCACCAGCTCATGAGCGACCACAGGGTCGGACCCACAGTTTGGGAGACACTGATATAGATGATCCCCATCTCTATAGTGGAGACAACGTACAATGCAGTGGACTGGTGTGCTACCAAGAGGAAGGCCTCATGGTTGTCTTGATTTCAATCATCTAAGTCTATCATATTTTGACTTGTTAAATTTGTGTCTCTGTAACTCCTAGCAGAGAGAGCCTTGTCAGTAAAATCTCTTACATAAGGATCGTTGCTGTCTTTACTGGCCTCCCTGTGCCTTCCCAAAGGAACGCTCTACCTCAGACGCAAGCTCTCCAGACTTATCCAAACGAACCACCCACTCTAGTGGCACAAGCTTGTCAGCCACCACCCACTAGAGCCTGTCCTGACACACACAAACCTTGTTACCAGAGTCATCTTCCTGAATGTGCCCAGGCTAATAGATGCAGGAACTCTGTATGTCTCAACACTTCTTGGACCTAAAGAGGAATCTCCTATCTATGCGAACAGCCTTCGCTGTCACTTCTGAAGCCTACTTAGAAGTACTTACTCTCTAAGCGTCCACCTCCATCTACCCCTTTTTCTTTCTTCGACGTAAGAATAAGTGCTCTGCTCCAGGAGGTCATGGCAGGGATGTGCTGAAAGACTTGCCATGTTGAACTTCTGTTACCAAACATCAATAGCAAATTATTCTGAGACTGGTAAAAGCCATTTCAGTGGTCAATGCTTGCATATCATAGGCAACAAGAATATACCAGATTTCTTACTTCAATCCAATTAAATATGTGTGACTGTTCTAAAGCGGGCATGTAGCAACAGGCAGTGTACAAAAAGGGTGCAAAAGGGGCACTTTCATGGCAGACCGTGGATGTGATGTGTAAGAGGGTTGACAGTGGCCAAGGAGAGGCTCGAGACAATGGGATGCCAGCGAAGTAAGAATTCCTATTTAATGCTGTGGACTGGAATAGGGTAGGAGAACAGGTGTAGCAGAATAGGAAATGTGATTAGAATAGTGAGCAATGACATGGACTGCTGCACTGGAACGTCCAAAGCCAAACACTGCCCCGGCGCCCCAGCCTACAATCAGCACTGCTTGCAGCCCGATGGCCACCCCTGCCTAGCCCGGCTTGAATACGAAATCTGGTTCAGCCTGGCAGTCACCGAGAAGGCACTTATAATCAGGGGCACTGGAATTATGCTGCAGGTGCGCACCAAATTATGCAGCAGTGTTGACTAAATTATGTGGCAAGAAAAGGCAAATTGTGCGGAATAATGCAGCACAGTTTTTGATAGTATTACTTCACTATTTTGTACATTTTACACATGGTAATACTGTCCGGGCAAAGATTTTACTTCATTAGTACCGGTTTAACAACCAAATACATGAATAAGCAACTGAAAGGTGACCAGCTAACCTTTGAGAAGGGTCCTCCAACGTGCGTGAATACATATAACTTTTGATCGTTTGAGCTAGAAACAATTTGCTTTTTTTTAATAAAATCTGCAGATTATGCACCAGATGATGGATTATGTGGCAAATGCTGCAAATCCTTAATTATGTGGAAAAAAAGCTGGGGCTGCAGAATTACATAATTCCAGTGGCCCTGCTTACAGCAGTAAGGGTGAGTGTAGCAGAGCACTGAACTCATGAGTACAATTATCGAGGTGGTGTCATTGCTTGCTGTAACTTGTGTGAAAGTGTCATCTTAAGTGTCACTCATTTGGCAGTTGAATGTCACTTATAAGTACACTCAAACAATGGACATTTCACACATAAGCAACTTAAAAACTTGACAGCTATGACATAAAAATACTGGTCATACTGGAATGAAATAGCCCAGTGGTAACCCCAACTGCTCCATAGTGAAATATGCTAATTATAACAAGTTTGTTTCCTCATTTGGATGACTAGATAACAAAACATTATTTTCTCCCTCTTTGCACGTTAATGGGCCTATTAATTATCCGGATGGCATGATGTATTGCTCTAATTTGTGAAAACTAAATTCAAAATGTTAATTAAAAAAGATCCTTAACAAAGTGCCTCCTCTAATTAAACTTGCCATTCGTGTGCCCAAATTAAGTTAAAATGTTGACCCTTAAACCATAAAACCGCACTCCTGTCATCCAACACACGGCGATGCGCCACATCCTATAACAAGTTAACCGCACCTCATTGGTCATCACACACGACATGGACACACTTCTCACATAGGATCAAAACCAGGTCACAAGTTGGGGGTACATGCGGGTAGACGGTGTCCACCCATTATATTCACATGGTGGACACTGTCCACCCTGCCAAGAATTTGTGCCCCACTGAAGTATGCTGAACTCGCTCCAGTGTAATGTTTAGACACAGAGACGCATTCAGTAGCGACTGCATGTTGTCTGCTTTCCTTCTGAGCAGCAGTGTGCAGGCGGCAGCGAGGAGGCTTTCTTATCTTAAATTCGATCTAGGCCCTAAACTCTGTTCGAAGTTACGGGACCATCGGGCCTCCTTTTGTTCATCCTGGCGGGGAGCTATCTGGAGCCTCCCATCTAGAGGCAAATGCAATGGAGGGGAAACAAAGGCCACTGCTTGTTGTCACTTCACAGGTACTTAAGAGAGACATGATTTTGTCTTTGGTCAGTCTCTGGATATATGAGATATGTACAGTAAGAATATCAGCTGTGCTGGCCTGTTCCAGTATTTACACAAATAACAATTTAAATATCACTATTTTGTTTTATTTCTTTTATAGCCAATGAAGGGTGTCAGAGCGCTTTACATCACACGTACACATTCAACATTGATTTACACACTTATATGATTTATTGTCAATGTACATGATGTGCTATATAGGACAGTGAGGGTTACAAGGTGAAGGAGTCACATGTCCTTCGTAGCTCGCTGTGCTATATTAGGAGGATTACAATATATGAACTGCAAGTAACAAAAGAATCGCCATGTTAAAAGCAGCAGTCCACTTACCTATCTACAAAAAATAAAAATCTGCCACCTGCTTGTTACACGATATACTTTGCAGGAGACACATTAACTTTGATTGAAAACTCTGACTAGACAAAACACAGATCTTTCCAGCAAATGTGTTAACCTCCAGAATTATCTTACCATTATTATTATTTAATGAGATTTATGGGGCACACAAAGCTGTCTGCAGCAGGTGCCTTAACCCTCAGAACATATTTTAAAAAGCAGACTTTGCAACCAATTAAACAGAACAGATTTATTGCCACGTTTCTCCTTGTGTCAATTTGTTTGTGGTAGAGATTTAAAAAAATAAATGTAGAAATTGAGACCCAGATTTTGCGTCGGGGTTGTGCCACTTGGCAGAACCCGATGAAAATCTCATTTGTTAAATCTGGTAATTTGCTCAAATGTACTCCTCATATACTTGCTAACCATATGTGTGAAGTCTTAAGACCTGATGTCACTTCTTGTGATGTCACTTCCTGTGAGGTTATGGGTTGTAATGCTCCTTCCTGTAATGTCACTTCCTGTGATGCCACTTATGATGTCACGCACTGTGACATTACGTGCCATGATGTCACTTGCATTCTGTCTAACTTGGTTAGTCCCCCCATTTCTTTTTTTTTAGGACTTGTCCCCTGATCAAAATAAAGACATCCTTCCAACCACATACACTGTGCTGTGTAGCGTCCTCACATAGAGCTAGTGAGGCTGTATAAATGCTGCAGTACAATATAATACACAATGAATTGCTCTAGGGTGTTAAAACCCAATCAAAATGTTAACAAAACTAAGTTCCTTGACAAAATCATTCATGCCAATACACCCGATTCAGGCAGGAGACTCAGTTTTGAAACCGAAAAGGGCTTTATTTTGGCTGTCTATCGCCTGAAATTGCGTCTATTTCAATTGCTTCTATTTCAATAGAAGTCAAAGGGGGGAAACATTATCCAGACTTTTTTTTTTTTTAAATCTCTCACATTCCTCTTGTAAAATGTTGCCATGTATGCAAACTGCAACCTCGTACTAAAGCTGGCATTCTTGTGCCCCACTGAGGTTAAAATATAGAAATTTAAAACACAATGTATTTGAAGCCCTATTGAGTATATTGTAATGATTTATTTCTGCCTGCTCGGGTCTTCGGAGGTCCCTGATGCATCTGTTCCAGTCCCCATAAAACTGCCTCTGCCCATTGTCCATATACAGTGAGGGGTGCAACAAGCGCCCCAGCAGCAGCCCCGGGGTGCAGAGGACACTGGGGCCCGTGGGAGAATGAGACAGGGGCCGAGGGAGGTGCTGCTGCTGGATGTTGTGCTAGCTGGGTTTTGACGGCCTTTTCGATGACTTTGGCTGCAAATGGAAGCAGTCCACTGTGCTCTGCTACTGATCCTGTAGCTTCTCAGTGCTCTGCTGCTGATCCTGTAGCTCCACAGTGCTCTGCTGCTGATCCTGTAGCTTCTCAGTGCTCTGCTGCTGATCCCATAGCTTCTCAGAGCTCTGCTGCTGATTCTGTAGCTCCTCCTCTCAGTGCTCTGCTGCTGATCCTGTAGCTCCTTAGTGCTTTGCTGCTGATCCTGCAGCCCCTCTGGTCAGTGCCCTGCTGCTGATCTTGTAGTAGCCTGTGTCCCTGTCATCCCGCAGCCAGGTTCACCTGCTTTATTTACACGGCTTCTGCATAGCTGGCAAGTTTTCATATTGCTTATGTGTGCCATTTTCATTGTTTTCATGTACTTATTAGTGACAAGCTACTACCTAAAGTGTGACACTTTCTTCCTAGTAAAATCAAGTAGCGGAGTCAATATGAAGAGCTAAATATCCGGCATTACCACCTTCTGTGCAATGATTAGCACTATACTGACGATATGGTCCATTCTAACACCTTTAACATCCATTGGATTTAGCTTGAACCAACCATGTCCATCCTAACTCCATTAACCGTATCAGAAACAGCTGACCAGACCCATTGTGTTTAAACCCTGAACACATCCCGCAGGTCTACTCATGCTCAATCAGCTCTCACTCTGTTTACATCCATTAGAGCCAGCCCAGGCAGGTCAAAACCACTCTAGCCCCATTCGCATCCACCAGAACCAGTGTGGCCGTGCTCAGTCTATTCTAGCCCCATTAACACCCATCAGAGTCAGGGTGGTCCTGTCCAGTCTCCTCCAGTAGCCCCATTCCCAATCTGAACCAGCCATCCCTCCCCATTGCGTTCAAACACCAGCTCAAACCATTCTAGCCCCATGTACATCGACTAGAACCACAGGGTCGCACATGGCAGTTTTTTTACCGGCCTGCACAAAAATAAAGAAAATCACCTAAAGCTGATATTTTTCCTCTTTTCAGTGCATACTTAAACTACAAACATAATAAGAAAGGACTTTTAAAGTGTGTTCTAGAGCTGCCTTAATGATCTGTGACTGATAATTGACCAAAGGCAGAAAAGTAGTATAAAAATAAATAACACCGCCTTTTATATAAAGTCTTGTTTATTATGGATCACCTGCGTTAAGAGTCACAAGTGCCGCTGCCAGGCTCAGCCAGGGTGTCTTCATCGGGCGGGCAGGCAGACAGGGCTGGAGGAAAGCAGATGGTGCTTTGCAGTTATGTTATGTTAATTGGGTCTTGTTAAGCGCGAGCATCTCGCCCTATAAGGGTCTCATGGCGCTGCTGCGAGAGTTCCAACAGATATTGGCAGTGGTGTTAAGAGTGATTAAAACATCCATGTTTCTAGCCTTTTTTTTTTTTTAAAGTCTATGGTCAGTGCATGCCACGTGGTGTGTAGGGAGCTGGTTCCAGCATTGAGGGGCTCGGTAAGAAAATGATCTCCACCCACTTATGGCAGTGCAGGCCCTGTGGGGGAGCAACAAATGTTTTCCACCCGACCGGAGACTCCTTATTGGCGTATACCAATTAAGTTTTCTTTGTAAGTACTGTGGCCCATTTCCATGTAAAGATTTGTGTGTTAGGCAGATGAGTTTGAACCATGTTTGTTTCCTTATTGGTAACTAGTGTAGGTTTTTTAGGATGAGGTCAGACAGTGAACGTGGAGGAAGATGAAGTACAAACCGTGCTGCAGTGTTTTGTACCACCTGGAGCCTGGTTCTTCATTCATGGACCCCATTAGGGCGTTCCCATAGTCCCGGTGACTGATTATGAGTGCCTGGACTAGAGATTTCCTTGAACCCAGTGGAATCCACTGGAATATGTTTCATAGGGTGCGCATGATGCCATAGCAGGTGCCTGCTATATAGTATACGTGGTCCGTCATGGACAGTTTGTTGTCTACTATTATTCCTAGATTCCTTACTGTTGCTCTTGGGATGGGGCTTGGACCGAGACTTGTTGGCCACCAGTCGTCCGACCAGAATTCGCGTGCTTTCCCGAATAGTACCACCTCCGTTTTACTTGCGTTAAGTTGTAGGCAGTTTGTCTGCATCCAGCTGGTAATATGATTCATGCAGTTTCTAAATCTTATTTTGGTGTATGCAAGCATGGGTCCCATGGTTATGACCAGCTATGTGTCTTCCTCTATATAGGATGATCTCCAATCCAGATGATTTGTTGATTTTTGCCAGCGATGCGATGTATACATGGAAATGGGTGGGGAGGTGAATATTGCAGCGAGAGACCGACCCTCCTCAGTCTAGCAGGCAGCTGGCTACAGTGGTGCACTGTCATCTGAGGGCCATGCCACATGGACCCGAGAGGTGCCACTCCCTGGCAGCTGGCACCGCACGCTATGAAAAAGCAAAACTAATTTGCCCATGAACGCCTGCCAGTAAAGGTCAGTGCCACTACTCTGGTGAGGTGGCACCAGTTGCCAGAAAAACAACGGGAAAGATGCCACCCCCCAGAATCATGTAAGGGCACTGCTGCCGGGGCAATGATTCACTCTGGGTTGAATGATTGTCTTGTTTCAGGCAGACCAAGTGACATGGTACGGCCTCTTAAGCTGAGGCTGGGTCTGTGCTTGAATCAGTACAGTCAGCCACGCCCCAGCCCACAGCGTGCTGTTGTGAGGGTTCAGTTGCAGGCTACTTGTAGTGTCACATTTTATTTTCTCATAATATAAACTCAGAGAGAGACTAAGGCCTGTACGCAGAGTGAGTCTCAGCTGTAGCACAGAGTTCATAGCACTCGCTGCTCTGCTAATAATGCAGCTCCTCTCCTCCGTCGGTCACTGTCCTTGTCTGTGCTTCGCAGCGTGCAAGTGGAGTCAAGGCGCTAATAATGCATGTCTATGCATTTTAGTGCAATGTTGTGGACCACCGCACTAAAATGAGTTAGTTTAACCCCTCATGTGTGGAACTTGGCAGGGCTGCCTCTGAGCACCTGTGTAGCCTTAGTGCACCTCTGACCAGTCTGTGTTGCTCCCTCTGAGTGCCCTGCCCTCCGGTGCTCCTCTGAATCCCTGCAGCCTCAGTGCACCTCTGAGGTGTTACACCTTCGGTGCTTCTTTGACCCCCTGCAGCCTCAGTGCTCCTCTGAGCTCCCTACAGCCTCAATGCTCCTCTGAGCTCCCTGCAGCCTCAGGACTCCTTTGAGCTTCCTGCAGCCTCAGGACTCCTTTGAGCTTCCTGCAGCCTCAGTACTCCTCTGAGCGCCCTGCAGCCTCAGTACTCCTCTAAGCTCCCTGCAGCCTCAGTACTCCTCTAAGCTCCCTGCAGCCTCGGGACTCCTCTGAGCTCCCTGCAGCCTCAGTACTCCTTTGAGCCCCGTGCAGCCTCAGTACTCCTCTGAGCTCCCTGCAGCCTCAGTGCGCCTCTTAGTTCCCTACAGCACCTGCACTCTTCTGAGCTCCCTGCAGCCACAGTGCTCCTCTGAGCCTCCTTGAATCCTCGGCGCTCCTCTGAGCTCCCTGTAGCCTCGGTGCTCCTCTGTGCCCCACACATCCTCAGTCCTCCTCTGAGCCCCCCACAGCCTTGGTGCTCCTCTGAGCTCCCTACAGCCTTGGTGCTCCTCTGAGCTCCCTACAGCCTTGGTGCTCCTCTGAGCTCCCTACAGCCTTGGTGCTCCTCTGAGCTCCCTACAGCCTTAGTGCCCCTCTGAGCTACCTACATCCTTAGTGCTCCTCTGAGCCCCCTGCAGCCTCAGTGCTCCTCTGAGCTCACTGCTGCCTCAGTGCTCCTATGAGCCCCCCGCAGACTTAGTGCTCCTCTGACCCCCCGCAGCCTCAGTGCTCCTCTGAGCTCCCTGCAGCCTCAGTGCTCCTCTGAGCTCCCTGCAGCCTCAGTGCTCCTCTGAGCTCCTTGCAGCCTCAGTGCTCCTCTGAGCACCCTGAAACCTCAGTGCTCCTCTGAGCTCCCTGCAGCCTCAGTGCTCCTCTGAGCTCCCTGCAGCCCCAGTGCTCCTCTGAGCTCCCTGCAGCCTCAGTGCTCCTCTGAGCTCCCTGCAGCCTCAGTGCTCCTCTGAGCTCCCTGCAGCCTCAGTGCTCCTCTGAGCTCCCTGCAGCCTCAGTGCTCCTCTGAGCTCCCTGCAGCCTCAGTGCTCCTCTGAGCTCCCTGCAGCCTCTGCTCTCCTCTGAGCTCCCTGCAGCCTCTGCTCTCCTCTGAGCCCACTGCAGCCTCTGCTCTCCTCTGAGCCCACTACAGCCTCTACTCTCCTCTGAGCCCACTGCAGCCTCTGCTCTCCTCTGAGCCCCTTAAGCCTCTGTGCTCCTCTGAGCTCCCTGCAGCCTCGGTGCTCCTCTGAGCCCGCTACTGCCTCGGTGCTCCTCTGAGCCCGCTACTGCCTCGGTGCTCCTCTGAGCCCGCTACTGCCTCGGTGCTCCTCTGAGCCCGCTACTGCCTCAGTGCTCCTCTGAGCCCGCTACTGCCTCTGCTCCTCTGAGCTCCCTGTAGCCTCACTGCTCTCCTGAGCTCCTTGCAGTCTTAGTGCACTCCTGGGCTTCCTGCAGCCTTAGTGCTCTCCTGAGCTTCCTGCAGCCTTAGTGCTCTCCTGAGCTTCCTGCAGCCTCAGTGCTCCTCTGAGCCCCCTGCAGCCTCAGTGCTCCTCTGAGCCCCCCTGCAGCCTCAGTGCTCCTCTGAGCCCCCCTGCAGCCTCAGTGCTCCTCTGAGCCACCCTGCAGCCTCATTGCTCCTCTGAGCCCCCCTGCAGCCTCATTGCTCCTCTGAGCCCCCCTGCAGCCTCATTGCTCCTCTGAGCCCCCAGCAGCCTCATTGCTCCTCTGAGCCCCCTGCACCCTCATTGCTCTTCTGAGCCCACTGCAGCCTCAGTGCTCCTCTGTCCCCCTTGCAGCCTCAGTGCTCCTCTGTCCCCCCTGCAGCCTCAGTGCTCCTGCAGCTTTAGAGATCCTCTGAGCACTCCTGTAGCCTCAATGTTCGACTGAGCTTCTTGTGGCATCATTACCCCTCTGCGGTTCCTGCAGCCCCGGTGCTACTCTGAGCCCCTTGCAGCCCCGGTACTCCTCTGAGCTCCTTGCATCCTCAGTCCATCTCTAAGCCCCCTGCAGTCTCACTGATCCTTTCAGCCCACTGCACCATCTGTACATCTCTGAGCCCTCTACAGCCTCAGTAGTCTTCTGAGCGCCTTGTAGCCTCAGTGCTTCTCTGAGCTCCCAGCAGCCTCGGTGCTCCCCTAAGCTCCCTGCAGCCTCGGTGCTCCCCTAAGCTCCCTGCAGCCTCGGTGCTCCCCTAAGCTCCCTGCAGCCTCGGTGCTCCCCTAAGCTCCCTGCAGCCTCAGTGTTTCTGTGAGCCCTCTACATCCTCAGTTCTCCACTGAGCTCCCTGCAGCCTCATTTATTTATTTGAAAAGTTTTATTAAGCGCGAACAAGACCCATACAGGTATCAGAGCGCTGTACATAATTAGCGAAAACAAGGGTAACAAACTCAATGGGACAGTAAGTGAGGTTACAACAAAGGGGGAAACAGAACCAGTTAAAATTTGGGGGTGTCAGTGGTGCCCTAGAGCACGAGAACAATTTAACATACCAGCATACAATAAAGCGCACCCGTGTAGTACAATAAGAATCAGAATATTATCAAAACAAAAGCATGAGAGCAAGTTGATGCTGTTAAAGTTCATTCAAGAGTAGCCGTTTGACAAGTTACTTGAAATATGCTGTGGAAGGATTGGATCTGATCTCGGGAGGCAGGGAGTTCCAGATTCTTGGAGCAAGAGCCGTGAAAGTACGATTGTAAGATCTTTTCTTTTTGAATCTTGGTGGTTTCAAGAGTAGGGTGGACATACTTCTAAGGTTCCGGCAAGAGCCTGAAAGTTCAATTGCTCATTGCTCCCCTGAGCTCACTGCAGCCTTGGGGATCCTCTGAGCTCCTGCAGCTTCAGTGCTCCTCTGAGATCCTATGCAGCCTCAGTGCTCCTATGAGCTCCATAAAGCCTCAGTGGTCCCCTGAACCCCTGGAACCTCATTGGTCCTGTGAGCCCCATGCAGCCTCTGAGCTCCCCACAGCCTCAGTGCTTCACGGAGCTCCATGCAGCCTTAGTGCTCCTCTGATCCCCTTGCAGCCTCTGTGCTCCTCTGAGCTCCCTGAAGCCTCTGTGCTCCTCTGAGCCCCCTGAAGCCTCTGTGCTCCTCTGAGCCCGCTGCAGCTTCAGTTCTCCTCTGAGCTCCCTGCAGCCAGAGTGCTCCTCTGAGCCCCCTGCAGCCTTGGTGCTCCTCTGAGCCCCCTGCAGCCTTGGTGCTCCTCTGAGCCCCCTGCAGCCTTGGTGCTCCTCTGAGCCCCCTGCAGCCTTGGTGCTCCTCTGAGCTCCCCCCAGCCTCAGTGCTCCTCTGAGCCCCCTGCAGCCTCTGTGCTCCTCTGACCTGCCCTCAGCTTCAATGCTCCTCTGAGCTCCCTGCATCAGAGGAGCACTGAACAATGGATACGCTAGGAGAGAAATTGGTCGATAGTTTCCTTCCCGAGCTGCATCACTCGAGGGTAGTTTCAAAAGAGGGATGATTTTGGCGTGTTTCCATGGGTCATGAGAGAGATGAGATATCACTGATAGAAGGGGCACCAACCCCACATGAGATTTCGGCTGGATATTACTTAGGAGGAAGATAAGGCATCACTGAGAATGGGCTGAGGACCCTGATTGGAATGCGGTTAGTCATTGCTGAATCTCTCACTTATACAAACATGTTAAGTGGTCACAGACAAGTGCGTACACTATACTTATCCTGTATTGTACCTTTGTAATCACTGTAGCATTCAGTGTTCTTTTTCAAATCGTCTCACACTGGAACTTAGCCAAACCTCAAGAAAAGGCAAGTCTAATGGTGAGAAACTGGAACCGTACTAACATCAACGCATTTTGTAAACTGCTGGCAACTACAATGCCGACTGAGCAGTCCCTGGTCAACCAACATGAAGAAAGTATTAAATCATGGATAGTGGCCGCCAGCGACAGTCATGCTCCCTTAGGAAAGTCATAATGGCTAGATGCCACGACGCTCAGAGATGGTTCTCAGAAGAACTAAAACTTTAAAAATTAGCTCTACGCAGAGCGGAACATATCTGGAGACGGAACTACTCTCCAGATAAAAAATATATCTACCAAGCGCAACTTAGACAGTACAAAAACTATCTTACAAACCAAGGCCACCTATTTCTCCAATAAAATTCTGAGTTCAACAAATAATTCCAAAGGCATATTTGCAATTATTGAGGAGCTATCCAATCCGGACAGTCAAGGTCAAATTAGCTCCTACCCAGATACTATGTAATTCCCTGAAAACCTTTTTTAGGTCGAGCCTAGAGTAGCGCGCAAGCGCTGCTCTGGTGAAGACTTTATGTAGGGGGCTTCAAAAAGCTGACCAGACGCTCGTGCGTCATGGCCTTTTCCTTGCGGTTACCCGCACGGCCGCTATCTGTTTCCAATTATCGTGCCCAGACGCGGGCGCGATAATTGAAAACACATGGCGGCCGTGCGGGTAACCGCAAGAAAAAGGCCATGGTGCACGAGCGTGTGGTCAGCTCAGCTGGCTGCCGCGCTCGCTCGCCCCCGCTCCTCTCTTCCCCGCTCCTCTCTTGTTTTTTTTTACCTAGGAAGCATGCAGTAATCCTAGATCAGCTAAGACAAGGCAAAAAAAAAAATTGAGTATTTTCTGGGGGGATTTTCAAGTACGAATGTAAGCAGTGTTACCGTTTATTTATACATTTACTTGTACAGTTCCTTTTTTGATTTGTGTTCCTGTCTTACTACCCGGAAGTTGTGTATTTCTCTACATTTGGAAATACATAAAAAAAATGGAAGCCCTGAATATATATTTGCTCAATGCACAAAATGAAATCAACCAGGGGCTTGCAACCCTTTATATGTCGAAAAAATATATTTTTTTATGTTTTAGATTCCAGTTACATATCTTCCCCTTTGATAAGACGACTGCCTGCCCACACCTTTCATATTCATCAATGTGGCTTTGTACACATCCTTTTCTGTTCTGACCAGTGGCAGGGGAGTCCACTTTTCATGTCTTACCACACCTACTGAGCTCTGCGACTGCGACTCCGTCGGCTGTTTGTTCCAGCATCCCGTGACCCACTAGCCCCCGAGCTGAGGAAATCTGAGTGCTCCCTACAGGTTCTCACAGGAGGAGGTTCACAGCAGCAGCCGGGGGGGAGACGATCGATCGCAGCGTAAAAGAGCAGTGCGCCAACAGCTGCGGAAGGCAGTAAGGCGGTAAGGCCGGTAAGGAGAGTCAGACCCGCGGCTCTCTGCAACGTGCAGAGGACCACAGTGCAGCCCAACCTAAGAATTCGCAGTCTGGGGGGAGGGGAGGCGCCGGCCTAACAGCCACTGCATGTCCTCACAGCACCGCTCACATAAACTGCCACGGCGGCTCCACCGATTGCTGGTTTGGTTTCCTTGCAGCCTCGGCACTGGGACCGCTTGGAACAACTGCAGAGGGTGATATTAGCTGCAGAGGGTGATATTAGCAGCAGTGGTGATTTTAGCTGGAGTAATCCAGCACTGCACATAGGACTAATGGGCAATGTTGGGCAAGTAGGAACCGTGATTCAAAACCTTAGCATCAAAACACTAAGGTACATGCTAGCAAAGGAATAGGAACTTGTGTGGGACTTTGTGGGGGACCTTGGGTTGTGCCCACACAATTTTGGCCATTCTTGCTGATCTTGGACAATAGCACGCTCATGTCCCCCCTTCACATCCTTGGAGAGCCTTGGTGGGGCCTGTAACAGAGGGAGTGAGGCAGTGCCTGGAAAGTTTAAGTCCCTAGCACGGATTGGGAATTGGGGATTAGTCCTAAAGCAGGAAGGCAGCAAGTAACACAAGCATTGGCATAGCCAATAGGTCTCGCCTTTGAGACCTTATAAGTGTTTAGCCATGCAACAGTTGCACCAAGGATAGTGTGCTGCATAACTAAATACTTATAAGGTCCCAAAAGCGAGACCTATTGGCTATGCCAATGCTTGTTATTGATAAAATCATCACCATAAAAACCAGTATCCCTGTAAACTCCCCCCCAATAATATATAGCGAGGGGCTCCGTTCTTACCAACTGGTGGCAAGAGAATACCACTGTGTGGGCATGATCAGTGTCACTTTCCACAATGTGATGGCTTCTAAATTAAAGCCCTAAGTACCAAAGCTACTTGCCCCATGGAAGGAGGGGAGGTGAACCCCTGATGTCAAACCTGTCTGAAGGGAAGTTTCCCGTGTGGTTCCTAGGCGACTGCTCCCGTTCCTCCCCGATGTAGCTACACAGTGGTATTCTCTTGCCACCAGTTGGTAAGAACGGAGCCCCTCGCTATATATTTAGGTCCTGATGAATGCCCTGGACCCACCTGGGCCAACACGGCAGAAACATGTCGACCTCTCACATAACGGTTAGGGGACATTAACTCCCTCACATACCGTCATCTGATTTTAATATCATATAGTTACCTTTCACATTAAAAAACACAACAAGGATAACTATAATGATTTTTTACCACACTCACTTGTACATGGGCCCCCACTTAGTTTAGAAGTGCATCCCTGTCGTCAGGTGTATGCCCGCCCTCTATCAAACCAAGGTTTTAGAGGGCGAGGACTGGTCAATGATGAAGCATGACACCAGGTGGTGTGTGAGACCAGTCCGTTACATTTTGTGAGATGCCTTCACTCGCAATATAACCCAAACCTCACAGTGGTCACTACTTTAGGAGCAGATTTTTGTGGTTAACATCTTCCCTGTCTCCCCACCTATTCAATTTATACCTCTTTCCATTAATTCATTCCTTAGGTGAAAGAAAACTGTGTACTTTCAACTATGCAGACCATCTTCAATTGATCTTTACCATCGATAAGTCTGCCGCTTCCATCACTAACCTTCAGACAACCATGCGGCACATAAGTAATTGGATGAACAGCAATCACCTAAAATTGAACCCAGATAAAACAGAACTGATCTTAGTCGGGGGCCCTTCAAACCCCTGGAATTCGAATTTTGGTAATTTCCCACATTGACTATGCTAACTCACTTTACTTCGGCCTCCTGGCATATTTAACAAGAAGACTCCAATTGGTGCAAAATCAGGCTGCTAGATTAATCTATCGTCAGCCAAGATGTCACCATATTATCCCCTTAATGAAGAAGTGGCACTGGCTCCCTGTAGCAGAACACTGCGCATTCAAGATGGGATGTCTCATCTTTAAATCTCTCCACGGCACATGCCCGAAATTTGTATCCACCCGGGTTCAAAGATCTGTTCCTAAGCCGGGAACTTAGGTTGTCCCATCTTAACCTCTTGGCTACCCCTTCTTTCAAACGCTAGAGACTAGGTGGATCAAGATTCGCCGTCCTGGCTCCTCACTTTTGGAACTCTCTTCCGGCGAATATCAGATCCACTAAAATTTACCCTCAATCCAGGAAACTTTTAAAAATGTGGCTGTTCCACCAGGCCTATGAATGAATTAGCAAGCGGCAGGATTCCTTTGACCCCTAGCGTAAAGAAACCGTTCGGTGTATGTGCGCTCTATAAGCACTTTTAACATAACATAACAAGTTACCTCTGAAATCACTGGCACATCTAGTGTTCACTTTAAATTGTATCGAATCATAAAGCGCCTCAAGGTCAGAATAGGCCTGATGTGGGTTAAAGAAATAAAACCTGTAAAAACATTTCTCCACCTTCATGGTTTGAGACTGAGCAAGGATATGTGAACACTCTTGATCTGCAGTTAAAGTGGCAGACGTCATCCTGGCGGCACGCTACTCCTCTGCCAAGGCTGATTACTGGGCACATTGTGTTGCTTGGTGTGCTGATGAAGGTGATGATTTCTGCCCCCGCCCTTACACCTCAGGGCACATGTCATGTCAGACCCTACGTGGTTGTAGATCTGAGCTCTCTCTGGAAAGTGCTTTATTCTCTGTGGACTAGCAACTTTGGAATGTCCATGTTTCTCCCTTGGTATGTGTGGAATGCATAGAGAGCTGGGAAATAATTTTTGGGGAAGTGTCTGTACAAAGAGTGAGACTTTGTGGCAAAATGGTTGTGTAGAAAATGTATGAATGAAAGGTTGTCTGGGGTTAGTCTAGGGCAAGTTTTTGTGTGTTCAGGACCAGGTCTCTATTTTGGGTTTCAGAAATCCTCTCTCTACTAAGGTAACAACATTTAGACCATGCAGGATGGAGGTGGTCAGACACTCCCCGTCATGCTCAGTCTTAGGGAGGTGACTCTTTGCCCTGCAGTCAACTCTATGGTGAGCATGCTCAGTTGTTCCTGGCAGAGGTAAGTGTCACCCTCCCAGATCCCCCTTAACCTCTATCGCACCTCTTACCCCAAACCCTATTCCCCTGGAACAGCATGGTGCTATGGTGGAGGAAACCTTCAGGAAAAGATTGCTGATGGGTGTGAGTATGCTTCTTAAGTGGTATAACTTGTCAAGGCTGGGGAGGCTCTCATGGTCCTGGATTCTTTTCTGGCGAGAGAAGGATGTTGTCTACCGTTCCTCACAGTACCAGGCCTTGGCTGTGTTGGATCCCACATGTGCTCTGCGAGGTAGGGCTGACTGTGTTGGGATCATCAATCATTCTTGGCTTTATACTCCCATGTATGCTTGCGTGATTTATGATTCACTGATGTGTCTTTTACTAGTAGTGGATTAATAAATATAGAATATATTCCTCCAGAGATCAGTTGTCTGTTCTCTGTTGGTTGGTTTATGCTTCCTTACCCAGTTAGACTCAATGAGTACAAGAAGAGAAAGTTTCTCTGGATTTTTTAAATGGCATGGCACGTCATCACATTGCTGCTTTATGGGAGATAACTAACTTGCCTTAGGACATTGTAGGTCTGCAATGTTATGAAACAAGTCCTTAGATTTGAATTACTGCTAATTTACTCAGAGAAGGAATCCAATATTACTTGCATTATGGAAGTTTACTTCACAAAGTCAATAAAGATCCTGGAGCGGATCCATTGGCGCTTCCAGGGATCTTGTATTTGGAGTCTGAGTCAGTGCAGGGACCGTTCACACACTCCACTAGTCCTAGAAGTTACTGGTCAATCTTGGGAGTACTGGTGCTGTAGCTGGGCTAGCAACCAGTTAAGTGTCATTTTTAAGGGGCACAAGTTTTTTTTAAAACTGAACAGTCTGATCAGTTCTGATCTGATTGGCAGAGGCACCAACTGGATCGACTTGTTCACCAGTTTCAATCAGAAAACTGTACTTTACATGTATGCTCTATCTGTGACATTAAACCTTAATATCTTGAGTGCAGACCCCGTTGCTTTTCTCTTTCCTCCTTCTGTGCCTCTCCCCTGTAAAATCACGCTTTCCTCATCCAGTTTCTCTGTCTTTTATAGTCCCTTTGATGAAAGCAGGTACCTGATTTAATTCCCACCCTCAGAGAGTTGTTTCTCATTCACAGAATCAAAGAACCTGATGAAGAGACCTGCAGGACCCCGGCACCAGAAAATCTCTTGGCAGCATCACCAGATGATCAATTGTATCAGTGTGTAGGGTCTGAGAAAACTCTCAGCTGGAGGTTGGACCTGGATACACACCCTACGATAAACGTTCAGGGGAGAGAAACAGGCCTAGTGTGTGAAAAAGCTCATGCAGGGCTCATCTTTATGGACAGTTTAAAAAGATGCACACCAGAGATCATCTCTTTGAGTATCCCAAGTGTGAAAACCTTTGTTTTGAATTTATACATCTGATAAGTACCTCAGATGTTCTGTTCTAGTGAGAAAAAAACTAGTGCAGAATGGGAGAAAAGCTTCGCTCAGCACTCCCACAATTGTAATTCTAATGTGAAATTAGAGCAGTTAATCTGAATATCCTGAGTATAAGCCATACCAGGGGAAGGAGTGTGAGAAAAGCGTGACGACCAGAACATCTCTGTTGAAATATCAGAGAATGCTTACAGGGGAGAAAATCTAGCTGTATATGGAATGTGGATAAACCTGCACTGAGGGTACTTCGCTGCACAGGCATCAAATAGTTCCTTCTGAGAATAGGTCATACCACTGTGTGGAATGTGGGAAAAGCTCCACTGAACCAAAGAAGCTGTTGAGAGACCAGAGAGTCCATACAGGTGATGAACGCTATAATTGTCAAGAATGTGGGATTAGCTTCACTGAGAATGGCACACTGGTAAAGCAACAGATAATCTGTGCTGGTGAGAAACCCTTTCAGTGTAATGAATGCAGGAAAACCTTTACTGTGAAAAGCCCTTTGTTGAAACATCAAATAATCCACACTGGTGAGAAACCCTTTCAATTTACAGAATGCAGGAACAGCTTTACTTCGAAGGGCACGCTGTTGAATCATCGAGAATCCACACTGGTGAGAAACTCTATCAGTGCATGGAATGTGGAAAAAGGTTCACTCAGAAGAGCCAACTGTTGAATCATCAGAGAATCCATACTGGTGAGAAACCCTATCATTGCACAGAATGCCGGAAAAGCTTTACTGTGAAAAGCCGTTTGTTGAATCATCAGAGAAGCCACACTGGTGAGAAACCCTATCATTGTACAGAATGCGGCAAAAGCTTTAATGTGAAGGATACGCTGTTGAGCCATCAGCGAATCCATACTGGTGAGAAACCCTATCATTGCACAGAATGCCGGAAAAGCTTTACTGTGAAAAGCCATTTATTGAATCATCAGAGAATCCACACTGGTGAGAAACCCTATCAGTGCATAGAATGTGGAAAAAGGTTCACTCAGAAGTGCCAACTGTTGACTCATCAGAGAATCCATACTGGTGAGGAACCCTATCATTGTACAGAATGCGGGAAAAGCTTTAATGTGAAGCATACGCTGTTGAGCCATCAGAGAATCCATACTGGTGAGAAACCCTATCATTGCACAGAATGCCGGAAAAGCTTTACTGTGAAAAGCCATTTGTTGAATCATCAGAGAATCCACACTGGTGAGAAACCCTATCAGTGCATAGAATGTGGAAAAAGGTTCACTCAGAAGAGCAAACTGTTGAATCATCAGAGAATCCACACTGGTGAGAAACCCTATCAGTGTACAGAATGTGGGAAAAGCTTTATTGAAAAGAGCACATTGTTGATGCATCAGAGATTCCACACTGGTGAGAAACCCTATCAGTGCATAGAATGTGGAAAAAGGTTCACTCAGAAGAGCAAACTGTTGAATCATCAGAGAATACACACTGGTGATAAACCCTATCAGTGTACAGAATGCGGGAAAAGCTTTACTGAAAAGAGCCCATTATTGAAGCATCAGAGAATCCACACTGGCGAGAAACCCTATCAGTGTACAGAATGCGGGAAAAGCTTTACTGAAAAGAGCACATTATTGAAGCATCAGAGAATCCACACTGGTGAGAAACCCTATCAGTGTACAGAATGCGGGAAAAGCTTTACTTTGAAGGGTGCGCTGCTTCAGCATCAGAGGATCCATACTGGTGAGAAACCCTATCGGTGTACAGAATGCGGGACAAGCTTTACTGAGAAGTGTGCGCTGCTTCAGCATCAGAGAATCCATACTGGTGAGAAACCCTATCAGTGTACAGAATGCGGGAAAAGTTTTACTAAGAAGGGTACGCTGTTGAGCCATCAGAGAATCCATACTGGTGAGAAACCCTATCATTGCACCGAATGCCAGAAAAGCTTTACTGTGAAAAGCTATTTGTTGAATCATCAGAGAATCCACACTGGTGAGAAACCCTATCAGTGTATAGAATGTGGAAAAAGGTTCACTCAGAAGAGCCAACTGTTGATTCATCAAAGAATCCATACTGGTGAGGAACCCTATCATTGTACAGAATGCGGGAAAAGCTTTAATGTGAAGCATACGCTGTTGAGCCATCAGAGAATCCATACTGGTGAGAAACCCTATCATTGCACAGAATGCCGGAAAAGCTTTACTGTGAAAAGCCATTTGTTGAATCATCAGAGAATCCACACTGGTGAGAAACCCTATCAGTGCATAGAATTGGAAAAAGGTTCACTCAGAAGAGCAAACTGTTGAATCATCAGAGAATCCACACTGGTGAGAAACCCGATCAGTGTACAGAAAGGGGGAAAAGCTTTAATTTGAAGGGTGCGCTGCTTCAGCATCAGAGAATCCATACTGGTGAGAAACCTATCAGTGTACAGAATGCGGGAAAAGCTTTACTGAGAAGGGTGCGCTGCTTCAGCATCAGAGAATTGTGATTTCTCATTTTACCATGACTAGAGAATCTGGATTTCATTAAAGACACGGAGGCTGACTTTATGCATTATTCCTTTAATGCAGTCCAAGCAGCCGCATACATCACTATATTAAAAGGTTCCAGATAGAACAATAGCAACCCATAAAAGGCATGAGCCATCAACAATCTGCCTCTTTTAAATGTGGAGGAAAATAAGTTCATGAAACTTGAAACTTCTAAACTTCAAAACGATCTTCTGATGAGCAGGATGAAGGAGAAGGAAGAACGAAGGTAAATCCAAAGGCCAGACGACACGCAGTTAAGGAGCGTTACCTGAAAAGAGAAAGAAGTAAATATCTCTTGAATGTAAAAAATAGTGTAAAGCTTATCAAGCTAATAGAAGAAGTAAGAGATGAAACAAGTACTGTTAATAAAAAGTACATT
Source organism: Calotriton arnoldi (assembly GCA_963921515.1). Lineage (NCBI taxonomy): Eukaryota > Metazoa > Chordata > Amphibia > Caudata > Salamandridae > Calotriton > Calotriton arnoldi. The sequence continues at coordinate 304,522 of CAWUFW010015973.1, read as the reverse complement.
AATAAACTGTAATAAAAAGAACATTAAATCATTGTAAGACCACCGAGGGGTGGGATGGGAGGGATAATGTTAGCCTCCATGTCTTTAATGAAATCCAGATTCTCTAGTCATGGTAATATGAGAATCGCAATTTCATTACAAGAACGGAGGCTACATTATGCATGTTGGTAGCTTTGTAAAACAACATCAGACATATGTTCGATAGGCTTGCAATAATGACTTGCAAAGGTGCTAGCATTTGACCAGTCAGCAGCTTTGAGAATGTCGTCCAACTTGCCTCCAGACCAGAGAGATTTACTGGCCATAGCACCTCTAAGGGAGTGAGCTTGAAATTTCTTTAAGTCAATACCTGCTAAAATCATAACAGTCTTAACCCATCTAGCAATAGAGGTTGAGGGTATGCCCTTGTGGGGTTTAACAAAGGATATAAGTAATTGGTTAACACCCTGAGGGAGAAGAGCAAACATTCTGCGATCATACTCTCTCATGCAGTCCACAACGCAAAGTTTTGGACATAAATCAAAACGTGGGTAAAAGATTGAATCAGACATAGTCTTTGTTCTTCTATAAATCTCAAATTTGACTCCGAACATGTTATAAGATCTATTCGTAATCTCCAGGTCTTTGACATCAGAGACCCTTCTGCATGAGATTAGGCATAGTAGAGTAGCCAGCTTAATGGGAAGGTTTTTTCTATTTAGGAGAGTATTAACAGGCCAGTTATTGAAAAGATCAAGGATTAGTTTGACATCCCAGATACTTTCATATTTAGGTTTAGGAGGTCTTCTTAAACGAATGCTTTTCATCACTACAAACAATGACATTTTTACCTACCGTTTTACCGTTGACAAGGACATGACCAGCAGAAATAGCCGATCTATAGCAATTGATAGTTCTATAGCTGAGACCTTTATCAAATTGTTCAACAAGGAAGTTAACTATGTCAACAATAGGTGCTTCCAAGGAATCCAGGTTCCTTTCCAGGCACCAACGTACCCAGATTCTCCATATGTTGTTATATCTGTAGTGAGTGCCTGGGGCCCAAGACTCTCCGAGGAGAGTTGCAGCCGTTGCCGAAAGTCCTGAGATTTCATTGGATCTCCTGACACTCTCCAGGCAAGAAGGGTTAGACTCCCGTTCAGAATTAGGGGGTGAACTCCTCCGTCTACGTCTGCAAGAAGATTCTCTAGGGTAGGAATTAAGAAGGGGGGGTTGCAAGCTAGTTCTAGAGTGGTGGGGAACCATGCTTGGGATGGCCAAAAGGGAGTTATTAGGACAAGGAAGCACTGATCCTGTCTCACTTTCTGAAGAACTCTCTGAATCATGGCAAAGGGAGGGAATGCGTACACCTTAGCTCCTTTCCAAGATTGTAGGAAGGCGCTGACTGCCAGAGCACCGGGGTCGGGCATCCAGCTGAAGTAGTTCTCCAGTTGAAAGGTTAGTCTGCTCGCAAATAAGTCTATCTCTAGAGGGTCCCAGATCTTGTTTAGGGTACTGAACACGGAAACATTCAGTTTCCAATCGCTGTGATCTAACAGAAATCTTGAGTTCCAGTCTGCAGAGATGTTCGATTTCCCCGGAAGGTATTCCGCTTTGAGAGCGATCTTGTGTTCCAGACAGAACATCCAAAGTTTCTTTCCTAGATTCGAGAGGTCCGCAGATTTGGTGCCTCCCAGACGATTTATATAGGCTACCGCGGACATGTTGTCCATCTTTAGAATGACTGACCTCCCCTGGAGAGAGTGTTTGAAGCTCATGAGGGCGTAAAGCCCAGCTGTTAGTTCTAAATAATTTATGTGGTGAGATGATTCCTCTTGTGACCAGATACCACCTGTGTTCTGATTGAGAAGGCAAGCTCCCCAGCCATGAAGGCTCGCATCTGATTCTAAAACACTCTGGTTTTGAACGAAAGATTGCTTTTCCGTTCCACGCGTCTAGGTTCTTGAGCCACCAGGCTAGTTCCGATTTGGCTTCTTGATCCAGACAGATCCGATCTCCGTACCAGAGGCCAGATTTTAGGGCTCTCGCCTTTACCCTTTGGAGGGCCCGATAGTTGAGGGGACCGGGAAAGATGGCTTGGATGGAGGAGGAGAGGAGACCCAGAAGTCTGGCTAGCTCTCTCAGAGATAAGTCTTGCTGTTTCAGGACGTGTCTTATTTCCTTCCTGATTTTGGTAATTTTTTGGAAGTTAGTAAAAGGAGACATTTCAATGTGTCTACTGTGAAACCTAGGAACTCCAGAGATCTGGAAAGGGTCAGAATTGATTTTTCTTTGTTTATGATGAATCCTAAATTTTCTAGGAGATCCATCACAGTCTTCAGGTCTTTGGCTAGTTGTGAAGGATCTTGAGACATTATAAGAATGTCGTCTAAGTAAATGATTAAACAAATGCCCCTTATTCTTAGAGATGAGGTGACAGCTCTCATGACCTTGGTGAAGCAACAAGAGGCAGGGGAGAGCCTGAAATTGGTAAAGGTGATTTTTTTCAGACAAATTGAAGAAAGGGTTGGTGGGATTCGGCCATAGGAATGGTGAAGTAAGCGTCCTTTAGGTCCAGTTTGACTAGCCAGTCTCCCTCTAGAAGTAAATCCCTCAAGAGATGGATGCCCTCCATCTTGAAGTGTCTGTAAACCAAATATTTGTTTAGTTCTCTTAAGTTTATGATGGGTCTCCAACCTTTGTCTTTCTTTTTTACAAGAAAGAGTGTGCTTATAAATCTTAAAGTTTCTAATGGGACCTCTATTATGGCTCCTTTCTGAAGCATAGAGGAGATCTCCTCCTCTATTATTTTTTGTTGCTCTGGAGAGGGAGGCATGTCTCTCGGGAAAGAAGTTTGTAAAGGTATGTGAGTAAAGTCTATCATAAACCCATTGACAGTGTTTAATACCCAAGGATCTTGAGTGATCAATCTCCAATTGTGAAGGAACAAATTGAGTCTGCCACCCACTTTTTGGGGGAAAGAAGGAGAAGGGAGAGGGGAGAGAGTACTCACTTGCAGGGTTGTTTGAGATGGAGGTTCCACGGTTTCTAAATCCTCTGTTGCGTTGGCCTCTACCTCTCTGGGGGTAGAATTGAAGCACGTTGTACTGCTGATACCCTCTTCCGAAACCACGGGATCTTGGAAATGGCCTTTGATTGAAGCGGCCGGAAGAGAAGCCCCGTCTTCCGGCCCGCCCAAAAAGGTTAGGATTGAATACTCTGCGCATATTTTGTTGTGCCTTGTCCAGGGCGGTGAAAGTGGAGATGTATTTCCCCAAGGATTTAATGAGGTCTTCTCCAAAGAGTAAACCTTTTGGGTTTTGCGAGGGTTCTTTATCCGCCATGTCACTTAGTTTTGGATTTATTTTAGTCAAAATGACTCTTCGTCTTTCTGCATTAATGCTAGCGTTGGCATTACCCAGTAGAATTAATGCTCTCTGGCTCCATCCCCTGATGAGATTGGTGTTGAGAGGGGTGACATTGATGTGGCTGTCTTCTGCGCAATCTAGGATTCTGGCTAATGGTCCCAGTACGTCGAGAAGACGGTCTTGGCACCCTTTCAGGGATCTTTCCATCCCTTTTCTTGGATCACGTCCAAGTTTGAATAGGAATTTAATGAGTTCAGGGTCCAAATTGGGGGTAGAGCAGGTTTTATCCTCAATAGAAGGTCTCAAGCATTCAGCTCTAAGGATGTTACGAGTGTCTCTTTCTAAGAGGTTTCTTAGCCATTTTTTAATGAATTTTGCGACGTGGTCCTGAGGGAACCACTCGGAACTTCTTGGGTGTTTCAGATTTAATGGGGAAAACAGTTCTTCCCCTAAGGGGTCAAGGATAATGTCCTTAGAGGATGATGGGAGTTTCTCTTCTGGATTGCAAAATTCTTGATCGTCTTCATCAAGATCAAGGACATACTCATCAGGTGTGTCTGAGGATTCTATATCATTAGATTCGTTCTCTCCCATATTGTAAAGAGTATTATGATATTTTGTGCCGCTAGGGACACCCAGATGTTTTGTGCCGCTAAGGACACCCAGATAAGTCGTACCGCTAGGGACACCTTGGGAGTTCGAGGTTCGAGGACCTCCAATAGAAGTTGAGGTGCTAAAACCTCCCTTAATTGATGAGGTGTTAGGACCTCCTATATTGCTCTTGTCAATGTTTTTACTTTTCTTAAGTCTTTTACCCCTTAATTCAGTGATGTTGTCAGGGTAGGGGTTTGGAATTTCTGTGATTTCGTCCTCATCAGGGAGTGACCTTTTAGAGGACATGAACTGACTTAAGGTCTCAAGCATACAGGACCTCATTTCTTTATGAAGGATTTTTTGCAGGGCTTCGTTGTCTATGTTAGGAGTAGGGGCAGAAGCCTCGTCTGAGTCAGAGTCAGACATGGTCTAAAGGAAATGTTAACTTGTAAATAGTGGTATAGCCCTTTAATTAAAAGATAATTAGGGAGGGATTTCCCTTAATAATAGTGATAAGGTTTATAGATGAAGGAATGCCAAGAGAATATTTCCTCTCATTATTATTATTTTTGTTATAGAATGTTGAAAAGGCCAGTGAAATGAGGAGTTCCTGCTAAAACCCCTTTTTTTTATATATACAGTTGTAAAACAATGACTACTTGCGGTGATACGAAGAGCAGCAGCTGATCGCGTTAGCGCCGAGTAACTGACACTCTTGCGATCAACTGCTGTTGCTATGATGAAATCCGGCCTCGAGCGCGATCGTGAACGATCAGCTGGAGGCCGGGAGATGGCGTTATGAGGAAAGGCACTTAGTAACAGGTGGACGAAGCGCCACCGTTGCTAACATGCGTTCCTCTAATCCAACGAGAGATGCAGAGCCGCGTTGGAGTGCGTGGTCTGCATCGGTGGAGAGAGGTGAAAAACGGGAGTTAAACGGAGACATTAGGTAAGCTCATTATGGCATGAAGAATAATAGTTTAAACAAACATCATAATATTAAGGGTCGATTAAACATCTAAAAATCTTTAAATATATTCAAACATTAGAAAATAGTACATAAGCTGAAAGGAAAAGGCAGGTTAATCTGGTCAGTCACACAAGGATGGGACTAGGGAAAGGGGTGTAGGGAGATCTCTGTAAATTGGAGATTGGTATAGAGGCAGTAGGAAGTGGTGGGGGGGGTTAAGCCACACACAAGGGAACTTCAAAATAGAGATAAAAAATGAATAATGGTAATGAAGGAAAATGAACTTATCTGCTTGGAGCCGCATTTAAAAGAGGCAGATTGTTGATGGCTCATGCCTTTTATGGGTTGCTATTGTTCTATTCTGGAACCTTTTAATATTGTGATGTATGCGGCTGCTTGGACTGCATTAAAGGAATAATGCATAATGTAGCCTCCGTTCTTGTAATGAAATCCATACTGGTGAGAAACCCTATCCGTGTACAGAATGCGGGAAAAGCTTTACTAAGAAGGGTACGCTGTTGAAGCATCAGAGAATCCACACTGGTGAGAAACTGCATTGTTGTACTGAATGTGGGAGAGGCTTCACTAAGAAGAAAGCTATCTTAAGACAACAAATAACCCACACTGGTGATAAACCGTATCCATGCAGAGAATGTGGGGAAAGCTTCACTGATAAGAAATCCCTGTCACAGAATCCATACTGATGAGAAATCTTTTCATTGTTCCAAATCTAGGAGAAACTTCACTCAGATTCCCTCATTAAAGGCAATTCATTGTGGCAAACATGAGAAAAGCTTGACAAGAAAGCAGACATTGTAAAATAATCAGATAATCTGTTCATTGTAGAAATTTCATAGTCTAGAATGTGGAATACTAGTGAAGCAAGGAGACTTGAAATATATCAGCATTTGGGAGATAGAATGGATACAAAAGCGAATCCAGAAGTCAGATCCAAAATACAATGAGTCCTCTCTTTCACCTTACGTATTCTATTATTTGACAATTTCTTCAGATTATAAACATTGCCGTCTTGCCCTGCACAGGGGTACGTGGCTGGTAAATATAATTGTGTGCGGAATTGTTGAAAGTATAAAGGTAAAGATCATCATCGCCATGGTGTACGATCAAGAGCTTTTTTAAAGTCAGTATTACCCCATTCACTCACTTTCTAATATTCCCTCGCCATGACAACTGTTTGTCCTTTTTAAAAAATACTACTTGTATCATGAATTTAAACGCACACATGTAGACACACACCTGTGAAAATAAATGTGCAATAAGACGTTATTTGGAACAACAAAGCAAGATTCAAACATTTCTTACTGTGACAAGATTCCATGTTAAAGCGTCAATGCAATGTAACTGACTTGAGAAAATATGTATAACTAATTCTCATGAGAAAAAATCATGGCGTCTGAAGATCCGTAACATGTAATATGCTGTATCATTGTTTTTTTTTTTCTTCTAAACACTTATTTTTATTTCATGAGTAGGTGAAATGCTATAATGTTTGGTTGTATGTAGTAAAAAGCCAAAAGCAATGCTTAATTATGTAGATACGTGTGAGAGAGATTCTTTTTTGCAGGCTTTCCCCCATACACTTTTTGCCCTGCTATTGCTGGATTTAGTGCTGTGTAATGACTCTGTAGTGCCTGTGGACCCTGCATTCCTGGCCTCGGTGCATGTACTCTGACCCTTAAAAGCAGGGATGTGGAATTCCTGTAGCCCGACGCCCAGGACATACAGTCTGGGGTCAAGGGCAACAAATTTTAATGTGTATTTTGTCCTTGGGACAAGTAGGCCCAACCCCCTACAGCACAAACCCTTTGGCTGCCAGTTTATAGTAACACATTATGGATCAGGGAAGGGCATTGTCTGCAGTTAAGGTAATATTTGTATCCATGTGTTAATGCTGTTCAAACTTGTATTTATGGTTCATTAATGCAAAGCCTTTATTATTATGGTAAGCGCTGTGAGTAAATGTTGTAAGCGCGGACTGCACTACTGACAGTGGTTCCAATATAAAAATGTGTACACTTTTTCAAAGTTTAGCAATATGAGGCTAAGTATAATGCTCCCAGAATGCTCTCTGATTAGATGCAAATATTTGCAGAAGCTTGAAAGCAAGATTGATGAGTCTTTGCTTTCAAAATAAAATGTTCACAAAAAAATGCAGGAAGGAAAAAAACATTTAGCTAAACTACTGTGAAATTTTAGGTACCATTTCTTTGCAGCGTCATTTGGTAAAATGTGTTGATGTATGCTAATATTTCTCAAAGATATTCATAATGGAAAATCAGTGTAACCAGTTTCAATAAGATTATGAGAAGCATAAAAATAAACGAGCATTGGCAAAGACAGCAGGTCTGAAATTGGTGGTTAGCCTTTTGGTTTTGTCAATGTGCGACTTGTTTTGGCATGGTTTTTGTAAAACCTTATTTGTGTGGGAGCTGCCGGGCCCTCACAATTATAACAAACATTGGCAAAAGCAACAATTGTTTTTGATCTCAAAAAGCGCACATTGCCACAGTAGTTCCTGGCACTGAACAAAACTACTTTGTGTGCTGATATGCTCCTTGTGAAAGAGCAGAATGCGGTCACTCACAGTGAAGCCAGCCGATAGACCAAGAGAGCGATAACATTTTAATAAACGCAAAAGGTCATGGTTAACGCCAGATCTAATTAGGGGCCCAATTATTGAAGAAAGTATCAAAAGTGCTCCCATGGTATATGTCCTTTCATTAAGTGCAGATATACATGAATTCACAAGAATTTTCAAAAGTAGGCCAAGAAATAGTACTCCTAGAAAATATTTGTGAGCTGCAATTTTAGCATGAGCAAATATGCATGTGTAGATTTGCTCATGCGAAAATCTGAGTGTTTGCAAGTTCACTTTCCCTCCAACCACTTATGTCCAAACCTGGAAGCAGTTTCACATCTGCCATTGTCAGGAGTAAAGTTCCACCCTTTCTCAGTATGGGAAAAGATTAAAGAATAGTTGGTGAAAACCCTTAAAACATGCAAGTTAGTAAGTTTGCACAAACTCCAAAGGGCATTCCAACTCTAGAACTATTGCTTGCCACTACCTTCACCCCAGTATGTAGATCTGCGGAAATGTGGCAACATAAGGGAATGGCTATTATTCAAACCCTACTATGGTATGAGCCCTGGCATAATCAGATAGGCTATTTCAGAGCTCTTACAAAATGAGATTGCTGCCATAATTTGTCTGCGCATTACATGGCACAAAAGGGACTTTATGGATTTTGTTACAGGACAAGTAGATTTATGAAGCAACCTGCCCCGTGGACAAGTAGATGTTTTATTAAATTCCACACCCCTGTAAAAGTATTTGTTTCATTGGCTTATCTCCAATTGACATATGTTTGCTGATACATTGGTCCCTAATGTATGACACCCGATGTACCCGGGACCTATATGTTAAGTGGTCCTCATGGACTGCAACACTTATTGTGCCACCACGACAGTGACGAGGTGTAACATCTCTCCAACACTGCCATTGCAGGCTGGCAGAGCAGCTTTAAAACTGCTAAGTCTACTGTGCCAATTCAACCTGTGGCAAAGCCAAAACCTTCCTTTTTAATATTTGTAAGTCACACCTAAGGTAGGTCTACCGAGCCTCAAAGGCAGGGTGCATTATATTAAAGAGAAGTATACCAGTTATGTTTTCCATTTCCTGACAGCAAAATCCCTGCATTGTCGTTTTCACTGTATTAAGACTAGTACCCCCATTGATTAGTATGGAATTACACAATGACAGCTCAGTATTGCTAACTTCCAAATGGGACTACTAAAGTTGAAACTTTAAGGTATCAAAAGAATAATTGAATTAAATCCAACTTGATGCATAAGTTGAGTTTAATGTAACTATTTTATAAATGGCAATTTTTAGAAAGTTGTCACTTTGTTGCCCAAAACCTTCCAGTATCCGTCTTTGGTTCCACACAACTGCTGTCCTCGAGACAGCCTGCTGCCCTCCTGGAGAGAAGTGAGAACAACTCTCAAGAAGGGGGAACACCGACCTGCCCAGGGGAAGAGGGGTGATCTTCTGACAGGATGGCCAGAGGGGGTGTGAGCCCAGAAGGCGAGCTTGAAAGGTGAAGCCACTGTCGTGTGTTTCTTGCATGGCCCATTGTCGCTTTCCGTATGTTAGCCTAACTGTTGACCTTGTAGGCTGGTTTTCTTTTGCACCCGTTACTACATAACATGCTTGCCTTTGTGCCACATTGTATGTTCACACAGAACCTGCACATGTTTTCGTATTTTAATTTTTTCCTAGGATTTAGTCTGAATACACTAGACAAGGTCAAACAGCAATGCCCCTTGTTATTCTCTCTGGTCAGTCACTAGCACTTGGACATAACAAGAGAATGCAGCTGATATTTGTGAGCACACATATCTTGTCGTATAACTGAGGACAGGGGTTCTGGAAAAACACACACTGAGCTAAGGTCCTGTAGCTAGAGTGCTGCGTCAGCTGAGATGTAGAACATCCACCTATGTATGCTAAGGTACGGGGTCTGCCAATAATCCAAGAGATCTATAATATATAATCATTTAGATTCAGTAGAAAGGGGGTGGTTAGGCTAAGCTGTCTTATAACATGACAGGGCTTTTTATGGTATATGGCTTGTTAACCATGCTAATGATATTTTTGGTATGCATTTGTTGTCTAATTGTGGCGCAAATACTGTATCTTAGAGTGCGAAAGTTTAAATTAATATTATAAACTTCCTTTGTGTCTCTTTATCTTATTGTGGACAAGTATGAGTGAGAGAGCGAAAGGGTGTGTCCTGTTACCACGATTCGTGAGAGGATCGAGAGTATTGTGTTCTGGGGTGCCAATTCACTTCTTTCTCTGGAAAGGTTAGGAGGGCAAGTGAGGCACTATAGCTAGTTGGACTCGGGCTCATAGATACTGTGGTAGTATGGTGACTCCGTCCCTACATGCTGATGTTCTATGGTCCCAAGCATAGTTCTCTGTTAATGAGCAGAATCCATGCAACATGGTGCAGCAGTTTTGGTCAGGTACTTATTTGCGGGAACCCTGAGTAGGGCTTGTTGTTGTCCACAATACCCTCACTCTTGTTACCGGAGACGCCCATGGTGTTAGGGATTAATCCTCCACAGTTTTTAGGGATCACCTAGTTCTGTTGGTTTTTCAAGCTTGAATATTGAAAGGTTACAACCCAGTTTGTTTTAGACTTTGAATCCTTTGTTAATTACTTCTGGCACAACCTATTGCGGCCAACTGCCGACCGGTGGTCTATGCATATTCAACACAACATGGAGTCCCTAATGCGGGAGCCCCTGTAATCCTTGTAGTAGAAACATACAATGCCTTCCGCTTTGAAGTTTTTCATTCTTGGGTCACATTTCCATCCGTGGATGCTAACACTAGCACTTTTCAAAAATACACTGTCCCACAGACACCTGCTGCATATAGACCTTATGCACTTGTTAAAATTCCTCTTATGGTCTGGGAACACCAGACATGGTTTAATGGCACCATTCCCCATGTGCCTGGGCCAATTTAAATGGGTCCTCTCAGCACTGAGGGGGCTACTTGGCCGGCATTAATTGGGTATACACCATTTCCAGATTTAGGCAATCTAAATCTCGTGCAGACGTCTAACTCAATTTATTTTGCGTACATTATTAGCTGGTCCTGCTAGACTTGGCCTGCAAGCACAAGCCCAGTTTCCTGCAGCGCCTATTATTAGTCCTGTAATTGTTCATTCAATTATGGGCAAACGCCCCACTAATGGGGGACTATTTTTGCCACAGTCTATACTCTCTGTCATGGCACTCCTTCGATGGCCGTTCTTCCAAATGTCATCAAACAGATACAGAATGAACATGGGGCAGGTCCTGCCCTAGATTTGGAGATGAAACTAATGGGTAATTTTCCCTTAGTCTCCGAAATGATTCTAATATTAAAGGTGAATCAGTGTCTCTGGCTATACGGCAGCGACTTACCGCGCTGGCGGTTTCCGACGCGTACGTGAGTTGCCTATATTTATTGCTAATGTATATACATCGGTAGGACGCAATAATTTGGGAGCCAGACCTTCTGTACCACCTCTTGGCAAGCCTAGTACTGACAAGGATGCCAGACCAGCCTGTGAGTTTGCAAAAAAAAAAAAAATGGGATTAATCTAAACTGCAACAGAAAGGTAAACCTCATTGAGGTTCTCCACCCCCGAAGTCCTCTGAGAGACGTACGAATTTCATGATAGCACTAAAATCAAGACGCCACACTTGGTCATCAAATAATATATTATTGTAAGTGCCGGACATATTTCTTGAATCCCAAGTTTATTTCCATAGTGAGTCTTCGTATTCCATATAGACTGCAAACCAGACCGCAGTCAATGACCAAGTGTGGAGAAATCTCTATCTGATGCAATATTGATCTTTACTAGTACCATAAACTCATCGTCTTAAATGGCTCAAAGCCCTGATGAAGTTCCAAGCATTGGAACGAAACACGTTGGCTGGATTTCTACTTTGGAGAAAAGAATAAAGGAGATAATTAAAAAATGTATACTGGAATTGGACTTCTTTCTGGTGCACCTTCTATTTCTTTTTTAGGAGTGTAATTATATGGTTTTAAGTGGAGTGGAATTATGTGTAGTTTGTTATTGGTTTGTAATTGTGTGACATGGAGTGGAATGATGTGGTGCAGAAGCGTGTGTAGATGAATTGTGTGGCATGTTATTATAAGATGTTAAAATGTGTTGTGTGTAGTGGATTTATGCGGAATGGATTTGAGGGCAAGGATGTCTGTGTACGTGTGATGTTTACTAATGTTTGCAGGGATGTTGTGTGGCCACGTCCCTCTGGTGGTGGTGAAGGTAGGGGTGCGGTGCCAGAGTAAACGAGGGCATTGTTAGAGGGTCCTGTCGGGTCACCCAGTCCCTGTTGCCAGCCACATTCCATGTGCTTATGAGTCCCAAGTCTCCATTCAGACAGTGTTTGGCTAGTCAAGCTAGGAATCCCACGTCTGCTCCTGCTGCTCAGACGTGGCAACAACACAGACAAAAGTGAAATGTTGAGTTTCACCCAGGTGGAGGGTTCTCACTCTGAGTCAAATAGAACTGGCTGGGTCTGTCAGCACCCAACCAGTGTCAGGCTTCAGAGCAGGAACAGCAAGAGTGTAGGTGCCACTGTGTCCTAACTGGGCATCACTAGCTTATCACAAGAAGGATCCCAATCCTAAGCAGTCCACACGTTCTCTAGTCCAGCTGTGAGCCACACATCCCTCATTCGACCAAACTACTTGCACTAATGTGAGAGGTAAGGGGTGCTGGTAGGTGGTCTCCACGCAAGGGTAGAAGTAAAAAGGGCCTGCGCCTCTGGGTGAGACCCTCGCTGCCACCAGCGCCAGTTAACGCATAGACAAGGCTGAGGGGGCGCCAGCCATTCTCACCAGAATGGGGGTTCACTCAAATGTAAGCCTCACTTCACAGCATTGCTCTGATCCCAGGGGAAAAAAAACACAGACAAAGAGAACCTTCAGGGGCTTCCATAAATGTCCAGTTTACTGCGGAAAATCATAGGGCTTTCTAGAAAAATATACAATCGCAAAGCTTATCTAACCAATGCAGAGTGCATGCATCTCACCCTCTCCCCCGGCCTCTCTGGGCATCCCAGCTTGTTGAAATGGAGACCCCTCACAGTTTGTCTCTTATTGTGTGCACAAGACTGCATCCTTACACCCCCTCACCCCGCCAGGACGTCACAATCCATCAGCCTCCAGCTTCACCTGGTTCTGCCTCAGGTGTCATCGGCTCACAACATTCACTGCCTCAGATGATCCTTCAGCCTCATCCTTTCCAGGATGGCCCTCTTATGCCTGGAAATAAAACCTGGCAAAACAACGTGTTTAATTTAATCGAGGAACCCAACAAAACCAATTGTAAAATCGGCTGTTGAACATGGTTCACGAGGCTTTTAACCCACTCACAACGTGCAAAGTTTCTGAGCTTCTGCATTGCTTCAGACCGCTCTTTGAAGTTCCACCTGACCAGGAGGCACTCTCAGCTTTGAGTCGGCTGAGCACCATCCTCACCTCTGAACTAGAACGTGCCCACACCGAAGCATCGATGGAGCCATAAACACTGAATGGTTGAGAATTATGTTATGTTATGACGCGCTTGCATAGCATAAGGTCACAGTCTAACGGGCCCCTTCAGGTGTTAGGTGTGTCAAAGTCTGATGATGCGTTGGTCCAGGTGGAGAGGGTGCCAGTGGAGATCTTGTGACCCTCGGCCTTTCCCTGCCTGCTCATTCTACTTTATACTTTCAAGATTTACCCGGATAGAAAACAGAAGGCTTAAATGTATATGGAATAGACCGGGCCCCCCAAAAATATTAAAATGGGAGCTGGGAATTCGAACTCTGAGGTAAGGCCGAGTATAGTTTTTGGATAAGCGGGTTCTAAATATGCTTTAATAAATCTCGTGGTCTTTCTGCGTGTGTATTCGCCAGGTCAGGAATTGCTTTCAAGGTGTACGTGGGACTTTATCTCGGTCGTCATTGTAAAGAGGCAGTGATGGTATCATAAACTGCATTAAGGTGGTTATTTTCATTACCAGTAGATGGCGCTGTGGTGCAGTATATGCTGCTGTTTGGAAACTTTGCCAGCTAGAGAAATGTTCTTTTGACTTTTCTTCTGTTTCAGTTGGTTTGTATTAAGTAAGCACCAATCGTTTCTCCAGTCTTAAACATCAGTACAAAGTCACCCCCACCGCTGCACCCACAACCCCTTTTCAGTAGAAACCCCATATACAGCACTTCCTGAAGAAGCCACGGATGGAATAGAAACCAACGGAAGCACGCGACAAACGAGCCCTAACCCCAAAAAAATAAGGCCAAAATAAGCCTGTCCTGTATAATGAGCTAAGAGGTACAAAGTGACTGCTGCCCATGGCCAATCTGGCACGCATTTATGGTGCATAAATTAATTGCTCATATTATACGTGCCAATACCCCCGGATTCAGGCGGGAGACTACTGATTTCAAAGGTAGTCTCACGCCTCCCAATACCAGCAAGCAAAAACCTTATTCCTCGGTGGGTTTCTGCCAATCGGGACTGGTCTAGTGAGACTCATAATTCACTGCCAGTAACCCGTTTCTGCATTCCAAAGCATTTTTGTCAAGCGCACTCTTATCTGCCATAGCCTTTTATCTGTGCTCCTAAGGGAAGGTAAGGGAAACAAAAAGCGTCCGCCATTGCATAGCTGCCTCCCGTCCCGTAAGTGCTTTGTGGGGCTGGATAGAAAATATGCAGCCACCATTGCTATGCACTTGGTGCCTGCTTCAGCAAGACTTTAATTAAGTAAATAGTACTCGCTAAGAGCTAATGAAAGCTAGGGAGTGAGGACACATGTAAGAGGGGGTGTCCTCATGGGAGGCAGCAACAGGGGACAGGGAGGTACTCAGGAGGGACTACTAAGCCTATTGAGAAATCAAAAGCCGTCATTGACAAAAGACAGGAAGAGGAGCCAATTGTAAAGATGGGCATAAAATGGGCGGAGCTTAAAGTCCATACCTGAATACAGCATGTCTCGAAGAGACAGCACAAGCGCTACCTAGGCGAGACCTAAAAATTGCAGTTTCTGCTAGGATTTCTAAATTTTGGCAGAACATACATTCCTGATTATGCACAGCGCATAAAACCTCTTTATGCATTCATTTGCCCTGATTTTTCCACTGCATGCTGGACATCAGAACACACAGATACACTCAGATCTTTACAATCTGATTTGCTTGAAGCACGTCACCTGCATACACGTGTCAATAACGAAAACCTGGTCATCCGTATTTTACTTGGTGCAATTGGATTTACTTACATCAACTTTAATGAAGGTGAAACAGTGCCTATAGCATATAAATCATGTTTACATTCCACATCGGAAATGCGTTTTGCTTCCACTGAAAAAATACTGACAGCCGTGCAGATGGCTGTCCTTAAAGAACAGCCACTTGCTCAAGGGAAACGCAATATTGTCGTCACACCTGTGCCAGCCTTAGAGGCTGTCACCAAAGCTAGAATTCCTAACGCTGAGGCCCTCCATCCTAGATGGATACAATGGGCTACATCCTTAACAGCTGTTGATGTCCACTTTGTCTTTGACCCTTCTTTACAAATAGAAGAATTTCTACAGTATGAGCATGTATATCCTTTGCCATCTACTGTTCTACCTCTTTATCAGTATAAATATATTATTTACACTGAAGGTTCAGCTCAACCTACCATTGGTTCAAAGAGGGCATTATTAGATGGTGTTTTCCACCCTCAAATAACTCTCACGCAGTCTCTAGTAGACTGCACTGTGCAGTTGGCTGAACTGAAGGCTTTGCATCTTGCACTTGAACATACGGATCCTGAATTCCTCAAGCTTATAGTATGTGATTCGTATTACTGTGTACCGTACTTTAATGATAATTTACGTTATTGGCAACAAAATGAATTCAAGAATTCAAAGGGTAGCACAATCCAGCATAAACTGCGTTGGGCTTAGGTGGCAGATCTTAAAGCGAGGTTGCCACAAACTCATGTAATACATACACTGACTCATCAGAGTGTGGCAGCACACACTATAGGGAATTCTCTGGCTGATGAAGCCACCAATTCTGTAGTAGCCACGGCTGAAGTAGCAGCAGTTACATGCTCTAAAACTTGTATCGATAACGATATCTTGCCTGCCGTTAATGCACTAAAAAAGGCACACCCCCTATACGAAAGGATTTTCCTTTTAAATACATTTATCATTTAAATAACCAGAATGTTCGCTTTGTAACTATTTCTGGGGTTGGCGATCATTTTATTCCCAACCAAGACCCCAGACACGCTGATGTCATTTATACTGATCCACCGAGGGAGGATCCCTCTCTGTTGGTTTTTTGAGTCCTACTATTGAATCCCAGCCTCCTGTTTTTCAGCTAAGTACCTCCGGGTTCTATATGGATCAAGATGATTTTTCCTCAGACAGTTCTTCTGTTTTGCATCCGCCTCCAGCACGAATTTGTGTTTTAATTTCATGGTTGAAATACACTTATCTAGTCCCGCTTTGGATATATGTCTGGATCATACTTTCCTTTTTTTTTTTTTTGTTCATGTGGATTGGATTTGTGACTGTATTTTTCCTGTTGATCGATGGCCACTGCCTCCCGGAGCATTTTACTGCGGGACTGGTCGATGGGGTGTTGGCCCCCCATTCTTCGCAGGGACTGAGGGGAGACTTGTCCCTCGTCAGCATATCAGCTGTTCCAGTGACTGATGGGATTGTTTGGGATGGAGTTCCTTTCAATATATTCGGCCCTGCGGAGACCCTGCAGATGCCATATGTGTTCAAGGACCTGTGCCTTAATTCTGCTAACTATGCTGACATGTTCCGTTGTCACCATTGTGGACATCACTTCCTACACAGAGCCAGTGGTCAGCATCCACATTTTGGTTGTAAGTGGTAGGGCATTGCCCAGCTTCCTCACAGGGGCGTTCCAGAGTGCATAGAGATGGGTTCACGTATTTTGTGGAATGTGACACTTTGGACCCCCTGTCATATTATTTCAGATTAGTTCCTGCCCCATCGAGGGGATATGTACTTTCCCGGACTGGGCTCGTGTATACAGCTTTGTTTGTCAATCGGTTGGCCCTTTGGGCTGTGACTACTGGAGGGACACAATTGATTTGAAAACGATGTGGGGAACAGAATATTGGCGGGTCCAAGGAACGGAAACCTTGTTTAGAGCCTGCTTAATTCCCACACCGATGATTTTCTTGGATGATACAGTCCAGCAGACTACATGTCTGGGATTGGCAGAGCTTAAAGAAGTGGAAGCCCCAACAATTCCCTCTATTTCCTGCTTTGATAATTGGCAAGGTTTGACAAATTACACCGAAGAAGAGCTAAATAGCAAAGTGGAGAATGGTACATTCAATTCCACACGTTCAATTCCTAACGGGTGGTTATTATGGCCAGTAGACGCTAATGGTTGTCATGCTTGTTTTCTTAATTCAACACCTGGGTTCAAATCAAACAGACGTGATCCCCGATACTCTCAATCGCCACATTTCTGGTATTATCACCACCTATTTGGTGGAAAAGTTGTGTCAACAATGGTTGGAACACTCCACACTGTCTTCAGTGAAACAACATCTTTTTCTTCTGTCCGAAGTCCTGGATCTATCAGATTTTTTGGGGTGTCCAAAATCTCTATGTTCTAAAAGATTTATTTATGCTACTTCTAATGAAATTTGGAAATTATCCCAGATGGAAGCTGCTGCACGTTTAAGGCAAATAGACCAAGATAATTTGGATAAAGTGCTTGCTGTTGTTGAAAAAAGTATTAATACGTTGTCTTCTCGTATTTACAGTTAAAATATCATTGTATCGTCTGGTTTTGATATTATGCAAAGTGACATGTCCATTCTGTATCACGGGCAAAGACAGCTTAGATCTATTATGCAATTTAAGTGGACGCATCAAACTTTAAAAAATGTGCGCGTACCATGGAACTATTTGAATTGCAGTAATTTATTCTTGCCCTTTAATTTAACACACAACAGACAACAACTGATGGCGATGAAAGACGCAACTTATACAATGCTGCATTTAGAGAAATTGGAACTACTTCAATTCACTATAGCTGAAACACCTTTGGCTGTGTGGTTGATACACAGCGTTATTTCTTTACCTATCTCGACGTTTCAGTTCACACCTTGCATGAAACATTCTCCTGTTGGTAGACATGAACCCTTTGGGAGCAGCTTCATTAATGAATTATGGTCACTTCCCTTTACATATTGTTGTGAACGTGCCAATAAGGAAGTTTCCTTACTGGAGCAGAATGTGACTCTTCTGTTGGAAATTCACTAATTTACAAACACATTAAAATCCACCACGCATGTAATACTTCGGCATCAAATTTGGCCTGTTATTTGAAAGGAATTTCAGTTCCCGCAATTTCCCCCCTTATTACGGTCCTTTCAAATGGGCGTTATTTAATGCTTAGCGATCAAGATTGCTGAGGAATTGATGGAGCAAGGACTCGCAATGAGACTTGCTCGGAAGCAATCCTCTCACAATAGTAATTAATCGTACTAAATTTGTAATGTCTTTATTAATAATACACAGAATTACACTATCTTAGTATCTTGATGAAGCTTGCCTATGTGTTTTCTATTAATGCTTAATCCTTGGCTAATCCAAAATGGCTGCTAAAGTGCGGGAAACGTACTACGCATGCGTCAACCATACCACGTGGTATAATGTCTTTCTATGCTTGGAGGGAAAACTTTGCTTCTGCGCAGTAGATATTAAAATGGCTGCTTTAACGCTTTCATATGCTGAAGCTTTCGCATTGTTGCAACTAATAACGTGAAATACTAAGGCTACTAATGCGGGATAGATATATTAAATAAAAGGAATTAGTGTAGAAGTAGGGGGTATACAGTGAAAACATTTATTTGCGATTTTGACATGTTTCTTCTTTGACTTTTAATTAGTTTACGTAAACTGGGCCGGGGTTGGCAAGCGGAGGCACGGGGGAGATGCACTACGCATGTGCGGCTGAGGCAAGCAAACATACTGATGAAGTAAACTTGGCAAGCATTCAAGACCCTGACCTGCTGGTCACCCTCCAAGTCACATCGAAGACGTCCTATACTTGCAGCAATGTATCAAACATGTATACAAAATTCGTATGAGACGGGTGGGAAATAAAGCAAATGTATTAATTGTGAGGGGCGGGCTTCTAAAACAATGGTCTTAAGGAAAATGAACTAAATTGACATGGTGTGAGGATCAACCCCCTGTCCCCGTCCAATCAGAATTAGTGGGCCCATAATTTTGCAACATTAAGGGGAGGTACATGGGCATAGAAGGGTATAATAGGTATAGATTAGTTAATTAGTTAGCGCATTCGAGCATTCATTCAGAGCAGAGAAGGCAATGCTACATTCATTGATCCAGACGCTGATGCAGAGCAGAACCAGGCTGATTCGCTGTCCAAGAGGTCCTAAGGTGGGGGCGGCGGATTCTTAGAAGATGACCCGAGAGAAGCAAGGAAGAGTGCAGTGCCAGAGAGGGGAACGGTGCAGGTGTCGTTAGTAGAGAGGTCATCTAACCGGTCCGGTGGTCTTGGTCTCCATCCTATCCTGGGAATCCTTTCCAACTCCTTGGCCAAGGGGTTTGGTTTTCACACCTTTAGGTAACTATAAAAGTAGTATCTTTAGATGTACTGCTGTCTCTATCTTCTCCTTTCTGAGGGACCGTCATTTATGATTAATAGGTGACTAGAGAAAAGTGCTTCCTCTTTGATATACGATTTTAAGTACCGTGTGATTGTATTTTTACTCTGCTAAAATTTAGATAAACATTTTAAAACTACCTGAGTCTTTGATTATTTCAGGTTTATGAAGTGTATTTATATATTTTCATCAATCCCTAGTTATCAAACAGGTCCATTGGTAAGTCATTATTCTTAGGTCAAGAAGTAGGTGGTAGCAGAGATTTGATAAAGAGTATAACTGACCCAACCTTCGGAGATTGCTAGTGTAGTGTGAATGAATGGGCCCAGGTGAGTATTTGGTGTGTGAATACTTGTTGCTAGTAACCCGCTGGATCAGTTTTCTGGTTAGCAGAGGATGGTTGCAGTTTGTTGACTGGGTTATGAAAATAATTTTTATGAACTAACATCCGCGTATATGTTTTAAGTTTTGTTTTATGTTGTCCAGAAATCCCGGGGAATCTTGAATAGCGGATGGTAAGTGGAAACCATACTGCAGTGAGGTTATCTGCCAGGCATAAATAGTACTGAAAAGTTAGGTAGGGCTATCAGTACTTGTTAGGAACTCTGTGGGTGAGTGAGTGACAGCTAAGGAATACGCTGGTGAAATTTTGATGTTATATCACCTAGAAAGGGTAACATTGAAGGAGTAGCAGGTATTCTGAAGTTTATGTGAAGAGTAAGTGGAAGGGTTTTACTCGTAGTGTATGTTTAGTAAACGGAAGGGTTTTACTAAGTGTGAGAAAATTCTATCCTTTAATTTAGAAAAACTGGCACGATAGCGAATGTTTTTATGTTATTTGCAATTTATTAAGGAATAAGAAGTTTGCGTACGAATTTTGTAAAGGGAGGGTCAGTTGCGGGAGGAGTAGCTGACGTCACAGGTGCCGCGCTGGGATTGGTTGATACAGCGGGCGTGGAGAGAGCTTGTAAAGGAGGGGTCAGCAAGAAGGAGTAGCTGACGTAATAGGTGCCGCGCTGGGATTGGTGGAGACAGCGAGGGACAGAGAAGCGCAGATTGTAAAGGAGGGGGGCGTCTGATAGACGTCACAGAAAGGCCGGGCAAAGATTGGTTCAGAGGTAGTTAGGAGCTGAATTTTGATTGGCTATCAGTATAGAAAACAAAGTTTTAGTAAACAAGTGTAGATTTTATGTGGAAACGTGATCCGACTTTAACAGGAACTCGTCCAGACAGGAGATTCTTAGGTTTTGCAGAATATAATTCAATCCATAGATATTTACCCAAAATGTACGGAGAAAAGAGAAAATGTCATTTTTACAAAAGATTAAGAATTATTTCAAAAAGGGTAAGCCCATCAAAACTAGGGAAGGAATACTCATTCCACCAGAAAAAACGCCTGCATCATTTATGATGATGGAAAGGGGCTATCATACCTGTGTATGGTTAGAAAATTGGATGGAATATACAAAAGACGATGGAATCTTGGCTTTCCCCGAAAATGGAACTTTCAATGGGAGAGTTCTTCAGAATTTAAGAATGAGAATGAATGAATTAGAACCCAGACCAAGATTAACGCAATATGAGGCTTTGGAGGAATGGGAAACAGAAGCATTTGAACGTGATAGAAATAGAAGCAATAGGGGATTTAGGGGATTCCTCCCTAGATACCATAATGAGACACGGGAAAATCAGATGAAACAATGGAGAAGAGTAATGGTTACCGAAGGTTTGTATCCCGTATTCACGGCAGAAGAACCTACAGGGAGTAAATGTAAGGAGAAGACCAAACACTTGACAGGGTTTGGGGATTCAGAAGATGAATTTTTGGAAGATATATTAAAGAACCCTCCTCCGTATCAGGAGGAACTCAGCAGATGTACTCCAAGTGCACCTGTTTTGAGAACGCCAATGGTACCACAAGTCTTACATAATCCACCAGTTACTAGAATACTTCAGGACAAAGAAAAGGAGGCCTTAGAAAGAACCAGAGCAGAATTAATACAGAAAATAATGCAATTAAATGTACATCCTGATTCGTTGACGATGCCTGTAACCATTGGTCCCATAGTTCCCTTGTATGGGGACAAAGTAAATTGCCAGAGACCTTTAGTGATGCCTACTCCTGTAGAAACTCCTAAGAATGAAATTGTGATAACTGATGATCATGTCAGTGAGTGTGAATCTATGATCTCGCTGATGGATTTGCCCATTCGAGAGTCTGTAAACAGCTCCCCCAGAAGAGCCACATCTAGTGGTTGAAGAGATGTAGATATAATAACGTCCTCAGGAGCTAAAAATGAAACGATAGTGACTTCAGAAGATTTAGAAAGATGGGCACAAGGAATAGACAAACAGAGTACACCCCCCAAGATTTTGGACATCTATAAGTTAAAAGTGGAATTGGAAGAATTGATAGCAGGTAATGTAGGGGTGGATCGCCTGAATACCTATAGTGAAGAAGAACTACTATTCATATGCAGGAGTATAACCAGAAATGTAAAAAAATTCCATGAAAAATTAACAGATTTGGCTTTTAATATGGGAATTGAGATACGAAAGTCTAAAGTTTTGCAGAGACCATATAGAGCAGAATTTACTGACAAAGATCTAGAAAATATGAATGCATCTGGGAGAAAATTGCAAATTAAAGAATTGATGACAGTCTTACAGAAATGGGGAGATTTGGATAAGTGGAAAACTAGATGGACAAAGAAAAAGGAAGAAATGCATTCAAGTAGAACAGTCTCAGAATATTTGATGAAAGAAACAGAAAATACAGAACAACTGTATCCAATGAGAGAAGTACCAGGAGGAGGTTATGTTCATGTTCCCTGGAGTAGACAGGATATACTGTCCTTTACCAATGATTTCCCAAAATTAAGAGAAAAACCGATTGAGTGGTATAAGCAGGTTGAAAGGTTTTTGAAGGACTTAGATGGTCTATTTGACATAGTAGTGCCAGCTGATTTATGGACCGATTGTAAAATCACAGTCGATTGGCCAAGTGAGGAGTATCCTAGGGATCCAAAGACAGGTGCTCCATCAAATGATGTGATGAAGAAATATCATCAGGTAATCATGTACTTGAAAGGGAAAATACCACCTAAAGAAACAGAGTGGGTGAAAATAGAACTACCCAAGAAGCAAATGAGTCAGTTCACGCGTATTATGAGCGTCTGTTATAGGTGTTTAAGCAGTATAGTGGATTTGAGAACATTGGAGATAAGAATATGAGTCAGTTTGTCTATCGGTTTGTGTATGGTTTAAAGCCAGATTTGTCAGATGATCAAGCAGCACATGATGTGCTGGCAAGGGAAACCTATAGATGAAATTTTGAAGTACGCAAAGTATTGTGGGGATGATATTGAGGACAGGCACAAGAAATTGCAAGAGAAAGTGATGTGGGCTCAAGTGAAAATGGCTGAGCGACAGGGAATTAATTTGGATAATCCAACAGAAAGTCAGGGAAAAGAATCTGGAACGAATGGTGACACAGGAAATGGTGGAAAGGTAAGAGGACGAATGAGTAGAGAAGAAGCCAAAAAGAAATTTCCTTGTCATGGATGCGGAAAGTTGGGACATTGGAAGGATGAATAGAAAAAGATTCAAAATATTAATGTCCCAAATCAAAATTTAAATCCACAGACGCAGAATACCTCACAACAGGGTGTAAGTCAGCAGAATCAATTGCCACCAGCCCCTATTCAGGGTAATGTAAGCAGAGCAAGGCACGGTACAGACGTCGGATATCAAGGAGGAAGTGGTAAGAACGATTATGTAACCACACAGCTTCTTTTGCAGGACAACTTTAACCCATATGAGTATAAGTGACGGTGCCTAGGAGAGGGGGAGAAGGAGTGCATACTTGGCGCATCCTTACCGGTAGATCAGCCAGGTCCATATGTTGAAGGAAAAGTACAAGGTAATGATATCACCTTTCTTTTGGACACTGGTGCTACCAGGTCTACTGTGAGAACAGCAGACATCCCAGACCTCCCTCTCTCTGGAGAAGCTATCCAAGTTGTAGGTGTAGCAAATCGCAAAATTAGAACACCTCTTACCGAACCAATGGAAGTAAAGATTGGAAACTTCCGAGAAATGCATCAGTTTGTGGTGTGTGATTCTAGTCCAGTAAACTTACTGGGTAGAGATTTGTTGTGCAAAATGAATTGCACCATTTTCTGCACACCGGATGGTGTTGCAGTTCAGACCCCTGACGAAGACCATGTTTATAAAATTATGATTGCAAAACAAGGTAATGAAGTAGATGAAATGTTCTCCTTGATAACAAAAGATGATCTACCAGAAGAGGTAAAAGCTACAGTGAGTCCAAAGGTGTGGGATTTTACAGGGAAAGAAGTAGGTCTAATGGCAAATATAGACCCAGTGAAAATAACTGTGAAAGAAGGTGCGATTTTCCCAAATACTCGACAGTATAAAATGAGTGCAGAAGTAAAGGCAGGAGTTATTGAAGAAATCAGCAGAATGGTAAAACAAGGAATATTAAAAGAAGTTATGAGTAGCCCTTGTAATTCACCAATCATGGGTTTGAAAAAGCCTAGTGGAAAGGATAGAATCGTTCAAGATTTGCGCAAGGTAAACAAAATTGTGGTGCCTTGTTGTCCTATAGTACCAAATCCTGTAGTAATACTATATCAGATACCTTGGGATGCAGAGTGGTTCACCGTAATTGATTTATGTCAAGCATTTTTCTCGATTCCATTGCACCCAGACAGTCAGTATTTGTTTCCGTTCAAATTCAAGAACCATGTTTATGTATGGAATCGTGTTCCTCAGGGGTACATGGAAAGTCTCTCCATCTTTAATCAGATATTGAAAAAGGGGTTAGAAAAGCTAGTGATGCCAAGAAGTTCAGTTCTAGTGCAGTATATAGATGATATGCTAGTAGCATCTAGCACCAGACAGGATTGTGTTACCGACTCAATTGCATTATTAAATCATTTGGCTGAGGAAGGTCACAAGGTGCCACCTGAAAAATTGCAGTTTTGTACAACAGCAGTTAAGTATTTAGGACACCAAATTGAGAGGGGAAAAAGAAGGATAACTTCTGAGAGAATAAAATTAATCAAGCAAATGAAGATGCCAGTAACCCAAAGAGAAGTGAGAATGTTCCTTGAAATAGTGGGATATTGTCGACAATGGATTGTAGGGTTTTCTCTGCTAGCAAAGCCTTTGATTCAAATGACGAAAAATACGGCAAAGGACCCAGTTGAATGGAATGATGAGAGCGTAGATGCTTTTATAAAATTGAGAAATGCCTTATGTGAAGCACCTGCCCTAGGTATGCCTGATTATACAAGAGAATTCTCATTGTTCTGTTACGAGAGAGAAAATTGTGCACTTTCAGTCCCAACTCAAAGACATGGTTTGGACAGACGTCCTGTAGCATACTTTTCTGCTACATTGGACCCAGTGGCAGCAGCGTTGCCAGGCTGCTTAAAAGCAGTAGCTGCTACATGTATGAGCATTGAACAAAGTGAATCAATTGTAATGGGACATCCTGTAAAAGTGTTTGTCCCACATTCAGTTGTGATTCTGTTGACGAGAACCAGAACTCAGCATCTTACTCCTAGTCGGCTGACTAAATATGAGAGAATAATCTTAGGTGCTGAAAATGTGACCATAGCTAGGTGCACAATTGTAAACCCTGCTACTTTACTACCAGATCCGTATCATGAGGAAGTCAAACATGAGGAAGAGGAACATGATTGTTTACAAATCATAGAATTGTGCACCAAGCCACGTCCTGACATACAGGAACTGCCTCTCAAGAATCCAGACAGGGAGCTGTTTGTGGATGGCTCATGCCTAAGGCATGAAGATGGCAAATTGAGTGCAGCATATGCTGCATGTGAATTAACTGGAATATTCGAAGCATCCTATTTACCAGGGGTCAAATCTGCACAAATAGCTGAATTGGTTGCTCTGATTAAAGCCTCCAAAATTGGGAAAAATCAGAAGGTAACCATATTTACGGATAGTCAATATGGTTACGGGGTTGTGCATGATTTCGGCCAACTGTGGATGCAGAGGGATTTCATGACTTCTTCAGGATCCCCTATTAAAAATGGACAGTTTGTAAAAGAATTATTGGAGGCGATACAGTTGCCAAAGGCAGTGGCAGTAGTGAAGTGTGCCGCACACCAGTCAGGAAATGATTGGGTGGTAGCCGGTAACAGATATGCAGACACAATGGCTCAACATTGTGCAAGCCATAGAATGGCAGTGAACAGAAAAGTTGAAACAAAGGGAATCAGCTGCCAACTTATGATGAATGCACCCCCTGAAACATGGAACGATGTGAAAAGATTGCAAGATGAGGCGGAAGAAAGTGAAAAGGATGTTTGGGTAAAAATTGGTTGTACCAGGAGAGCAGAGGATGATGTGTGGGTTTACACAGATGATCAACCAGTCATGCCCGATTGCCTAATCTCACAAATGGCTAGAATGTATCATGGAGACACTCACATAGGGAGAGATGCAATGATTAGACTCTTTAGGCAGAGTTGGTATAATCCAAAATTTAGGGCTGCAGCAGAGAGCCTTTGTCAGAGATGTTTGACATGTCAAATGAATAATCCAGGAAGAAAGACAGTGGTGGGGCTGGGAAGGATCGGAAAGGCAGAGGGTCCTTTTGTGAGATTACAGTTGGATTTTAATCAGCTACCACCATGTAAAGGACTGAAATACGTGCTTGTCATAGTATGTCTGTTTTCAAAGTGGGTGGAGGCTTACCCTACTAGAAGGAATGACAGTATAACAGTTGCAAAACTATTATTAAGGGAGCTCATTCCTAGGTTCAGTTTCCTAGTAACTTTGGAATCAGATAAAGGAAGTCACTTCAATAACGATGTAATTCGAATAATCTGTGAAGCATTCAAAATTGAACAGAAATTGCACTGTGCATACCGCCCAGAGGCTTCTGGAGTGGTTGAGCAAATAAATGGCACAATCAAGTCACGTTTGTCAACAATGTGTGCATCCACCTCATTGAACTGGCCAGATGCGTTGCCTCTTGTCTTGATGGGACTCAGGAGCATTCCTGACAGAAATACAGGATTGAGTCATCATGAGATCCTTATGGGAAGAGCAATGAGACAAGCGCATGTACCAGGAAATAAACTGCTGAACATAACTGATGATATGGTTCTAGATTATTGCAAAACGTTGGCTGACCTAGTGCATTCTGTCTCTCACCAGGTTGTAGAAGACGCAGTGACCAGGCAGCCAGAACAAGAGCATGATTTGAACGCCGGAGACTGGGTGGTAGTGAAGCATCACACCAGAGAAATGTGTTTATCACCCAGGTGGGGAGAAACTTGTCAGATTATTCTAGTTACTAACACAGCAGTGAAATGTGCTGGTTTACCTAATTGGATTCATGTAAGCTATACAAAAAGAGTGCCAGTTCCTGAAGAAAAGGATCCTCAGTTAGTTCCAATAGCTGAGGAAGCTGAAGGTTGTCCAGCTGAAGAATCACAAGCAGTGGATTCAGGAATAGCTGAAGAAGAACAACCGAGCACAAGTCACGACTGGATACCAGTGGTGGATATACCTGAAGTCTTCATCAACACAAGAAGCAGAGTGAAACAAGAAGAAATTAGAGAGGTCCAGATAGGTGTAGAAGAACCAGCTCAGGATAGGGAGATAAAAGTCATATATGAACCTGAGCAAGGCCAGATAGAGGAAAGAAAATGGGTTCAAACTGACAGCGACATCATCACAACAGAGTTTGAGCAGGGACAGACAGGCTTAGAAGAATTCGGTCAGGCTGCAGAAGTACAAAGTGCAATAAGCCCTGATCAGGACCAGTTAGAACTAGAAAATCACGTTCAGGGAGAAGAAAACAAAGAAAACGAAGAATTCGAAATTGTCAAGCAAGAAGACGCCAATCCTGAACAGGGTCAGTTAGTTGAACCACAAATTCAGGCAACTGAAGAAACAGAAATAAGACCTGAACAAGAGTGGACAGAAGAAGAAGGCGAAGACAAAGACAAACCAGTTGTGCCAAAAAATTTGTAAAAATAAAAGAGTACTTGAAAAAGATTCAGAAGGTGAAAAGGCAGTGCAAATAAAAAAGATCAGAAAAGGTGATCATTGACCAAGTGTTATTAAAAGAGTTAAATATCATATTGTAACTCAAAGTGAAGATCCAGAACAAGTCAATGAAATAACAAGTCCAACGGGAGCAGTACAAGGAGCTGCCAAACGCAAAAGCCCAAGATTGAGACTTGTAAACAATAAGTTCAAGGGTCCTGACTGGACTTATGTAATTCTTGAAGACTGCGAAAGTTCTGAAGACAGTGATCACGGAGACGAAGGCCCAAGTACCCAACTGACCTACGAAAAAGAAGTGAGACCACCTTGATAACGTTAAGGTTTTCAAGCGAAAAATAAAGGAGCGAGATCTTCTTGGTCAAAATGGCTGAGGGCAGAGTTGCTGGGAAATCGAAACGGAATTGTTGCAGGAAATGCTGTGCAATATCCATATGTAGTCTCGTAATGGTGCTTATAGTATGATTAGTTCTGATCGTAGCAATTCCTTATCTCATGATAATGGATAAGCAGAATAACACAGAGACACAAGCAAGGATAGATAACATAAGAAAGGGCAGAGTTAAATTAGAAGCAGAAGAGGAACCAGAGGTTCATCACATTGTAACAGACAATGAAACTAGCTTAAATGTTATTTACTAAACTATTGTTTCAATATGTAGATACAATGGAAGTCAGTGATTGTTATGTTTGCATGAAATTACCTGAATCAGTAGCTGAGGGTTTGACTTATCATTTACCTTTGACCTATGGAATATCATGTAGTGTATTGAGTAGTTTATTTTATAGAACAGGGAAATTACAGTATTATTATTCAAATATAGATGTGATATTTCCTGAGGTTCCCATTCGAAAGAATATGAACCCAGTGCTTAGTAGTCAAGACGCACAATTTATGGGAGAGTTTTTCTTAACTGTGAAGTCAATAGACATAACACATCCACATAGAAGCAATTTAACTTGTTCATTGCATGAAGAAGAAAAAGTATTTTTGAATTTAGTTGAAGATGGAAGACAAAATTTCCAAAGAAAGGCTTCTGAGCATAAGGCTCATCTTCCACCTTGGGCTGAGAAAGAAGGTATTTATACACCTGGCAAGGCTCAAGCTGCTATGGCTCTAGATTTTGTAAAGACTGGGAAATTTTGTCTGCATAGGTTAAAGACTGACTATAACAACGTATTCATCGGTACCAGTGAATGTGAACATAATTTCTTAATTCTGGGAGGTTGGGGACTCAAAGGAGGAACAGATACAGTTTTTCCGGGAATTTATTATGTGTGTGGAAATGAGGCTTACTTTAGGCATCCTGCACGGTGGTATGGAAGTTGTTATTTTGGAATAGTTTTTCCGAAAATATACCACATTAAAAAGAGCACTGAAATCGATGAAAACGAAAATGGACTAACCTGTAGTAAAAGAGCTAGTTTTTCAGAAATTGTAGGAGATATATTTGGTGCATTGATACCTTCAGTGGGAATCATTCTGAACTCAAGGAGAATATGTAAATTGTCTACAGTAGTTGATCATTTATCAACGGACACTGCTGGAGGATTTCTGATGATAAATGCAGAAATGGTTGCGATTAGGTCTATGGTGATGCAAAATCGACTTACGCTTGATATATTATTAGCAAAAGAGGGTGGAGTCTGTAAATTATTGAAGATAAAACATTGTTGCACATATATTCCGGACACAAGTGCAGAAATTGGAACTTATGTGAAGAATATTACAAACCTTGAGAAGGAATTAAAACCACTGGAAGTTGATAGTGTATGGCAAAGATTGACAAATAGTATTGCATCAATTGGTACTTGGTTCACTAATGTGGGAAAAGGGCTTTTAGGTAAAATATCAGTGCCCTGTGTAGGGATACCATTAATAATCATTTCAATCATGATATGGTGCAAATGTTGTAAAACACGAGAAACTTATAAGGTGACAGAAAGAGGCAAGAAACGAAAATTTGAAGAACTAGAATTAGAAGATCTAAGAAATGAAGTATATAAAAGATTGAAAGGGAAGAATGAAAAGAGTAAAAATGAGAATGTAACAGAAGTCTGATGAAGTTGGCATCTGATTTAGATAGTTTTGATGGCTCAGAAATGCCATCGGAGAGGGGATTGATGGAGCAAGGTCTCGCAATGAGACTTGCTCGGAAGCAATCCTCTCACAATAGTAATTAATCGTACTAAATTTGTAATGTCTTTATTAATAATACACAGAATTAACCTATCTTAGTACCTTGATGAAGCTTGCCTATGTGTTTTCTATTAATGCTTAATCCTTGGCTAATCCAAAATGGCTGCTAAAGCGCGGGAAACGTACTACGCATGCGTCAACCATACCACGTGGTATGACGTCTTTCTATGCTTGGAGGGAAAACTTTGCTTCTGCGCAGTAGATAATAAAATGGCTGCTTTAACGCTTTCATATGCTGAAGCTTTCGCATTGTTGCAACTAATAACGTGAAATACTAAGGCTACTAATGCGGGATAGATATATTAAATAATGGGAATTAGTGTAGAAGTAGGGGGTATACAGTGAAAACATTTATTTGTGATTTTGACATGTTTCTTCTTTGACTTTTAATTAGTTTACGTAACTGGGCCGGGGTTGGCAAGCGGAAGCACGAGGGAGATGCACTACGCATGTACGGCCGAGGCAAGCAAACATATCGATGAAGTCAACTTGGCAAGCATTCAAGACCCTGACCTGCTGCTCACCCTCCAAGTCACATCGAAGACGTCCTATACTTGCAACAATGTATCAAACATGAATACAAAATTCGTATAAGACGGGTGGGAAATAAAGCAAATGTATTAATTGTGAGGGGCGGGCTTCTAAAACAATGGTCTTAAGAAAAATGAACTAAATTGACATGGTGTGAGGATCAACCCCCTGTCCCCGTCCAATCAGAATTAGTGGGCCCATAATTTTGCAACATTAAGGGGAGGTACATGGGCATAGAAGGGTATAATAGGTATAGATTAGTTAATTAGCGCATTCGAGCATTCATTCAGAGCAGAGAAGGCAATGCTACATTCATTGATCCAGACGCTGATGCAGAGCAGAACCAGGCTGATTCGCTGTCCAAGAGGTCCTGAGGTGGGGGTGGCGGATTCTTAGAAGACGACCCAAGAGAAGCAAGGAAGAGTGCAGTGCCAGAGAGGGTACGGCACAGGCGTCGTTAGTAGAGAGGTCATCTATCCTGTCCTGAACCGGTCCGGTGGTCTTGGTCTCCATCCTATCCTGGGAATCCTTTCCAACTCCTTGGCCAAGGGGTTTGGTTTTCACACCTTTAGGTAACTATAAAAGTAGTATCTTTAGATGTACTGCTGTCTCTATCTTCTCCTTTCTGAGGGACCGTCATTTAAGATTAATAGGTGACTAGAGAAAAGTGCTTCCTCTTTGATATACGATTTTAAGTACCATGTGATTGTATTTTTACTCTGCTAAAATTTAGATAAACATGTTAAAACTTTGATTATTTCAGGTTTATGAAGAGTATACATATATTTTCATCAATCCCCAGTTATCAAACAGGTCCATTGGTAAGTCATTACTCTTAGGTCAAGAAGTAGGTGGTAGCAGAGATTTGATAAAGAGTATAACTGACCCAACCAGCGGAGATTGCTAGTGCAGTGTGAATGAATGGGCCCAGGTGAGTATTTGGTGTGTGAATACTTGTTGCTAGTAACCCGCTGGATCAGAATGCTATCTGGAGTCCCGTATATTTTGTCCGTTTCCCAGCTTGTCACATGTTGCAACAATGTCTTGTTTCCTCCTCCACATGGGATTGTAGATAGCTCGTCTTCCATTCCAACTTCGAAGGCAGACATCAGCAAGCTAATCAGACTCAAAGCATTATTGTTTTAACATAAGGTAGCTCTCACATCTGCTTGAGAAACCTTTGAATTGCAGGTGGCTAGAACTTCTAGTGAAATCCAGTCATTGTTAAATACAAACCTTCCCCTGCATTTCGGCGAATCAGTGCATCTAATTTTTAATAACTGTAAAACGACCGGTCTCACACACTTCTTTAAAGTTGTCGGCTCCAGCCTCGTCAGTTCATTCCAACCTGTCTTTGGAATAATACTGACTTTTATCCGCTGCTGTTATTCCTTATTTGCAGCATTCTCATCCTATTTCTAGTTCTCCGCAATGGATTTTCCTTTTGCGGGCCCTCTGGAACTAAAAAAGCTCCAACACTATCGTGAGCGTATGCTTCAGATTTTTGGAATATTTCTACTGCAAGAGCTGGATCTTAACTGGTTCTTAACATTCCAGCCTGCCTGTTTTACCTGCGTACAACCGTTGTTCCATTTGACTCTGGTGCCCCTTTGAATGGCACTGGATATTTGCCTGGCTTTGCAGACTCCTGCTGCCTTGGACATTGGACTGCTAATGAGTCCCTTAGCTAACCCATTTTCAGGATTGTCCCTCTGGTTTGCGACTTCATCACAATACGAGGTTTGAGCCACTCACTTTCGAGGAAATAAGTGCATCGGCACATGGATCACAGAATACAGGCCCTACCAACACGATGCAGGTTGTCCGTGAATTATTCCAGCATTGGCTGGGAACGAGAATCATGTCTGTTCTTTGGAACTTTTTACTTGGGCTGTGGATCAGTCATCTTGTGCTGAATCAGACTGCTTTATGTAGTCCCTGGCCTTTGAATTGACCAGTGACTAATGGATTTCTCCACATCACCATGATTCGATTATTTTTTCCAAATTGACAATTCCTTTAAAAAAAAATCAGAATGACTTTTAAAGGCTATGCTTTGAGTTTGTTTATCTTTCAGTCACATTCATACTGTTTAGTGCTATTATCCTGCCCAAAGGGAGGATGTTGTGTGTTTCTTTCATGGCCCATTGTCATTTTCCCTATATTAGCCTAACTGTGCACATTGTAGGTCACTTTTATTTTGCACACGTTACTACATAACACTCTTGCCTTTGTGCCACATTGTATTTTCACACAGAACCTGCACATGTTTTTATATTTTATTCTTTTCCTGGAATTTAGTCTGAATACGCTAGACAAGGTCAAACAACAATGCCCCTAGCTTTTCTCTCTGGTCAGTCACTAGCACTTAGACATAACAAGAGAATGCATCTGCTATTTGTGAGCAAACATATCTTGTCATATTACTGGAGGACAGGGGTTTTGAAAAAACACACACTGTGCGAAGGTCCTGAAGCAAGAGTGCTGCGCCTGCCGAGATGCAGAACATCCACCTATGTATGCTAAGGTACGGTGTCCGCCACTAATCCCAGAGAGCTATAATATATAATCATTTAGCTTCAGTAGAAAGAGGGGGTTAGGCTAAGCTGTCTTCTAATATGACAGGGTTTTTTTATGGTATATGGTTTGTAAACCATGCTAATGATATTTTTAGTATGCATTTTTTGTCTAATTGTGGCGCAGATACTGCATCTTAGAGCACAATAGTTTAAATAAATATTATAAACTTCCTTCATGTCTCTAGCTTATCTTATTGTGGACAAGTACGAGTGAGAGAGCAAAAGGGTGTGTCCTGTTACCGCGATCCGTTAGAGAGTCCAGAGTGTTGTGTTCTGGGGTGCTAACTCACTTGTTTCTCTGGAAGGTTAGGAGGGCAAGTGAGGCACTATAGCTAGTCGGACTCGGGCTCATAGATACTGAGGTTTTATGGTGACTCAGTCCTACATGCAGATGTTCTATGATCCCAAGCATAGTTCTGTTCCTGAGCAGAATCCCTGCAACACCACCTTTGAAGGGCAATTGGTTGTCCTGTTAGGAATGGGTTGCTCTTTTGTTTAGACAGACGTACGAGTTACTTACCTTCAGTAATGATGTATCTGGTAGAGACGTTGTCTAGCCGCAGAGTCCTTAACTTAGAATATCCCCAGGCGTCACACTGGATCTGGAAAAATTTTGTGCAGCAGTACCGCTGCGCGCCGGGGGGCGGCGCCGCCTGGCTCCGCCCTGACATCGTCCCCGGACATGACGTCAGTGGAGCTATATAGGACCCCCCCCGGCGCGCTGACATCAGTTTTCTTCGGAGGAACTTTTCTGCGCCACAACGCGGAGCTCCCAGCAAAACTGTGAGAGTATGTGAACAGTGTGCGAATAAAAAAGAAAATGGGTGAGAAGGCACCATGAACAACAGTGAGAAGCACTGTTGATTGAAAGGTGTTGAAAAGGAAAGAGCAGAGCAATAAATGGAGAAGCTATTTCGCATAAGCGAAGTGAATGTTACCCCTAAGGGAAATAGATGTATAAAAAGAAGACCGAGGCAGACGACAGAAAGTCAGCACTTGAGGAAGGGAATGAAAAGCAACCCCACAAAAGCGACAGAATGCTCTCTCCTGAGGCAAAAGGAGTAATGAATTGAGCCAACTGCGACAAACAAGAAAGCCCCAACCCATAGGGTTAAAGAAAGAAATAGGGAGACTGTGTCCCGTATGATTGAACCATTGGACTGAGGAACAGGCTAGAAAGACCTCAAAAGCAATGGGTGGGAGGAGTGGCAATGGAGAAGGTGGGTGGGAAGGTAGAAAACACCAGTAGGCTCCATACTGGAGGAAACTGATGTGAGAAATGCAGAAGGACACCTGAACCTATCGCCCAAGCATGAGATTGGGAGAAGCAGAACAAGCAATGCCAGAATAAGCCTAACGGGGAGGGTGGCAAAAGATACCGCCCCGTAGAAGGATAAACCACTCCAAGGAAGTGAATGTAGAAAACCCCACCTGAACAGGTCCTCGCAGACCGGGGAGGATGGTTGGGCGTTAAGGAATCTGCGGCTATACAACGTCTCTACCAGATACATCGTTACCGAAGGTAAGTAACTCGTACATCTGATAGAGACATCTAGCCACAGATTCCTTAATTAGAATAGATACCAAAGCCATACCCCATAGGAGGCGGGTCTGCGAGAGAACCCCACTAAGTTGTTAGGGGAACAGAAGTGTCAAGCAGCCGGCTAAACACAGTTGGGGCAGAACTGCCAGAGTGGCCAACACCGGAGTACAATACTCCATAGGGAGTGGTCAACAATGAGAGGCAATGGCATTAAAGCTGCCGAGGGCGGCAGGAAATCCCTGTTGGTGAAACAGAGGAGAAGTGAGCACAGAAGAACCAGAAGGGCAGTGCGGAATAAAAATGGATACCTTCCAAAAAAGGAGAGGAACCAAGTGTATAATATGAGGGATCCACAGAATCTGATGGACTTGGAAAAGAGAAAGGTGTAGCTAGGGTACAAAAATGGACCGAGTCCGAGCAAGCAGGACGGACATGCAGAAGCACAGTGAAAGTGAGAACAGCAGCGGAAGGATGCTGATGACTCCCAGGATGAGGTAGTGTTAAAGGAAACACAAGACCGGCTAATGCACTGTGGCCCATGCACTGGACATGTGAAAGGGCGGGCATGAGAAGAATGGCAGCAACCAGCGCCACGAATGTGGGGAACAGAAGTACACAAGAGAAACCGTATGTACCGCCAGAACCACACCATGGAGAGGAGAAGGCCCCATAAAGCGCCACGAGCAACAGCTGAGACACGAGAGACACACTAATAGGGGTATCGTGGGAAAGCGAGCCGGCAAAACTAACACACATCAAAGACATGCGCTCACGAAAGTGAGGAACAAGACCACAGCCACCGCAAGGAAGAGTACGCCTGCAGGAGGTCTGGGTGTGTGCAGTACACCGGACAGAACTAAAGAAGACAGGGCCCAGCCCGATGGATGAGTTGAGAAAGAAAAACCATGATAGCACCAACAGCTACGTAGCAGTGGTACTGGTCCAGAGCCAGACGTGAGACAGACAGGGAGGCCGAACAGCACTGGAAGGAACAAGAGTGGATATATGCTCAATACCGCACCAGAGAAAACACCGCTGGGAGGACAACACCCCCACTGAAAGTAGCAACCGCAGCTGGAAGGAAAAAACAGGACAACACCTGCGCGGAATGCAGCAGGGAAATAGAAAGCCCTGGTAGGGAAGTGCCAAAAAAGCAAGGCACAAGACAAAGACAGCATCAAGGTCTGGGGCCAGAATGCCGCCATGGAGAGCAAAGACCAAACATGAAAGGACTACGCAGCACGGGTATAGGAGAGTAGAACCGTACAACGGAAGGTGCCGGAAAATGCACCAGCCTGTGAGAGCGAGCATACTAGGGAGCAGTGTCTGTACGTAATAGAACAGAGCGACAGGGTCCTGTGATAGGCAGTCCAGAGATGGAACGGCCGCAGCGAAAGAACCAAGATGAGACGGCAGGGACCTGAAAGCCCATCCGCCCTCAAGAACTGGAGTAGTGAGATACAGGGGAGTGCCGCAGACCAGCAGCAGCAACTATGAGAGAGCCCAACAAATGGACCGCAAGAAGGCCCCGGGAGGGCATGCAGCAGCAGTACAGCGCACAGGCACAGCTGCCGAACAACGTAGTAAAAAGGACCCCACAGAAGCGTAGAAAGACTGCAGTGGGAAGACGGCAGCTATACAATAGCTAACAAATACCCCACATAGGGTAAGCATCAACCCGCAGAAGGGGCACCTCTTGAGCGTGAGCCCATAGACAGAGGACGTAAATTGGGAACACAGAAACCACAGGTTCTGAACATATAACCCTTGTAGTAGGGGCGTGCAACCTGAACCACTAGGCCATAGAGAGGCAGAAAAAATAGGCAGCTGACATGCTGCATGAAAGAAAGCAAATACGGCGAAAAGCCGCTTAGGCCGCTGAGGTATTACCAGGAACCCAGGGCCAACCTGAAGCAAGACACACTACGGAAGGGTAGACAGAAGGCGGTGAACCGCAGAGTCCGCATGTGCGTCAAACAGGGACACACCATCAAATGGTAAGTCCCGGAGACTGTCACGGACATTTCCGGGGAAACCCCTGTTGCGTAGCCAAGCATGGCGGCGCAAAGCAACAGACCTCGCCATCGCCCGACCCACCGAATCGGTAGCGTCAACGGCGGACCGAATGGTAAACCGCGCCATTTCTCAGCCTTCGTGAAGAAGACGAGCTACGTCAGCGCGAGGACACTCAGGGAGGGCAGGCAAAAGACACTCCACCGAGTCCCATAGGGCAGAAGAGGCCTGGGCAAAGACGCAAGCTATGTTTAGAGCATGTAAGGCTGAACTAGAGTACGCAAAAATGCCACGTCCACACGCTGCCAACCGAGACTCCCTGAGTAGGAGGCTGCAGAAGAGGTGGAGAGGAAGGTTGCGTGGCCAAAGACACCTGCACTACAAGGCCATAAGCCCCAGGCTGAAGGGACAAACAGGCTGGGCTCTCAGGAGCCGGACGGTGCCGGTGTGCTACAGCCCTGTCGACAACATCTCCGGAAGAGGGCCGTGCCCATGTCCCGAGAAGGGCATTGAACAATAAGCCGCTAAAAGGTAGCAAGGGCTCAATATCTACCGCACCCTGGTGGAGGAGATCCAATAAAGGGTCGGAAGACAAGGACACCGAAGAAGGGTGCAAATGTAAAACAGCTGTAGCCCGACGAACACCCCTCAAAAACCAAGCACCAGCTTCAGTGGGTGTGGTGGGGGGTGACAATAGCCCATCTGTAGGAGACAGTTGCAAGCTGACACGTCCCACAGGAGGAGGAACAAGGGCCCACTGCCCCCATGGTATTGGAGGCAACTGGCGAGGAGACAAGTCCGGGCCTACCCGGCCTGTGTCCTCTGGAAGCGGAGAACCGACAGGTGCTGGCGACCGCTCCGGCGTCAAACGACGCCGCTCCGACGCCGAACGACGCCGTAAAGGCGTCGAGCCCACCATGGAGAGGCGCGGAGACGGAGCCTGAGGACCAGGTGGCGACAGGCACGGCGCCGGCAGTTCCGCTAATGCCGAGGTCGACGCAGGGAGCCGCCAGGAGCTATGCGGAGACAGGGCAGAATGGCTCGGCAGGGGGCTGTCTGAAGCCGGCATGACTCCGGAGCCAGAGTCGAGGCACTTGGCCGCCGGCGCCTATGATGTCGACGCAGGGAGCCGCCAGGGGCTATGCGGAGACAAGGCAGAATGGCACGGCGTGGGGCTGAAACGCCCATTGGGGTTGGTACCCGATGCCGGCACGGCTCCCGAGCCGGAGTCGAGGCACTCGGCTGCCGGCGCCGATGATGATGCCGGCACGGCTCTGGAGTCGAGGCACTTGGTCGGCACCGAGGGCGAACTCGCCGGCGGAGATCCGACCTCAATGCCAACCTCCACTGTGGGACCCGAAGGCGCGCCAGGGAGAGGAGGTGACCCGAAGATGGAGTGCAGAGCCTTGTAGTATGCTTCCATCTGGGGCCGAGTCGTGCCAGTACCCGGAAAGGGTGGGTAAAGGGAGGCTGACTCCGGGGCGCACGGCTCCGTGTGGGAATGGGAACCATGGCCCCCATCGTCATGTAGAGGTGAGGACCTCGACTTCCGTGACTTTCTTCAGCTTACCTGTAGAGTGACGTTCGCGGGATCGACTCCGGGAGCCAACGCGGAGAGAAGACCCAACCGGAGAACGTCGGGGAGACACCACACAGGTAATCCGGGTGGCTAAGAGCTTCATCCAACGCTCCCGTAGGGACTTCGGGCGCATCTGCCGGCAGGCGTCACACTCCACGGAGTCATGGTGCGACCCAAGACACCACATACAAATGGCGTGTGGGTCCGTCGCCGACATCTGACGTGAACAAGTTTCGCACACTTTAAAGCCCGAAGGCATCGCACACTGTTCCCCGACGCCAAAGGACGTCGAAACTGGGCCTGAAGAAAAACAGGCCAGAGGAACAGCTGAATCCCGGATCCACGTTGGAACGCGGAAAAGAAGGAAACTGACATCAGCGTGCCGGGGGGGTCCTATATAGCTCCACTGATGTCATGTCTGGGAACGACGTCAGGGCGGAGTCAGGCGGCGCCACCCCCCGGTGCGCAGAGGTACTGCTGCGCAAAATTTTTCTGGATCTAGTCTGACGCCTGGGGATATTCTAAGTTAAGGAATCTGCGGCTAGATGTCTCTATCAGATAAGCTGGTTTCTCAGGCGCAGAGGGAAAAGCCATTGTCAAACCGTTTTTTCAAGGGGAGTGTAACCCCCAGGTAGCCACACCTATGGGATGGGCTAGTGAGCTCCACACACAGAGAGAAAGGTCCAGACATGTTGGGAGTGGGCAGAATCGTGTACTCTGGGATTGCTAAGTGCCACATGTAAGAAATCTGTTTTTTTGGGTTGAGGGGAGTGTTAATCCTTCTCAAGCAACAACCACAATCCTTGTCAGGTGAACCACAAAAGGTCACCAAATTTACCTGTGCTTAACCCTCTGGTAGCATGGCAAAAAGCAGTCAGGCTTAATGTATAGGCACTGTGTTGGGTATTTATGCAGCACACAAACAGTAATCAAGTGAAACACAACGCAAGAAAAATCCCACACAAATTGAATAAAATTTAATAAATAAAATGACTCAAACACAAAGCGCTTCGACGCCTCGTCGGGGGTAGTAAGCGCTATATAAATGCAATCACAATACAATACATACTAAATTCAAGCAGTACAACCGGAGTTATGAATTTTTAAAGTTTCAGGTGGAAAATAGCACCAAAAAGAACTAAGCGCCCACGACAGGTGTCTGGTCGTACAAGACCAGGGCGATGGAGCATGGTTCGGCGACATGGAGTGGATTGAGCACTGTCCCGGCTTACCTTCAGCCTTAGAAGAAATTTAAGAAAACGTTGCTGAGACTGAGGTTCAGCGGGGCAAGGCAGCTGGTGTACTCCGAGGTGCCTCGCTCTACATCATCGCCGATGAGCAGCTTGAGGAAGTTGCGGTGAAGATTTCTACTGTGTCCATTTTTCTGAAGTCGAAAATCTCCAGATTGATGAAGCTGCAGGCTGTAGCTGACGAGGGCTTCACAAGGCCAGATACCCCTTCGAGAGGGGCAGTTGAACAGGATTTGCTTCTGCGGAAAAGAATGTAGCTGGAGCTACCGCAAAATCTGGCCGACCAGTGATGCACCTCGGATGGATCGGCAAGCAGGTAGGTCCCTGTCTCCAGTTACTTCACAGGCTACTTTTTGGTGGAAAATGTTGTAAGTCCCATGTTTTAGGGTTAGGCTGGTACAGCACCTTTATCACTACTTCCAAGGATCCAGGACTAGTTGGAGACCACTTCGGGATCAGGACTCAGTTCAGGCAGGATCCAGGTGCCGATTCAAGGTTGTTGAAGGTTGTTGTGTCCCTGTAGCTCAGAACAGGAGACCAACGAAGTTGCCTTTGGATTCTCTCTGGTAGTCCTGTGTTCAAGCAGCAAGGCAGTAAACCGAATAGTGGGTCTGAGGGTCCAATATTTATACCTGGTTCCAGCATTTGAAGTGGGAGAGACTAGTAGGTCTTTGTACATCTGGTTAAGGAAATTGCTCCCCGTCCCGTGACCAGGCTCTAAGACGTCTAGGATGACAAAAGGCTGGTGTTGAGTTCTCTGTGAGTGTACTAGAGGTAGGCCTTTGAAATGTAAGTGGGCCAGGGAACAGCTTAGCCCATCTTATCCTGCCAACACCTTGTCCCCCCCCTTTGTCTCACTGTCTGGGAGGAATGCAAAAATGCCTCTCTATTGACAGTGATATGACCCACAACACAGGCTGCAGGCACCAAATGGCGAGGACATGAAAATGGCAACTTTCTAAAAGTCATATTTTCAGAATTGTGACTTTAAATCAGATTTTACTATTGAAGAGGATTTTAAATTACAATTCTTTAAAGACCAAACATGACATGTCTACCTATTCCCAAACAAAAGTTATCACTTATTTGATGTAATAAGGTAACCCAACGCTATCCTATGGGAGAGGTAGGCCTCGCAGTAGTGAAAAAACAATTATCGATGTTTTCACTACCAGCACAGGTAAAACTTGTAAGTACATGTCCCACTTTTTAAATACAATGCACCCTGCCCTATGGTCTCTTTAGGGCTTGCCTTAGGGATGAGATACATTTTAAAATTGAAGGTTTAGGCTTGGCAAAAGGTTTTTTCTTTTGGAGTTTTATATAGCGCGAACTTGACCCGAAGGTATCAGAGCGCTTTACATGAGCACCAGTTGCGTTACATAAGGACACATTCATTTTTGTTAGGCACGGGGAGATTAAGTGATTTTGCCCAGAATCACAGGATGTTGAGCGTTGTTGCAAAGACTCGAACCCTGCTCCAGATTTGAGGTGGACCGCCCTAGCCATTAGGGCACATCCTCTTGGTTGAGGCTGATTTTGGCACTTCGAATTAGCAGTTTAAAATTGTACACATGCTGCAATGGCAGGCCTGAGATGTTTTAAAGGGTTATGTGAGTGGCACAATAAGTGCTGCAGGCCCACTAGTAGTATTTAATTTATAGGCCCTGGGTACATGTAGTACCTCTTTATTAGGGACTTATGATCAAATTAAATGTTCAAATTGATATAAGCCATTTTTACCATGTTTAAGGTGCAGACACAAGCACTATAGCACTGGTTAGCAGCGATAAAGAGCACAGTGTCCTAAGTCCAATAAAAACAAATTCCAGGAAACTGGAGGGACCAGGAAAAACATTTGGTGGAAGAGCACACCAAAGGCTGTCTGGTCTAACGTGTTTTTCGCAGCTGAAAGCTGGGATAGCTACCGACCCTCCTGGTAGTTCTCATTATTAAAGCAGAAGAACCTGAATAAACCATCAGCATTGGAGTGATCAGCCCCAGGGCAGTGTTCCAGTGTAAAGTCCATTCCCTATAAGGAGATGGACCACCTCAACAGTTGGGGATTCTGACCCCTCATCTGTATGAGCCATCTAAGGGGCCTGCGGTCTGTCTGAACTTGGAAGTGAGTCCCAAACAGGTCTGATCTCAGCTTCTTCAGTGCCCAGACCACAGCAAAGGCTTCTCTCTCAGTAGCCCTCTACCTCTATTGCCTGGAGAATAACCTGCTACTTATGAAGGCTACATGTTGGTCTAGTCCCTCCTCATTTATCTGTGTGATCACAGCCCCTATGCCTTGTTCTGAAGCATCTGTCTTCATGGTGAATTCTTTGGAGATGTCAGGAGCCTTGAGTACAGGTGCTGTACACATAGCCTCTTTGAGGGTATCAAAGGCTTTGTGGCGGGCCTCAGTCCAGATCACCTTCTTGGGCTTCTTCTTAAAAGCAAGTTCAGTTAAGGGGCAACAGTGGTGCCAAAGCCCTTAATAAACCTTCTATAGTATACAGTGAGACCCAGGAAGCCAGCGCGTCAGTCTGAGTCTTAGGTTCCCAGGCCAGTATAGTCTCAGTCTTGGCTTGGATGGACTGCATCTTGCCCCCGCCAACCAGGTATCCCAGATACACCACAGATCCCTGCCCTATCTAGCACTTGCTGGCCTTGATAGTCAGGCCAGCCTGTTGCAGAGCCTGGAGCACCTCCTGTAGGGGGAGCAGGTGATTTTCCAACTGGATCTGAAGACAGATATGTCATCCAGGTAGGCGGCACTGAATGACACCAATCCAGCCAGGACCCTGTGAACGAACCTCTGAAAGGTGGCAGGGGCATTTTTTAACCCAAAGGGCATCACTCTGATTTATAAGTGGCTCTCTGGGGTGGAGAATGCAGATCTCGCTTTAGCCTCCTCGGTTATGGCAACTATCAGTAACGACAGGTTAGATTAAAAGTACTGAGTAACTTGGCAGCTTTCAACCTATTTATGAGCTCATCAGCTCGAGAGGAGGCATGAGCTTCAGTGTTGGTAACTGAGTTGAGCCCCTTATAATCCACATAGAACCTGAGTTTTCTCCAGTGGCACCTAGTTGGGTGGGTGTAGGTACCAGCACCGAAGGGCTGGACCAGCGACTATTGGAATGCTCAATCACCCTCTTTCCTTGGGAAGAACAAGTGAGAATCTTCTCATTCTTGCCCTTGGACATAGAATTGCTCTTCCTCTTCCTGATCGTCCTCTACTCGAGCTCTGCCTTTGTGGGAAGAATCATGTATTAGAACGGAATTCATGAAACACCCTTCTTCCTCCAGAAATATACTGTAACCACTACACACCACAGCTGGATGAATGTTTCCTTCCTTCTGCCGATCCAAATACTCCACTGCCCCAAAGACTCTCATTAAGGAACTTTGAGCCTTTCCAAAGCAGTGAACATGGAGACATAGTTGCCAATTGTCTTCACCATACTGTCACCAAACAGAAGGCTCATTGAATGCTCCTCAAGTTTCCTCTTAGCAAGCTTGCCCAGGTCGGGGCTAATACGCATCGGAATGGGTTTATAGCTCTCAAAAATGAAAGCCACATTAGCAGCTCCCACTAAGCATATACCTTGTTGGCTCCATCCGTGCAGAAAATCTACCTGCACCTCTTTACAATTCACCTTTTTGGTGTTATCCAAGATCCTAGCTAAAGGTCCTACCACTTCAGGAGCACGGTCCTTGCACTGCTTTAGTGCTTTATGATCTTTTCCTTGGATAGCTACCCAGTGTAAAGAAATAATTATTAAATCTGGATCTAGGCCTTGAGTAACACAGACCTTATTTTCTACCACTAGCCTTGTACACTCTGCCTTTATGGCATTCCTAGCTTCTCTCGCCGAGGGCTTTCTCATAATCAACTAGATTAAACAATAACTCTTCCAAAGGGTTTCTATTTTCACCTTTAGTGTCACCGCAAAAACAAGATGATGGACGGAGTGCTGAAACTTTTCAACCACTCACCCCCAGTCACAGATCTGGGTTTAATTAATCGCTCTTTTTCTCACTATGCCACCCCAGTTTGGACCCAGCCATATGCAAATCAGTCTTGACTCTGTTCCTCATGGAAGCAGCCCAGCCTTAACTGCCAATCCAGGTCCTCCTGGACCAGTGGCAGAGCGAGCAGTATCCGGGAGCTCCAAGTGAGGTATTTTGGGCTGCATTCTGTTAACAGGGTCTGCGTGTCAGTGACATGAGGCTGACGCATGCGCCAATGTGCGCCATTGCGACAGTTACTTGGGTGTGTGTGTCAGTGACGTGGGGGTTAAGTGTACCTCCTACATTAAACATCTAGAACGCTGACTGTGGATAGTGGGGAACACAGCAGAGCAAGCAAAGGTCACATTGCGTAAAATACGTGCCGCCATTATGGTTGTGCTGATGACCTAATCTCAGGCAAATTACACTGCGGGATGTGACAAAGGTCAAATTACAAGTATAACGTGCGTTGGATTCTCTTTCTTCAGGCTGGTTGCACCAAAGGACCAGTGTCAAGTGAATCTTTGTATGAGGTAGCACAGGGGAGTCAGTCCTTGGAATGAAGGTACTACAATTGTGGAAGGAATGTCTTGGAGTAATATTCAACTGATGAGAAGTTTATTGATTGGAAGTTGTTATCCCTGGTGATTGTATTGGAGGCTGATTTTGGGAAAGTGCTCTTATCAAATCCATCTGTACTGTTGGTGGAGGTTAATAACAGTTAAAATGTGTGCATCAGAGGGTTACATATTAATGCCACCTATTCTATCTTTGCCAGTACTAGTGGGACCTGCAATGAAGTGGCGCTGGAGTCAAACTATCCTGGCTGAAGAGGGGTGAAACCCCGAAACCGGTCCTAGGATGCTTGTTTCCAGTCCAGGGAGGACCTGGACTGGCAGTTCGGGCTGGACTGTTCCCATAGGGCACAGGGTCAAGACTGATTTGCATATGGCTGGATTCAAACTGGAATGGCATGGTGAGCAAAAAAACGATGGATTTAGGCCCAGATCTCTGTACTGGGGTGAATGTATGACATTGTTCTGCATTATGTCCATCAATTGTTGTTTTTGCATTTGTCACCCCGAGTGGGACGGGTATGCCCAGACGTGGGTCCCGTGCTCTCCATGTTGCTGGAGTCCAGCTATCCTGGCTGAAGAGGGGTGAAACCCCGAAACCGGTCCTAGGATGCTTGTTTCCAGTCCAGGGAGGACTTGGCCTGGCAGTTCGGGCTGGACTGTTCCCATAGGGCACAGGGTCAAGACTGATTTGCATATGGCTGGATTCAAACTGGAATGGCATGGTGAGCAAAAAAACGATGGATTTAGG
Source organism: Calotriton arnoldi (assembly GCA_963921515.1). NCBI lineage: Eukaryota > Metazoa > Chordata > Amphibia > Caudata > Salamandridae > Calotriton > Calotriton arnoldi. The sequence goes on along the minus strand of CAWUFW010015973.1, from coordinate 260,228 downwards.
CCCAGATCTCTGTACTGGGGTGAATGTATGACATTGTTCTGCATTCTGTCCATCAATTGTTGTTTTGCATTTGTCACCCCAAGTGGGACGGGTATGCCCAGACGTGGGTCCCGTGCTCTCCGTGCTGCTGGAGTCAAGCTATCCTGGCTAAAGAGGGGTGAAACCACGAAACCGGTCCTAGGATGCTTGTTTCCAGTCCAGGGAGGACTTGGCCTGGCAGTTCGGGCTGGACTGTTCCCATAGGGCACAGGGTCAAGACTGATTTGCATATGGCTGGATTCAAACTGGAATGGCATGGTGAGCAAAAAAGCGATGGATTTAGGCCTAAATCTCTGTACTGAGGTGAATGTATGACATTGTTGTGCATTCTGTCCATCAATTGTTGTTTTTGCATTTGTCACCCTGAGTGGGACGGGTATGCCCAGACGTGGGTCCCGTGCTCTCCATGCCGCTGGAGTCAAGCTATCCTGGCTGAAGAGGGGTGAAACCCCGAAACCGGTCCTAGGATGCTTGTTTCCAGTCCAGGGAGGACCTGGCCTGGCAGTTCGATCTGGACTGTTCCCATAGGGCACAGGGTCAAGACTGATTTGCATATGGCTGGATTCAAACTGGAATGGAATGGTGAGCAAAAAAACGATGGATTTAGGCCCAGATCTCTGTACTGGGGTGAATGTATGACATTGTTCTGCATTCTGTCCATCAATTGTTGTTTTTGCATTTGTCACCCCGAGTGGGACGGGTATGCCCAGACGTGGGTCCCGTGCTCTCCATGCCGCTGGAGTCAAGCTATCCTGGCTAAAGAGGGGTGAAACCACGAAACCGGTCCTAGGATGCTTGTTTCCAGTCCAGGGAGGACTTGGTCTGGCAGTTCGGGCTGGACTGTTCCCATAGGGCACAGGGTCAAGACTGATTTGCATATGGCTGGATTCAAACTGGAATGGCGTGGTGAGCAAAAAAACAATGGATTTAGGCCCAGATCTCTGTACTGGGGTGAATGAATGACATTGTTCTGCATTCTGTCCATCAATTGTTGTTTTTGCACCTATTCTATATTTGCCAGTACTAGTGGGACCTGCAATGAAGTGGCATGAGTGGAAGGAGTACTTTGTTAACTATATGAAAACAATAGAAAATGATACTTTAACTTCAGACATAAAGAAAGGCATTTTATTGCATTCCTTGGGACCCGAAGGGGTCAGGCATGTGAAGGAAAGAATGAAATGTGAATAAATCTCGCTAGGATGCAAACACATGTTTAACAAGCCTTGAAGAGTTTATGATCACAGCACACAAGCACGTATTCTATTCTCCTAGTTAATGAAAACGTGACTTGGAGAATATGGGTGAGAGGTAACATCAGTCAGGAGTATACAGAGTCAGTTAAGAAGTCTTGGGAGCAGAGCAATAAACACACACACCCTTGGATAATAGGTTAATGTTTAATCAGGACTTTGTTAAAACAATCATAAAGTGAATGTAGAGAAAAGGTCATTAGTTTGAGGATACAGGTGATGTGATGTTTTTGTAAAAATATATTACAAATGGATAACTTGTTGTTGGTTTTTTGAGAGATTATGTTTGAAGCAGTGATTTCATGTAACTAAAAAAGCAGCTGCCTGCGAGTAGCAATTTGAGATCAGTTGATTTTCTCTGTGGAGGAGACTGTTCTCCCGGGCGCGACAAGTAACCCTACTTTTGCCTTGCCAAGAGAAGTCTTGTCTTTCTGCATTTAGGTTTATCCCGCAACAGGTAATATAATCAAATGGTGATGAAAGTAAGGACTGCGGATGAGGTGGTTGTGTATGCAAATGCTTTATATGATTTGGATTTATATTATTATCCTACTGTCTGTAGGGCCATCGATAGGTATATGTTTTTTAAAAGGAAACAGGAACAAAAAGAGGTCAATAGATGACTATATATTAGCTTTATGGGAGTTAACCAAATTTTGTTGTTTTGGAAAATTGCAAGATGAGCTGACGTGGGACCCGTAATCTCCATGCCGCTGGAGTCAAACTATCCTGGCTGAAGAGGGGTGAAACCCCGAAACCGGTCCTAGGATGCTTGTTTCCAGTCCAGGGAGGACCTGGACTGGCAGTTCGGGCTGGACTGTTCCCATAGGGCACAGGGTCAAGACTGATTTGCATATGGCTGGATTCAAACTGGAATGGCATGGTGAGCAAAAAAACGATGGATTTAGGCCCAGATCTCTGTACTGGGGTGAATGTATGACATTGTTCTGCATTATGTCCATCAATTGTTGTTTTTGCATTTGTCACCCCGAGTGGGACGGGTATGCCCAGACGTGGGTCCCGTGCTCTCCATGTTGCTGGAGTCCAGCTATCCTGGCTGAAGAGGGGTGAAACCCCGAAACCGGTCCTAGGATGCTTGTTTCCAGTCCAGGGAGGACTTGGCCTGGCAGTTCGGGCTGGACTGTTCCCAAAGGGCACAGGGTCAAGACTGATTTGCATATGGCTGGATTCAAACTGGAATGGCATGGTGAGCAAAAAAACGATGGATTTAGGCCCAGATCTCTGTACTGGGGTGAATGTATGACATTGTTCTGCATTATGTCCATCAATTGTTGTTTTTGCATTTGTCACCCAGAGTGGGACGGGTATGCCCAGACGTGGGTCCCGTGCTCTCAATGCTGCTGGAGTCAAGCTATCCTGGATGAAGAGGGGTGAAACCCCGAAACCGGTCCTAGGATGATTGTTTCCAGTCCAGGGAGGACTTGGCCTGGCAATTCGGGCTGGACTGTTCCCATAGGGGACAGGGTCAAGACTGATTTGCATATGGCTGGATTCAAACAGGAATGGCATGGTGAGCAAAAAAACGATGGATTTAGGCCCAGATCTCTGTACTGGGGTGAATGTATGACATTGTTCTGCATTCTGTCCATCAATTGTTGTTTTGCATTTGTCACCCCAAGTGGGACGGGTATGCCCAGACGTGGGTCCCGTGCTCTCCGTGCTGCTGGAGTCAAGCTATCCTGGCTAAAGAGGGGTGAAACCACGAAACCGGTCCTAGGATGCTTGTTTCCAGTCCAGGGAGGACTTGGCCTGGCAGTTCGGGCTGGACTGTTCCCATAGGGGACAGGGTCAAGACTGATTTGCATATGGCTGGATTCAAACTGGAATGGCATGGTGAGCAAAAAAGCGATGGATTTAGGCCTAAATCTCTGTACTGGGGTGAATGTATGACATTGTTGTGCATTCTGTCCATCAATTGTTGTTTTTGCATTTGTCACCCTGAGTGGGACGGGTATGCCCAGACGTGGGTCCCGTGCTCTCCATGCCGCTGGAGTCAAGCTATCCTGGCTGAAGAGGGGTGAAACCCCAAAACTGGTCCTAGGATGCTTGTTTCCAGTCCAGGGAGGACCTGGCCTGGCAGTTCGGGCTGGACTGTTCCCATAGGGCACAGGGTCAAGACTGTTTTGCATGTGGCTGGATTCAAACTGGAATGGCGTGGTGAGCAAAAAAACAATGGATTTAGGCCCAGATCTCTGTACTGGGGTGAATGAATGACATTGTTCTGCATTCTGTCCATCAATTGTTGTTTTTGCACCTATTCTATATTTGCCAGTACTAGTGGGACCTGCAGTGAAGTGGCATGAGTGGAAGGAGTACTTTGTTAACTATATGAAAACAATAGAAAATGATACTTTAACTTCAGACATAAAGAAAGGCATTTTATTGCATTCCTTGGGACCCGAAGGGGTCAGGCATGTGAAGGAAAGAATGAAATGTGAATAAATCTCGCTAGGATGCAAACACATGTTTAACAAGCCTTGAAGAGTTTATGATCACAGCACACAAGCACGTATTCTATTCTCCTAGTTAATGAAAACGTGACTTGGAGAATATGGGTGAGAGGTAACATCAGTCAGGAGTATACAGAGTCAGTTAAGAAGTCTTGGGAGCAGAGCAATAAACACACACACACCCTTGGATAATAGGTTAATGTTTAATCAGGACTTTGTTAAAACAATCATAAAGTGAATGTAGAGAAAAGGTCATTAGTTTGAGGATACAGGTGATGTGATGTTTTTGTAAAAATATATTACAAATGGATAACTTGTTATTGGTTTTTTGAGAGATTATGTTTGAAGCAGTGATTTCATGTAACTAAAAAAGCAGCTGCCTGCGAGTAGCAATTTGAGATCAGTTGATTTTCTCTGTGGAGGAGACTGTTCTCCCGGGCGTGACAAGTAACCCTACTTTTGCCTTGCCAAGAGAAGTCTTGTCTTTCTGCATTTAGGTTTATCCCGCAACAGGTAATATAATCAAATGCTGATGAAAGTAAGGACTGCGGATGAGGTGGATGTGTATGCAAATGCTTTATATGATTTGAATTCATATTATGATCCTACTGTCTGTAGGGCCATCGATAGGTATATGTTTTTTAAAAGGAAACCGGAACAAAAAGAGGTCAATAGATGACTATATATTAGCTTTATGGGAGTTAACCAAATTTTGTTGTTTTGGAAAATTGCAAGATGAGCTGACGTGGGTCCCGTACTCTCCATGCCGCTGGAGTCAAACTATCCTGGCTGAAGAGGGGTGAAACCCCGAAACCGGTCCTAGGATGCTTGTTTCCAGTCCAGGGAGGACCTGGACTGGCAGTTCGGGCTGGACTGTTCCCATAGGGCACAGGGTCAAGACTGATTTGCATATGGCTGGATTCAAACTGGAATGGCATGGTGAGCAAAAAAACGATGGATTTAGGCCCAGATCTCTGTACTGGGGTGAATGTATGACATTGTTCTGCATTCTGTCCATCAATTGTTGTTTTGCATTTGTCACCCCAAGAGGGACGGGTATGCCCAGACGTGGGTCCCGTGCTCTCCGTGCTGCTGGAGTCAAGCTATCCTGGCTGAAGAGGGGTGAAACCCCGAAACCGGTCCTAGGATGCTTGTTTCCAGTCCAGGGAGGACCTGGCCTGGCAGTTCGATCTGGACTGTTCCCATAGGGCACAGGGTCAAGACTGATTTGCATATGGCTGGATTCAAACTGGAATCGCATGGTGAGCAAAAAAACGATGGATTTAGGCCCAGATCTCTGAACTGGGGTGAATGTATGACATTGTTCTGCATTCTGTCCATCAATTGTTGTTTTTGCATTTGTCACCCCGAGTGGGACGGGTATGCCCAGACGTGGGTCCCGTGCTCTCCATGCCGCTGGAGTCAAGCTATCCTGGCTAAAGAGGGGTGAAACCACGAAACCGGTCCTAGGATGCTTGTTTCCAGTCCAGGGAGGACTTGGCCTGGCAGTTCGGGCTGGACTGTTCCCATAGGGCACAGGGTCAAGACTGATTTGCATATGGCTGGATTCAAACTGGAATGTCATGGTGAGCAAAAAAGCGATGGGTTTAGGCCTAAATCTCTGTACTGGGGTGAATGTATGACATTGTTGTGCATTCTGTCCATCAATTGTTGTTTTTGCACCTATTCTATATTTGTCAGTACTAGTGGGACCTGCAATGAAGTGGCATGAGTGGAAGGAGTATTTTGTTAACTATATGAAAACAATAGAAAATGATACTTTAACTTCAGACAGAAAGAAAGGCATTTTATTGCATTCCTTGGGACCCGAAGGGGTCAGGCATGTGAAGGAAAGAATGAAATGTGAATAAATCTCGCTAGGATGCAAACACATGTTTAACAAGCCTTGAAGAGTTTATGATCACAGCACACAAGCACGTATTCTATTCTCCTAGTTAATGAAAACGTGACTTGGAGAATATGGGTGAGAGGTAACATCAGTCAGGAGTATACAGAGTCAGTTAAGAAGTCTTGGGAGCAGAGCAATAAACACACACACCCTTGGATAATAGGTTAATGTTTAATCAGGACTTTGTTAAAACAATCATAAAGTGAATGTAGAGAAAAGGTCATTAGTTTGATGTGATGTTTTTGTAAAAATATATTACAAATGGATAACTTGTTGTTGGTTTTTTGAGAGATTATGTTTGAAGCAGTGATTTCATGTAACTAAAAAAGCAGCTGCCTGCGAGTAGCAATTTGAGATCAGTTGATTTTCTCTGTGGAGGAGACTGTTCTCCCGGGCGCGACAAGTAACCCTACTTTTGCCTTGCCAAGAGAAGTCTTGTCTTTCTGCATTTAGGTTTATCCCGCAACAGGTAATATAATCAAATGGTGATGAAAGTAAGGACTGCGGATGAGGTGGTTGTGTATGCAAATGCTTTATATGATTTGGATTTATATTATTATCCTACTGTCTGTAGGGCCATCGATAGGTATATGTTTTTTAAAAGGAAAAAGGAACAAAACGAGGTCAATAGATGACTATATATTAGCTTTATGGGAGTTAACCAAATCTTGTTGTTTTGGAAATTTGCAAGATGAGCTGACGTCGGTCCCGTGCTCTCCATTCCGCTGGAGTCAATCTATCCTGGCTGAAGAGGGGTGAAACCCCAAAACTGGTCCTAGGATGCTTGTTTCCAGTCCAGGGAGGACCTGGCCTGGCAGTTCGGGCTGAACTGTTCCCATAGGGCACAGGGTCAAGACTGATTTGCATATGGCTGAATTCAAACTGGAATGGCATATTGAGCAAAAAAACGATGGATTTAGGCCCAGATCTCTGTACTGGGGTGAATGTATGACATTGTTCTGCATTCTGTCAATCAATTGTTGTTTTTGCATTTGTCACCCCGAGTGGGACGGGTATGCCCAGACGTGGGTCCCATGCTCTCCATGCCGCTGGAGTCAAGCTATCCTGGCTGAAGAGGGGTGAAACCCCGAAACCGGTCCTAGGATGCTTGTTTCCAGTCCAGGGAGGACTTGGCCTGGCAGTTCGGGCTGGACTGTTCCCATAGGGCACAGGGTCAAGACTGATTTGCATATGGCTGGATTTAAACTGGAATGGCATGGTGAGTAAAAAAGGGATGGATTTAGGCCCAGATCTCTGTACTCGGGTGAATGTATGACATTGTTGTGCATTCTGTCCATCAATTGTTGTTTTTGCATTTGTCACCCCGAGTGGGACGGGTATGCCCAGACGTGGGTCCCGTGCTCTCCATGCCGCTGGAGTCAAGCTATCCTGGCTGAAGAGGGGTGAAACCCCGAAACCGGTCCTAGGATGCTTGTTTCCAGTCCAGGGAGGACCTGGCCTGGCAGTTCGGGCTGGACTGTTCCCGTAGGGCACAGGGTCAAGACTGATTTGCATATGGCTGGATTCAAACTGGAATGGCATGGTGAGCAAAAAATCGATGGATTTAGGCCCTGATCTCTGTACTGGGGTGAATGTATGACATTGTTCTGCATTCTGTCCATCAATTGTTGTTTTTGCATTTGTCACCCCAAGTGGGACGGGTATGCCCAGACGTGGGTCCCGTGCTCTCGATGCTGCTGGAGTCAAGCTATCCTGGCTGAAGAGGGGTGAAACCCCAAAACTGGTCCTAGGATGCTTGTTTCCAGTCCAGGGAGGACCTGGCCTGGCAGTTCGGGCTGAACTGTTCCCATAGGGCACAGGGTCAAGACTGATTTGCATATGGCTGAATTCAAACTGGAATGGCATATTGAGCAAAAAAACGATGGATTTAGACCCAGATCTCTGTACTGGGGTGAATGTATGACATTGTACTGCATTCTGTCCATCAATTGTTGTTTTTGCATTTGTCACCCCGAGTGGGACGGGTATGCCCAGACGTGGGTCCCGTGCTCTCGATGCTGCTGGAGTCAAGCTATCCTGGCTGAAGAGGGGTGAAACCCCAAAACTGGTCCTAGGATGCTTGTTTCCAGTCCAGGGAGGACCTGGCCTGGCAGTTCGGGCTGAACTGTTCCCATAGGGCACAGGGTCAAGACTGATTTGCATATGGCTGGATTCAAACTGGAATGGCATGGTGAGCAAAGAAACGATGGATTTAGGCCCAGATCTCTGTACTCGGGTGAATGTATGACATTGTTCTGCATTCTGTCCATCAATTGTTGTTTTTGCATTTGTCACCCCCAGTGGGACAGGTATGCCAGGCGTGGGTCCTGTGCTCTCCATGCCGCTGGAGTCAAGCTATCCTGGCTGAAGAGGGGTGAAACCCCGAAACCAGTCCTAGGATGCTTGTTTCCAGTCCAGTGAGGACCTGGCCTGGCAGTTCGGGCTGGACTGTTCCCATAGGGCACAGGGTCGAGACTGATTTGCATATGGCTGGATTCAAACTGGAATGGCATGGTGAGCAAAAAAACTATGGATTTAGGCCCAGATCTCTGTACTGGGGTGAATGAATGACATTGTTCTGCATTCTGTCAATCAATTGTTGTTTTTGCACCTATTCTATATTTGCCAGTACTAGTGGGACCTGCAATGAAGTGGCATGAGTGGAAGGAGTACTTTGTTAACTATATTGAAACAATAGAAAATGATACTTTAACTTCAGACATAAAGAAAGGCATTTTATTGCATTCCTTGGGACCCGAAGGGGTCAGGCATGTGAAGGAAAGAATGAAATGTGAATAAATCTCGCTAGGATGCAAACACATGTTTAACAAGCCTTGAAGAGTTTATGATCACAGCACACAAGCACGTATTCTATTCTCCTAGTTAATGAAAACGTGACTTGGAGAATATGGGTGAGAGGTAACAGAAGTCAGGAATATACAGAGTCAGTTAAGAAGTCTTGGGAGCAGAGCAATAAACACACACACCCTTGGATAATAGGTTAATGTTTAATCAGGACTTTGTTAAAACAATCATAAAGTGAATGTAGAGAAAAGGTCATTAGTTTGAGGATACAGGTGATGTGATGTTTTTGTAAAAATATATTACAAATGGATAACTTGTTATTGGTTTTGTGAGAGATTATGTTTGAAGCAGTGATTTCATGTAACTAAAAAAGCAGCTGCCTGCGAGTAGCAATTTGAGATCAGTTGATTTTCTCTGTGGAGGAGACTGTTCTCCCGGGAGCGACAAGTAACCCTACTTTTGCCTTGCCAAGAGAAGTCTTGTCTTTCTGCATTTAGGTTTATCCCACAACAGGTAATATAATCAAATGGTGATGAAAGTAAGGACTGCGGATGAGGTGGTTGTGTATGCAAATGCTTTATATGATTTGGATTTATATTATTATCCTACTGTCTGTAGGGCCATCGATAGGTATATGTTTTTTAAAAGGAAAAAGGAACAAAACGAGGTCAATAGATGACTATATATTAGCTTTATGGGAGTTAACCAAATCTTGTTGTTTTGGAAATTTGCAAGATGAGCTGACGTGGGTCCTGTGCTCTCCATTCCGCTGGAGTCAAGCTATCCTGGCTGAAGAGGGGTGAAACCCCAAAACTGGTCCTAGGATGCTTGTTTCCAGTCCAGGGAGGACCTGGCCTGGCAGTTCGGGCTGAACTGTTCCCATAGGGCACAGGGTCAAAACTGATTTGCATATGGCCGAATTCAAACTGGAATGGCATATTGAGCAAAAAAACGATGGATTTAGGCCCAGAACTCTGTACTGGGGTGCATGTATGACATTGTTCTGCATTCTGTCCATCAATTGTTGTTTTTGCATTTGTCACCCCAAGTGGGACGGGTATGCCCAGACGTGGGTCCCGTGCTCTCCATGCTGCTGGAGTCAAGCTATCCTGGCTGAAGACGGGTGAAACCCCAAAACTGGTCCTAGGATGCTTGTTTCCAGTCCAGGGAGGACCTGGCCTGGCAGTTCGGGCTGAACTGTTCCCATAGGGCACAGGGTCAAGACTGATTTGCATATGGCCGAATTCAAACTGGAATGGCATATTGAGCAAAAAAACGATGGATTTAGGCCCAGATCTCTGTACTGGGGTGAATGTATGACATTGTTCTGCATTCTGTCCATCAATTGTTGTTTTTGCATTTGTCACCCCCAGTGGGACAGGTATGCCAGGCGTGGGTCCTGTGCTCTCCATGCCGCTGGAGTCAAGCTATCCTGGCTGAAGAGGGGTGAAACCCCGAAACCAGTCCTAGGATGCTTGTTTCCAGTCCAGTGAGGACCTGGCCTGGCAGTTCGGGCTGGACTGTTTCCATAGGGCACAGGGTCGAGACTGATTTGCATATGGCTGGATTCAAACTGGAATCGCATGGTGAGCAAAAAAACGATGGATTTAGGCCCAGATCTCTGTACTGGGGTGAATGTATGACATTGTTCTGCATTCTGTCCATCAATTGTTGTTTTTGCATTTGTCACCCCGAGTGGGACGGGTATGCCCAGACGTGGGTCCCGTGCTCTCCATGCCGCTGGAGTCAAGCTATCCTGGCTGAAGAGGGGTGAAACCCCGAAACCGGTCCTAGGATGCTTGTTTCCAGTCCAGGGAGGACCTGACCCGGCAGTTCGGGCTGGACTGTTCCCATAGGGCACAGGGTCAAGACTGATTTGCATATGGCTGGATTCAAACTGGAATGGCATGGTGAGCAAAAAAACTATGGATTTAGGCCCAGATCTCTGTACTAGGGTGAATGTATGACATTGTTCTGCATTCTGTCCATCAATTGTTGTTTTTGCACCTATTCTATATTTGCCAGTACTAGTGGGACCTGCAATGAAGTGGCATGAGTGGAAGGAGTACTTTGTTAACTATATGAAAACAATAGACAATTATACTTTAACTTCAGACATAAAGAAAGGCATTTTATTGCATTCATTGGGACCCGAAGGCGTCAGGCATGTGAAGGAAAGAATGAAATGTGAATAAACCTCGCTAGGATGCAACCACATGTGTAACAAGCCTTGAAGAGTTTATGATCACAGCACACAAGCATGTATTCTATTTTCCTAGTTAATGAAAACGTGACCTGGAGAATATGGGTTAGAGGTAACATCAGTCAGGAGTATACAGAGTCAGTTAACCCCTTCGATGCTCATGACGGAATGGTTCCGTCATGAGCATCGGTGCCCCTGTGCTCATGACGGAACCATTCCGTCATGAGGCCAGGGGCACGAAATCCCTCTGCTGCAGACAGCAGAGGGATTTCTCTTTCACCCCTGTGACCTTGGCAGCTGGGGAATTGCTTCCCCAGCTCCCGAGGCCCCCTCCCTGGTTTCTGTGCCATGAGGATCAGCGCGCACGTCGCGCTGTCCTCATTGCACAGAAACCGAAACTGAAATGAGCCTTTAGGCCCACACACACAAGTGAGGTATCATTTTACTCGGGAGAACAAGGGGAACGCTGGGTGGTAGGACATTTGTGCCGGCACGGTGATTCCACACAAAAATATGTGGAAAATGAGTTTTTTTCAGCTAAATTTAAGGTTTGCATTGCATTCTGGGTAGGAAAACGTTGGGGGATCCAGGCAAGCCATACCTCATTGGACTCCCCCGGGTGTCTAGTTTTCAGAAATGTTTGGGTTTGGTACTTTCCCAAGATGGCCGCCGAGCCCGGGGCCAAAATCTCAGGTGCCCCCCCCTCAAAAACCAGGTAGTTTTGCTATAGGTAATTTTGAAGTCTCCAGAGTACGATTTGGGCCATTTCCTGTTGCAGACACTGTGCCTACCCACACAAGTGAGGTACCATTTTTATCGGGAGACCTGGGGGAACGCTGAGTGGGAGGAAATTTGTGGATCCACGCAGATTTCAGAACTTTCCAACACAGAAATGTGAGACAAAATTGAATTTTTCAGCGAAATTTGAGGTTTGCAGGGGATTCTGGGTAGGAGAATGATGGGGGACCCACGCAAGCCATACCTTGCTGGACTCCCCCAGGCGTCTGGTTTCCAGAAATGTGTGGGTTAGGTAGGTTTCCCTAGATGGCTGCCGAGCACCGGGCCAAAAACTCATGGGACCCCCCATGCAAAACCAGGTTGGTTTGTGATAGGTAATTTTGATGTCGCCTCAATAGCTTTTGGGCCCTTGCCTGTCGCGGGCCTTGACCCACCCATGCAAGTGAGGTACCATTTTTATAGGGAGACCTGGGGGAACGCTGGGTGGGAAGAAATTTGTGGATCCATGCAGATTGCAGAACTGTCCACCACAGAAATGTGGGGAAAATGTGGTTTTCTTGACAATGTTTTAGGTTTGCAAGGGATTCTGGGTAACATAACCTGATGGGAGGCAGTCAAGTCACCCCTTTCTGGATTCCCCTGGGTGTCTAGTTTTCAAAAATGTATAGGTTTGCTAGGTTTCCCTAGGTGCCGGCAGAGCTATGGTTCAAAAACTACAGCTAGGCACTTTGCCAAAAAAAGGTAATTTTTTTCACTGCGAAATTGAGGTGTGTCCACGTTGCGTTTTGTGCCGTTTCCCGTCACGGGCACTAGGCCGACCCACACAAGTGAGGTACCATTTTTCTCGGAAGACTTTGGGGAACGTGGGGTGGGTGGAAATTTGTGGATCCACGCAGATTCCAGAACTTTCCACCACAGAAATGTGGGGAAAATGTGGTTTTTTTGACAATTGTTTAGGTTTGCAAGGGATTTTGGGTAACAGAACCTGGTGGGAGGCAGTCAAGTCACCCCTTTCTGGATTCCCCTGGGTGTCTAGTTTTCAAAAATGTATAGGTTTGCTAGGTTTCCCTAGGTGCCGGCAGAGCTATGGTTCAAAAACTACAGCTAGGCACTTTGCCAAAAAAAGGTAATTTTTTTCACTGCGAAATTGAGGTGTGTCCACGTTGCGTTTTGCGCCGTTTCCCGTCACGGGCACTAGGCCGACCCACACAAGTGAGGTACCATTTTTCTCGGAAGACTTTGGGGAACGCGGGGTGGGTGGAAATTTGTGGATCCACGCAGATTCCAGAACTTTCCACCACAGAAATGTGGGGAAAATGTGTTTTTTTTGACAATTGTTTAGGTTTGCAAGGGATTCTGGGTAACGGAACCTGGTGGGAGGCAGTCAAGTCACCCCATCCTGGATTCCCCTGGGTCTAGTTTTCAAAAATGTATAGGTTTGCTAGGTTTCCCTAGGTGCCGGCAGAGCTATGGTTCAAAAACTACAGCTAGGCACTTTGCCAAAAAAGGGTCATTTTTCACTGCGAAATTGAGGTGTGTCCACGTTGCGTTTTGCGCCGTTTCCTGTCGCGGGCACTAGGCCGACCCACACAAGTGAGGTACCATTTTTCTCGGAAGACTTTGGGGAACGCGGGGTGTGTGGAAAGTTGTGGATACACGCAGATTCCAGAACTTTCAACCACAGAAATGTGGGGAAAATGTGTTTTTTTGACAATTGTTTAGGTTTGCAAGGGATTCTGGGTAACAGAACCTGGTGAGAGGCAGTCAAGTCACCCCATCCTGGATTCCCCTGGGTGTCTAGTTTTCAAAAATGTATAGGTTTGCTAGGTTTCCCTAGGTGCCGGCAGAGCTAGGGTTCAAAAACTACAGCTAGGCCCTTTGCAAAAAAAGGGTAATTTTTCATTGTGAAAATGTGGTGTGTTCACGTTGGGTTTTGAGCCATTTCCTGTTGTGGGCACTATGCATACCCACACAAGTGAGGTACCATTTTTATCGGGAGACTTAGGGTAATTCAGATTTGTAAAGCAACTGTTATTACTTATTGACTTTCGATGCATTCTGCCTTCCAAATGAAAGACATTGTGTAAAAAAGAAGCGATTTTGAAAAATGACCGATAATTCTCATGCTAGTATGAGTATTCCCAATTTCGAAAATGTGCAAATATCTACTGTTTCTAAACTCTATAATTTGTTCCCATTTCATAAATACATAGGTGTCTTTCATACTGATTTTTCCATGTATACATTTTCCCACAATAATTGCTATATACCCGGTACATAATAAAAAACCATTGCAAGACGCTGCTCAGTTATTGGCTCTGGGTTCGTCGGGTTCTTGGTGAACCTACAAGTCCTATATATCCCCACAACCAGTAAGGTCCAGCGGATGTAACGGTATATTGCTTTCAAAGAGCTGTCATAATTAGAAGAAGTTACAGATGAAAACGTTGACACAAAAGGCTGTTTTTTTCAACTAATTTTCAATTTTTCCTATATTTAACTGTTAGTTTCTAAAAAGAAACCTTGATGGATCTACACAAATGACCCCTTGCTGAATTCAGAATTTTGTCTACGTTTCTAAAATGTATAGCTGTCTGGGATCCATTATTGCTTTCATACCCATTTCTACCATTAACTGGAAGGAGGTTGAAAGCACAAAAAATAGCAAAAATAGGCTATGTCCCAGAAAAATGTCAAAACTGTGTAAAACATTTTGGTTTTCTGACAAAAGTCTGTCATTTGCTAAAATCTGGGAAAATGGTGATTTCAGCCCCACAAACCCTTTTTTGATACCATTTGCAGGGAAAAACCCAGACGCTTTCATTTGCAGCCCTTTTTTCGCATTTTTTCCAAACCCCCCAAAATTTAGCTGTATTTTGGCTAATTTCTGGGACCCCTCCTGGGGAATCCACAAACCCTGAGTACCTTTAAAATCCCCATGATGTTGGAAAAAAAGGACGCAAATTTGGCGTGGATACCTTATGTGGTCAAAAAGTTACAGGGGCCTAAGCGCACTACCCCAAATAGCCAAAAAAAGGCTTAGCACAGGGGGGGAAAAGGCCTAGCAGCGAAGGGGTTAAGAAGTCTTGGGAGCAGAGCAATAAACACACACACCCTTGGATAATAGGTTAATGTTTAATCAGGAAAAGGTAATTAGTTTGAGGATACAGGTGATGTTTTTGTAAAAATATATTGCAAATGGATAACTTGTTATTGGTTTTTTGAGAGATTATGTTTGAAGCAGTGATTTCATGTAACTAAAAAAGCAGCTGCCTACGAGTAGCAATTTGAGATCAGTTGATTATCTCTGTGGAGGTGACTGTTCTCCCGGGCGTGACAAGTAAACCTACTTTTGCCTTGCCAAGAGAAGTCTTGTCTTTCTGCATTTAGGTTTATCCCGCAACAGGTAATATAATCAAATGCTGATGAAAGTAAGGACTGCGGATGAGGTGGATGTGTATGCAAATGCTTTATATGATTTGGATTCATATTATTATCCTACTGTCTGTAGGGCCATCGATAGGTATATGTTTTTTAAAAGGAAACAGGAACAAAAAGAGGTCAATAGATGACTATATATTAGCTTTATGGGAGTTAACCAAATCTTGTTGTTTTGGAAATTTGCAAGATGAGCTGATACGAGATCAAGTCATTATGCGTTCTAAGTATAAATTCATCCAAGAAAGGTTATGGGTGGATGGTGAAGCTGCATTCAAAGGTGTGATGACAACAGTCAGGAAGGGTGAAATCTCGGAGAGATATTCAAAAGCTATGAGTGAGTTGGAACAGAACATGGATGTTATGGGCAGAGTTAAACCCTAGGGAGAAGGTGCTGCTGTGACATGTTATAGGTTTGGAAGTAGAGATCACTTAGATAAAGCAAAAAAAACAAAAGTGTTGTGGTGTGATTGGGCAATTTATAAGGGTGTGTAGCAAAATAAATAAACAGAAGAAACTCAACACGAGGATTAAGTGCGTGATAAAGAACAGGAACTGGGTTCGGCACCATCTACCATATAGTCTTATTTTAGAGACTAGAAGAGATTGGTGTCGGCGGGAAAGCCCTAGGATGGTTATGGAACTTTCTGAGTGGACCGACACACATGTTGCAGTTAGGTTCCTTTGTCTCCAGAACCATACCCTTGGACAGGGGAGTACCACAGGGATCTGCATTAAACCCCACTCTTTTTAATATACGTGGCTCCACTTGCACAAGTTATAAAATCATATGGTTTTGATGTAATCTCTTATGCAAATGTCACTCAGCTTGTCATCACAATGGGCCCAAAACCAGAAGATACCAAAACAAGATTCCATGACTGCATGAATAAAATTGCCAAATTGATGCAGCAGAACTGTCTGCAACTCAATGCAAGTAAAACTGAGCTCACACTGTTTGGGAAAGCCCACGTGATCTGTTCAGATGACTGGTGGCCTGCAAATCTAGATACAATTCGTACTCTAAAGGTAGTGGTGAGAAACCTAGGAAGTATAGTAGACAAGAAATTGTCCATGAAGGAACATGTGAACCACCTTACAGTTACATGTTTTGGCATCATGTATGCTTTAAGAAAAGTATTACAATGGATACCACTGCAAGCAAGAAAATCCCTAGTCAAGTCCCTAATAATTAGTTGTCTGGACTATGGAAATGCGTTCATGGCCTCCATGAATGAAGGACTGTGTATGCTAGTGCCCCTTTTTGCATGGTTACCCCCTAACGTTTTGCCATACCTGATGCCAACTGGACTGAATGTGTGCTGGGATCCTGCTAACCAGGCCCCAGCACCTGTGCTCCTTCCCAAAACTGTACCTTTGCACCCACAATTGACACATCCTGGGGGCCGCAGGTAAGCCCCTTGTAAAAGGTACCCTGGGTACCAAGGACACTGTGACCAGGGAAGGCCTCTAAGGGCTGCAGCACCTATTGTGCCACACCTAGCGACCCTGCATCTTAACACCCACACCCTGCCATTGCAGGCTGTGTGTTTTGGTGACGAGAAATGTGAAGAGTCGACATGGCACAAATCTTTGTCATGCCTGCAACCCACTGCCTGTGGCCTAGGTAAGTCACCCCTCTAACAGGGTGCACTAGACCACATGTGATGGTACAGTTGCATGAGCACCATACCCCTACAGTGTCTAAGTCCATTCTTAGACATTGTAAGTGCAGTGAAGCTATAAAGAGTATATGGCCTGGGAGTTGGTCATTACAAAAGCCATAGTTCCATAATGGCTTTACTGAAACCTAAGAAGTTTGGTAGCAAACGTCTCAGCACATTAAACCCACACTGATGCCACTGTGGGATTTACTGCAAAATGTACTCAAAGGGCATCTTAACCCCTTCGCTGCTAGGCCTCCCCCCCCCCCCCTGTGCTAAGGCTTTTTTTGGCTATTTGGGGTAGTGCGCACTAAGGCCCTTGTAATTTTTTGACCACATAAGTTATCCATGCCAAATTTGCATCCTTTTCTTCCAACATCATTGGGATTGTAAAGGTACCCAGGGTTTGTGGATTCCCCTGGAGGGGTCCCAGAAATTAGCTAAAATACAGCTAAATGTTTTTTGTTTTTTTTTTAAATGGGAAAAAAGGGCTGCAAATGAAAGTGTCTGGGTTTTTCCCTGCAACTGGTATCAAAAAAGGGTTTGTGGGGCTGAAATCACCATTTTACCAGCTTTTAGGGAATGACAGACTTTTGTCAGAAAACCAACATTTTTTACACAGTTTTGGCATTTTTCTGGGACATAGCCTATTTTTGCTATTTTTAGTGCTTTCAACCTCCTTCCAGTTAATGGTAGAAATGGGTATGAAACCAATAATGGATCCTGGAAAGCTATACATTTTAGAAAAGTAGACAAAAGTCTGAATTCAGCAAAGGGTCATTTGTGTAGATCCATCAAGGTTTCTTTATAGAAACTTACAGTTAAATATAAGAAAAATTTAAACTTAGTTGAAAAAAACAGCCTTTTGTGTCAACGTTTTCACCTGTAACTTCTTCTAATTATGACAGCTCTTTGAAAGCAATATACCGTTACATCCGCTGGACCTTACTGGTTGTGGGGATATATAGGACTTGTAGGTTCACCAAGAACCCGACGAACCCAGAGTCAAAAACTGAGCAGCAATTTGCAATGGCTTTTTATTATGTACCGGGTATATAGCAATTATTGTGGGAAAATATATACATGGAAAAATCGGTATGAAAGACACCTATGTATTTATGAAATGGGAACAAATTATAGAGTTTAGAAACAGTAGATATTTGCACATTTTCGAAATTGGGAATACTCATACTAGCATGAGAATTATCGGTCATTTTTCAAAATCGCTTCTTTTTTACACAATGTCTTTCATTTGGAAGGCAGAATGCATCGAAAGTCAATAAGTAATAACAGTTGCTTTACAAATCTGAATTACCCTAAGTCTCCCGATAAAAATGGTACCTCACTTGTGTGGGTAGGCATAGTGCCCACGACAGGAAATGGCTCAAAACCCAACATGAACACACCACATTTTCTCAATGAAAAATTACCCTTTTTTTTGCAAAGTGCCTAGCTGTAGTTTTTGAACCATAGCTCTGCCGGCACCTAGGGAAACCTAGCAAACCTATACATTTTTGATAACTAGACACCCAGGGGAATGCAGGATGGGGTGACTTGACTGCCTCCCACCAGGTTCTGTTACCCAGAATCCCTTGCAAACCTAACAAATTGTCAAAAAAAACAAATTTTCCCCACATTTCTGTGGTGGAAAGTTCTGGAATCTGCGTGGATCCACAAATTTCCATGCACCCCACGTTCCCCAAAGAGTTCCGAGAAAAATGGTACCTCACTTGTGTGGGTCGGCCTAGTGCCCGCGACGGGAATCGGCGCAAAACGCAACGTGGACACACCTCAATTTCGCAGTGAAAAATGACCCTTTTTTGGCAAAGTGCCTAGCTGTAGTTTTTGAACCATAGCTCTGCCGGCACCTAGGGAAACCTAGCAAACCTATACATTTTTGAAAACTAGACACCCAGGGGAATCCAGGATGGGGTGACTTGACTGCCTCCAACCAGGTTCTGTTACCCAGAATCCCTTGCAAACCTACAAAATTGGCAAAAAAAACAAATTTTCCCCACATTTCTCTGGTGGAAAGTTCTGAAATCCGCGTGGATCCACAAATTTCCACCCACCCGCGTTCCCCAAAGTCTTCCGAGAAAAATGGTACCTCACTTGTGTGGGTCGGCCTTGTGCCCGCGACAGGAATCGGCGCATAACGCAACGTGGACACACCTCAATTTTGCAGTGAAAAATGACCCTTTTTTGGCAAAGTGCCTAGCTGTAGTTTTTGAACCATAGCCCTGCCGGCACCTAGGGAAACCTAGCAAACCTATAAATTTTTGAAAACTAGACACCCAGGGGAATCCAGGATGGGGTGACTTGACTGCCTCCCACCACGCTCTGTTACCCAGAATCCCTTGCAAACCTTAAAAATTGGCAAAAAAAACAAATTTTCCCCACATTTCTGTGGTTGAAAGTTCTGAAATCCGCGTGGATCCACAAATTTACACCCACCCCGCGTTCCCCTATGTCTTACGAGAAAAGTGGTACCTCACTTGTGTGGGTAGGCCTAGTGTCCGTGACAGAAAACGGCGCAAAACGCAACGTGGACACACCTCAATTTCGCAGTGAAAAATGACCCTTTATTTGGCAAAGTGCCTAGCTGTAGTTTTTGAACCTTAGCTCTGCCGGCACCTTCGGAAACCTAGCAAACCTATACATTTTTGAAAACTAGACACACAGGGGAATTCAGGAGGGGGTGACTTGACTGCCTCCCACCAGGTTCTGTTACCCAGAATCCCTTGCAAACCTAAAAAATTTGCAAAAAAAACACATTTTCCCCACATTTCTGTGGTGGAAAGTTCTGGAATCTGCGTGGATCCACAAATTTACACCCACCCCGCGTTCCCCAAAGTCTTCCGAGAAAAATGGTACCTCACTTGTGTGGGTCGGCCTAGTGCCCGCAACAGGAAACGGCGCAAAACGCAACTTGGACACACCTCAATTTCGCAGTGAAAAATTACCCTTTTTTGGCAAAGTGCCTAACTGTAGTTTTTGAACCATAGCTCTGCCGGCACCTAGGGAAACCTAGCAAACCCACACATTTCTGAAAACTAGACACCCGGGGGATTCCAGGGAGGTATGGCTTGCGTGGATCCCCCAAACGTTTCCTTACCCAGAATCCCCTGCAAACCTCAATTGTAGCTGAAAAATGCACTTTTTCCACACATTTTTGTGTGGGAAAGTTGTGGCATCACCGGGCTGACACAAATTTCCTACCACCCAGCGTTCCCCTGGGTCTCCTGATAAAAATGGTGCCTCACTGGTGTGGGAGGCCCAACTACCCGCGACAGGCAAGGGCCCAAAACTTAGTGAGACAACATCAAAATTGCCTATCTCAAAACCACCTGGTTTTGCAAGGGGGGGTCACCTGGGTTTTCTGCCCCATGCTCGGCGGCCATCCAGGGAAACCTACCAAACCCACACATTTCTGAAAACTAGACACCCGGGGGCTTTCAGGGAGGTATGGCTTACGTGGATCCCCCAACGTTTCCTTACCCAGAATCCCCTGCAAACCTCAATTTTAGCTGAAAAATTCACTTTTTCCACACATTTTGTGTGGGAAAGTTGTGGCATCCTCGGGCTGACACAAATTTCCTACCACCCAGCGTTCCTCTGCGTCTCCCAATAAAACGGTGCCTCACTCGTGTGAGAGGCCCAACTACCCGCGACAGGCAAGGGCCCAAACGTAGTGAGGCGACATCAAAACTGCCTATCAAAAGGACCTTGTTTTGCAAGGGAGGTCACCTGGGTTTTGCCACGTGCTCGGCGGCCATCTAGGGAAACCTACCAAACCCACACATTCTCAAAACTAGACACCTGGGGCTTCCAGGGAGGTATGGCTTGCGTGGATCCCCCAACGTTTCCTACCAGAATCCCCTGCAAACCTCAATTTTAGCTGAACAAATCCCTTTTTCACACATTTTTGTGTGGGAAAGTTGTGGCATCCCGGGCTCACACAAATTTCCTACCACCCAGCGTTTCCCCAGGTCTCCCGATAAAATGGTGCCTCACTTGTGTGGGAGGCCCAAGTACCCGCGGCAGGCAAGGGCCCAAAGCGTTTTGAGGCAACATCAAAATTGCCTATCAAAAAATGTTTTGGGCCCTTGCCTGTCGCGGGTACTTGGGCCTCCCACACAAGTGAGGCACTATTTTTATCGGGAAACCTGGGGGAACGCTGGGTGGCAGGAAATTTGTGTGAGCCCGGGATGCCACAACTTTCCCACACAAAAATGTGTAAAAAAAAAAGTGATTTTTTCGGCTAAAATTGAAGTTTGCAGGGGATTCTGGGTAAGGAAACGTTGGGGGATCCACGCAAACAATACCTCCCTGGAAGCCCCCGGGTGTCTAGTTTTCAGAAATGGGTGGGTTTGGTAGGTTTCCCTAGATGGCCGCCGAGCACGGGGCCAAGAACCCAGGGGACCCCTTTGCAAAACCAGGTGGTTTTGAGATAGGCAATTTTGATGTCGCCTCACTACGTTTTGGGCCCTTGCCTGTCGCGGGTACTTGGGCCTCCCACACCAGTGAGGCAGCATTTTTATTGGGAGACCTGGGGGAACGCTGGGTGGTAGGAAATTTGTGTGAGCCCCGGGATGCCACAACTTTCCCACACAAAAATGTGTGAAAAAAGTGATTTTTTTCAGCTAAAATTGAGGTTTGCGGGGGATTCTGGGTAAGGAAACGTTGGGGGATCCACGCAAGCCATACCTCCCTGGAAGCCCCCGGGTGTCTAGTTTTCAGAAATGTGTGGGTTTGGTAGGTTTTCCTAGATGGCCGCCGAGCACGGGGCCAAAAACCCAGGTGACCCCCTTGCAAAACCAGGTGGTTTTGAGATAGGCAATTTTGATGTTGCCTCACTACGTTTTGGGCCCTTGCCTGTCGCGGGTACTTGGGCCTCCCACACAAGTGAGGCAACATTTATATCGGGAGACCTGGGGGAACGCTGGGTGGTAGGAAATTAGTGAGCCCGGGGATGCCACTACTTTCCCACACAAAAATGTGTGAAAAAAGTGATTTTTTCAGCTAAAATTGTGGTTTGCAGGGGATTCTGGGTAAGGAAACGTTGGGGGATCCACGCAAGCCATCCCCCCTGGAAGCGCCCGGGTGTCTAGTTTTCAGAAATGTGTGGGTTTGGTAGGTTTCCCTAGATGGCCGCCGAGCACGGGGCCAAAAACCCAGGTGGCCCCCCTTGCAAAACCAGGTCGTTTTGAGATAATTAGTTGTTTATTTCTGCAGCGTGAAAATTTTGGCACAATATTGCAAGGAAAATGTGACAGACATTTTGAGGTTTGCAGGACATTGTGGATAAAATAACTTGTTGGGATTCACAAGAGAGACATCACCATGTACTCCCATGGGTTTACGACAATATCTACAGTTGGTAGGTTATTCTTAGATGGAATGTACACCTTGGCAGAGAGACTAAAAAGACAAAGAATCCTGCACAGCCATCTATTCCTCAAAAAAAAAAAAAACACACACACACACACACACACACACACACACACACACACACACACGCACGCACACACGCGCGCGCGCTGGATTTGGCACGAGGAAGAGTGATGGTTCAGTATATAAAATGTTATTAACAAGAGATTTCACAAAAATGAAATGCACTGTCAATAATTAAATGGACAAAAAACTGAACCACTGACTCGCAGCTCGTGAGCTGTAAAGCCACGGCAAGGCATCAACCGCTTTACAGGCCATTCACACACCTTTCATACATGATACACACAAGACCATTCAAACCACCTGGCACGACACCAACACATTGCAACATTCACAAAAAGGGACAAGGTACACCCTGCTTCAGAAAGACAAAAAAGACAAATTTACTGCACAGCCATCTAATCCTCAAGCACACACACATACTGGTTGGATTTGGCACGAGGGTGAGTGATGGTTCATTATGTACAATTGTATTAGCAAGTGATTTCACAAAAATGAAATTCACTGTTAATAATTGAAAGGACGAGAAACTGAACCATTGACTCACAGCTCGTGAGCTGTAAAGCCACGACAAGGCACCAACCTCTTTACAGGCCATTCATACACCTTTCATACGTGTGACACATACAAAACCATTCACACCGCCAGCCGCGAGCCCATCACATTACAACACTCACACCAGCAGACAGCGCCATGCAAGGGCCCATCACTTTCACAAGCCCACATTCCTGACACAGCAACCACACAAGCTGATGGATTGCGTGGAGTGGCACTCAGCTAGCAGTGTGTGTAGTGACCAGCAGCAAGTCACTACTCACACACTGCCAGCCGAGCGCCAGTCCACGCACACCACCAGCCAAGCACCAGTCCAGTCCACGCACACTGCCAGCCAAGCACCAGTCCACGCACACCGCCAACCAAGCGCCAGTCCACGCACACCGCCAGCCAAGCCCCAGTCCACGCACACTGCCAGCCAAGCGACAGTCCACGCACACTGCTAGCCAAGCGCCAGTTCACGCACACAGCCAGCCAAGAGCCAGTCCACGCACACCGTCAGCCAAGCGCCAATCCACGCACACCGCCAGCCAAGCGCCAATCCACGCACACCGCCAGCCAAGCGCCAAGCCACGCACAGCGCCAGCCAAGCACCAATCCACGCACACCACCAGCCAAGCGCCATTCCACGCACACCGCCAGCCAAGCGCCAGCCTACACACACCGCCATCACATTTAGGATTTTTTTATACAAAAAAGAAAACACAAACAAATTGCAAATAGATACAAATCTACTAACACAAAATCTGAAACTAAATACATTGCACTAATGCCAACCTTGAAACAGAATAAACAATTTTAAACAATACAGACCAGGCAGTTCACTTTACCACTCATGGATGCTCCCCAAATTATTTTTGCGTGTGGTACGCTCTAAAACAAGCAGGCACACACAGCCCAGGGTTAGAAGGACACTCTGGGCAGTACATACGAGTCTCCTTCCGTGTACCTCTTCGCCAACAGACTCTACATCTCCTAGTGGGAAAGTCTTTCGAGGGTGTGGGAGAAATGTAATCAGGAAAGTGGCGATCTTTCAATCGAGCCACATCCTCCACCACTCCAACTCTAGGAACACTTGCCTGTTCCACAACAACAAGGCTGCCTATCACAGACTGCTGAAACTGAACAAAAGTCAACATTGACGCAGGAGAACACTCCTTGAACACAACAAAAGCATTGAAAGTTGCTAAATTGAAGAGATGGATGGCAAACTTCTTATTCCAAACATAAGCCTTACGAATAGCAGTGTAAGGTTCCAACCTCTGATCTACTCTGTCAACACCACCCATGTGCTTATTGTAGTCTAAAATGCACACAGGTTTGCGCACTTCAGCAGTCTGACCCCAAACAGCCACAGGTGAAGTACTCTCATCATGGATGGTAGTCAGCATGTACACATCCCTCCTGTCCACAAATTTCACAGGTAGTAGTTCATCACTACGCAAGGAACTGCACTGTCCCCTCTGAATTTTTTTGCAAACAAGCTCTTTTGGATAACCTTTACGGTTAGAGCGGATTGTGCCACAAGCAAAAGTGTCCACTTTGAACAATTCCTTAAACAATTGCACAGCAGTGTAGAAGTTATCAATGTACAAATGGTGGCCTCTGTTAAACAGTCATCTAGCAAGATCCCACACAATTTTCTCTGAAACTCCAAAAGTGGACGGACAATCAGGGGGGTCAATAGTGGAATCCCTACCAGTGTACACTCGGAAATTAAAAACATATCCTGTCCTACTCTCAGACAACATATACAGCTTAATTCCATAACGTGCCCTCTTGCTAGGAATGTACTGCTTAAAAAAACAAACGGCCCTTGAACAGGACCAAAGACTCATCAATAGATATTTCTTTCCCTGGAGTATAGATCTCTGAAAATCGATCTACAAAGTGATCAAGAACAGGCCCAATCTGAAAAAGACGGTCACAGTCAGGGTGATCTCGTGACAACGCCAAAGAATTATCAACAAAATGCAGCAGCAAAAGTAAATACCGATCACGAGTCATAACTGCAGGAAATATGGCCGTTGCCATCAAGGGACTGGTAGACCAATATGAAGCCATGGACGGCTTCCTTATCAAACCCATCAATAAAGTCAAACCCAAAAACTTCTTCATCTCTTCCAGATTTGTGGGAGTCCACCGGGTAGCTCTAGAGTGGGGCCTAAGTTTGTCACTGTTGTCCCTCAAAAACTGTTCAGCATACAAATTAGTCTGCTCAACAATCTCACCCAAAAATAAATCATCCATAAACAACTGAAAAAACTGTATAGGCAAAAAATGTTCACAATCCACTCTACACCCTGCATCACCACTAAAGGCAGGCAACACCGGCTGCACCATGTTTGGATCAACCCAGAGTCCAGCACTTCCAGTAGGAAGCCTAGCAGCCTCAGGCTGCAATCCAGATGCCTCTTGCACCATCGGCACAGCAGTATCCTCCTCTAAAACAGGCACTTCATCCGCACTGAGAGTACCTTCATCATCCGATGATTCCACCTGGAAAGAAAACTCACTGCCTGAATCTTCCCCTCCCTCCTCTCCCTCAGACGCACTGTCAGTCACATAATCCTGCTCAGAGGAAGATTCAAGAAGCATACCAATCACCTGCTGAGCAGTCATTCTAAGGCTAGCCATAATGCTTACTAATAAAGGTAACATGTCAAACAAGTCAACAACAACAAACACTTTGTAAAATAAGTAATAAACAAAATGCACCTTTATCAGAAATACCTATATACTACAAAACGATACCACTCACTTGCCAGAAGCAGCTAAAGTCACCACCACCTACTCTGCACAGACACAGTATGGATCAACAATATCCCACTAAAAAAGAAAGAGAAAAGAAAATTACACATAAGACAATGCAAAACACATCGCAAAGATTTTCATGCTCAAAACACTAAGTAAATATGCTGCCATTATGACACCACTTACAAAATAATTCATTCATACATGACAATAATACTCATTTGGAGTAAATACAACAAAAATGTTTTTCTTACCAAAACAAATGCAACTACGCAAAACTGTAGAACAACCACTGTCGAAACCGCAAACAGGAATCAAAAGCTTTACACTAGAATAAAAAGGAGAAAAAAACATTACAATCACATATGCAAATAATGCACCAGTCCACACACAATCCACCAGCCAAGCTATGGGGTAGGTGGGCCTAAGAGTATAAATAAAATATTCACCCCGCAAAAGGGGAGCAACCCTTGCCCTTGAGGCCACTCCCCAACACAAAAATTAAAAAAAAACCTGGTGTCTAGTGGCTTCTGCCCCCCTTGGGGGCAGATGGGCCTAAAAACATACGGCTATTCTGCCACCCAAAGAGGGCAGAAATGGCCATAATCATCCTCCCATAAAGGGGGACGACCCTTGTCCATGGGGCCGCTCCCAAACATAAAAAAAACCCTGGTTGCCTAGTGGTCATACAAAAAAAAAAATCAGCCGATCTTCCCACCCAGGGGGGCAGAAACGGCCAAATTAATTCTCCCCAAAGGGGAGCGACCCTTGCCCAAGGGGCCACTCCCCACAAACAAATCCCTGGTGGTCTAGTGGGCCAGTAATTGTTGTTGTCGGCTGACAACACTAGAACTCTCCTTCAACACGTGCTCTGAGTCAGGGAGAGGCTGAGCAGGTGGTGTTTAGGGCAGGCCCACCTCTCACATTAGCCGAGCAGTGCCACTATGACCCGTTCTGCATCATCAAGAGCTCCTCACCACAAGCATCGTGACTGGGGGACGGACTGACTGACTTGGCTACTGTACAGCAGCTGAGTGTATGCGGTTGGCTGAGCCAGTGAGTGTAACAGACACAGAGACACTTCTCAAGGACATCGGCAGCTGCATTACTTTTTCTTCCCCACCTAGGAGCAACAGTGTAGTGTTGTGACTTTACTAGACACAAGGACGAACCCAATCTATGTGTGGCACAATCACTAGTAGGCAGTGTTTGGAACCCACTGGGTTTGTTAAAAGACCCCTCACACACCAACCTGGTTGGTGTCATGCTTCATCATTGGGGTCCCAACCGGGTGGCCGAATGCCCCCCGGGTTGTGCTGCAACGCCTGATTACAGCGGAGCTGGTGTGGTGCAAAAATGTGATGTGAAGTGAATTAAAAATATCTCTGAGAATCCTTGCCTCTCTATTTTTATTACTGGCGGCTCACGATATGATTAAAAATTATGTGTGATGCAACTAAAAAAGAAGTAATTATCTTGTAGTTGACTATGTGATGGGTCTACATGTTTCAGCCCACTGGAGAATGTAGGAGGGGCTTTCTTCAGGACCGTGAGAAGTGGTGAGTGGCAAAAAATGTAGTGCCACGTGAGAAGTGAAAACAATAAAAATTAGTACCTACACACGAGCTAAGGTGTGTGGACTGCGTGTCTACATGCTTGCAGACACGTATGATAAAGGACACTGTGCTCGAGTTTAAATAGCTGATCGGGGCTCGGGAGGAGTTCGCTCCTCTGTCAGACTTTGGTATGAGAGCGTAACCCGCCAAGAACCTGTTGTGGTCTCCCGTCGTCCCGGATGACTGTGTCAGCCACCTGAGTCCGTGTCCCCTCTCTGGATACATAAGTTCTTTGCTTTTGTTTTTATGCATCCTCATGTACAGCGATGTTTTGTAATTCCTTTTCTTCTCCTTTGTGTATGTAAAGCGCTCTGATACACACAGGTCTAGCTAGTGCTATATAAAACTTTATAAAAATGTATTATTAAATTAAGGCTACCACAATAATGTCACACTGAGGAGGGGTTAAAATTCCCTGTTGAAAGCACTCAACTGTACCAATGATGCAACGCATATTCCCAAAACTACCATTCATTTACAAGGGCACTAGATTTCTGGTGATATGCAGCAGGTTTAAGATTTTCTTAGTTTCTTGTTGCTCAAATGGGTTTAATTTATGATATTTATTTAGGTTTTCCTCTTCTTTACTGCTTGATTTTGCTCACAAAAAAGTGTCACTCATAGTGGTTGAAACGTCACTCATAATTAGTGATTTTATGAAATGAACACACATTGCAACCTGAAACCTTAGCAGCTGTGTCCAGTAGGCGAAAATCATTGCCCCAAAAGGGGGAGCGACCCTTGCCTAAGGGGCCGCTCCCCTCAAACAGTTGTCCATTTAAAAAATTAAAAAATCCCTGGCGTCTAGTGGGTATTCCTGCTGCATTATCGCACGATCGTGCAACAGGAATGCACAAAAGAGGCATCGGGGGAAAGGAAAATGCTTTCCTTTCCCCTGATGCCTCTTTTGTTTGAATGCCCCCCTCCCCAGAGCCAAAACTTACCTCTTTCTTCCGTGACGTGCTGAAAGCAAATGGCTTCCAGCGCGTCGTGGAAGAAAGGGAAACCTCCAATGACGTGTGCAGGGGGGGTGGGGGGAGGCAGGGGAAGGGCTTCCCCGGTAAAAACAGCCAGATCAGCGTCCCACGGGGGGAGCGCCAGCGCTTTCCCCATGGGTGGGTGCCATGACAAGCTGGACTCGTCATGAGCACACGCCCACTGTGTGCCATGACGAGTCCAGCTCGTCATGAGCACTGAAGGGGTTAAAGATAAGTGTCAGCTGTGTAGTAATGTTCTCTGCAACTTGGTGAAGGATTTTAGGAGGGCAAGGATCATCTGGAGAACCTGATTTGGACCTAGATAATAGATTAAAAACTTGATCCGGACTGAGGAGGTTGAAGTTGGAAAGAGACTGTTGGCTGTCGGTTAAGATATCTTGATGAGGGTTATCTGTATGTTGCAAGGTGCCGGCAGAAAAAGCTGAGAAGACATTTAATACTTTGGATTGAAAAGTGGTGGCAAGTAAATCACAAAAGGATAGGCTCACATTTGCATTACCGCTGTGAGTAGGAAATGCTCCTTGTCCTGGAAATAAGGAGGAATTGCGCTCCTTCGTAAGACCTGCTGAGAATTATTTGAAATTTATACATCATTTTTCAGTGTAGGCACATGTTCTCAGACAGCTGTTAAAGGTTAACTTTTTGTGGTCTAATGAGTGTGAAAATGCCTTTGAGAGTATCAAAAACAACATAAGTAGTGCACCACCTTTGAAGGGGTGTGACTCAAATATACTGAGTGTGATTACAACGGATGCTAGTGGGAAGGGTCTAGAGGCTGTTCTCACACATATAGAGGTAGATGGTAAGGAAGTAGTGATAGCATTTGCTTCAGTGTGTTTGACACCCACTGAAGAAAGATATTCAGTGATTGACCGTGAGACCTTGGCATGTATGAGGGGGATGGAACATTTTAGGCCATTTGTGCGGGGGAAAGGATTTAGATTTAAGAACAGATTACAAGCCACTCATGAAAATACTTACTACTAGCAGGGTATCAAAAGTGTCTACACATATTGCAAAAATGTTAATAAGATTACAAGATTTTGTTTACAAGGTATCGTATGTAACTGTGGCAAGAAATTGGGGTACGGATTGTCCCAGCAGATTACCTTTACCATTAAAGGAAGTGCCAATGGATAATTGTGAGGATTTTGCAGTAGCCATTGTAGAAGATGGCGAGGAATACAGCATTAATATGAGTGAGCAGACAACTGCATATGAAAAGGATGGTGAACTTGTGAAAATAAAGCATTATCTGAAGGGAGGTTGGTCACACAAGAGAACTTTGAGTGTCAATCTCAGGAAATACTGAGAGGTACGAAATGAAGTGAGAGAGCCTTGTGCTATTGTGGCATGTCTATGTGTAGCATTGGTGTGTTATATTTTTCTCCTTACCTGAGAGGTGTATGCACACTTTTGTACCTACTTGCTACACTGACGAGGACTAACCAGGCCAGAGAAAGGTTTTAGGTTGTTTGTGTTCGCAATCAGAGGGGAAGTGATGTGCGAGTAAGGGCTGGCCTGCCCTGCCCATTTGGGATTAAAGAAAGACTAACTTGCATAGAGATCACTGCTTCACAGACTTTTTAGGACCAGGACCCACTTTTTAGATCGACTAACTTTCCCGATCCACATGGACAGGAGGTGGGCAATATTTTCAATGTAACCAATGCAATGCAATGTAACCAACTGTGGTGGGGCCCTGTCAGTTCCAAACAGCACATTTTCCATTGAAATTAGCACTAAATGTGCACAGACCTACAATTTATATATATTGCACACAAATGATAATGTGTGGCCATTACGTTTCAGTGACTATCATTTGTGCATCACAAGGTAAAAACTTTGTTTCCATCACACTTCAGAATTACTCAAAAATGTGCTTCATTTTTACTTTCCTAACTGCTGAATGTGCACAATTCATTTATAGGGAATTGCATTTCCTTGTGTGTTACAAAAAATAAAATTCTACAGCCTTTCATTTCACAGTGTCAGTACCCTAGTAATTTTGCCATATAATTCACTTTACTTCTCTTTCTCTAACTGAAAAGTGAGAGGAGTTTGTAAACACCAATACCCATGTTTAAAAAATAAGCAGCAGTTTTTTAGATGACATAGACTAACATTTGACCCCTCTGATTTTGTAGCGCAATGAATGTGACAAGATAAATACAGAATTTAAAGGCATCTTTATTTATTGCTTGGACTTTCACAACCCACCAGCTCATGAGCGACCACAGGGTCGTGACGCTCAGTTTGGAAAAACACAGCATGTGGGTGGCAGGATATTGTGCATGCTAAACCGTGTGAGATCATTGCCCTGCATTTATGAACTTACTGCGTTGTTGCACAGTTTGATTTCACAGCACTGAATTTTATAAATTGATTTTTTAACGTTTTAAATACCTGGAATCTTCATGGGATGTTATAACTGGGCTTCCCGCTCGACCCCCGCGGCACCCGGATGTTAAACGGGACCACATTGCACAGGGGTTGACGCTCTAGTTTTTCTTCTCTCCTCTACTATTTGAATCGCGCTGGAGCGATCGCGCAGCGTGTGGGTGGCAGGATATAGCGCATGCTAAACCATGTGAGATCATTGCCCTGCATTTATGAACTTACTGCGTTGTTGCACAGTTTGATTTCATGGCACTGAATTTTATAAATTGAATTTTTAACGTTTTAAATACCTGGAATCTTCATTGGATGTTATAACTGGGCTTTCCGCTCGAACGCTGCGGCACCCGAATATTAAACGGGACCGCATTGCACAGGGGTTGATGCTCTAGTTTTTCTTCTCTCCTCCACTATTTGAATCGCGCTGGAGCGTCCGCGCAGAGGGCGCGCCGAAGGCGCGTCAAAGGCAAGCCTGCCTGCACCCGTCGGCGCCCAGAGCGCGACCAGCGCCAGAACCCCTGGTCGAATAATGTCCCAAACATACGGTAGGAAACAATTGCTTGATCTGGGAAGAGGTACATGCATTCCACATAATATAGCTCTGCAAAATTTACACGTGAAAGAGGCCCTTTGCTCTAAATGCTCCTTTCGGATCAATCCTGACCTCTATAACTACTCTAGGCTTACTAACAGGGCAGGGAAAGGGTTGGAAACTAGAAAGCCTGTGGCTCATAGAGACAGAGAAAGGGGGTGCAGGGACAATAACACAAATGGGCTTGCTAGAGATCTAAAGGCAACACAAAAGGGGTATGTTGAGTGTCTTCTGCTAAATGCCCGTTCTGTGGTAAAACACAAATATCAGCTGGAAGATCTAATTCAACTATCCACCCCAGATATAGTCTTTGTGACTGAAACCTGGACAGATAGTACATCATGTCCTGATTGGAATATTACTTTACCAACAGGCTACGCTGTCTTCTCGCAAGACAGGGAGAAAGGCAAAGGGGGGGGTATAGCAATCATTTATCGAGATTACTTAAATGTGCGGGTAGAAGCCATTTCTGTTCTACCTGCAGAGGAACTGCACTTCTGTGTAAAATTAAACAATCTTTCGACCTTTCAGGGGATACTAATATACCGCCCACCCGGGCCCAAAGCGGCTTTCTCCCAATCACTTCTGACGCTTCTGGAGTCATACACTGATCCCCACTCCCTTACAATCCTGGGTGATTTTAACTATCATCTAGAACTAAAAAACAACTCGGATACAATTAGATTGCTAGACAATCTTGAGGCTTTTAACTTAAATCAACTCATAACTGAATCCACCCACCAGGCGGGACACACGTTAGATGGTATTTTTACAAACAATCCTGATATTAATCTGACAAATATTAGCCCTGCCGTGGACAGATCATAAGGCTGTCCATTTCAACATTAAAGTTACGCAGCCACACCATCGCATACAGACTAAGCCATCCAAGGTACAAATTCGGCGCTGGAATAAAGTTAAAGGCATCGACCTAAAGTCGGCCCTTGGTCACTTCCCTGCCCCGTTAGAAAAGGACAATAATGAAGCAGCCTTGCAGTTCAACGGCTGGCTACTGGCAGCAGTCGAGCGTGTTGCACCTAAAAAACTGGTGACGGTAAAGAGAGCTAAGATATCGTCACCTTGGTACACCCCGAGCTTAAGTGCCTAAAAGTTAATTGCAGAAGAGCTGAGCGTCTCTGGAGACAAGATTATAGTAAACAAATGAAATCAATGTATAACTTAGCTATTCAACAATATAAGGAGGCAATTACTGCCGCAAAAAAAGTATTTTTTCACAACAAAAATAAAGGAGGTAGGAAACTCCACCAAGGAACTATTCAAATCCGTTAATCTGCTGGCTAAACCGCAACAAGACAATGCTTTTAAACCAGATCAAGCTATGTGTAACAAACTCGCCTTATTCTTCCAGGATAAGGTGCAAGGAATTTATAACGGCCTCCTGAGCTCCCCGGGGTTTCAGGATAAAATAGAGCAACCAATATGTCCAATCCATTGTAGACTATCCTGTTTCCAGACAGTTACAAACAACCAAGTACAAAAACTTCTTCTCTCCATAAAATCTGTCTCACCCACAGATCCCTGCCCCCCTGCCATTATGCATCTGGCCGCCCAGAAGATCTGTAACAATGTCACACCTCTTATCAACCAAGTTCTGGAATCAGGCTACTATCCAGAAACTTGGAAAAAAGTATCTATTAGACCTCTTCTTAAAAAACCAAACCTGGATCCAACCGAACCAAAAAATGATCGTCCCATTGCTGGCCTAACAATAGTGGCAAAAATTCTGGAAAAAGCACTAAACACAGCGCTGACTGACTATTTAGACGCAAATAATCTACTGGATACTACACAGCATGGCTTCTGGTCATGCCATTCCACCGAATCAGCCCTGATCATCGCAACCGAAGAGATCCGCAGGGTGGTGGATGAGGGGGGAGGGCGGTCCTCATGCTCCTGGATCTGTTGGCCGCTTTTGACACCGTGAACCACACGGTGTTAGTGCAGCGGCTGAGGGATGTGGGGGTGGAGGCTTCTGCCCTGGCCCTCCTATCCTCCTTTTTGGAGGCGAGGGAGCAGAGGCTGTTCTGGGATGGACTGCAATCGGATAGTTTCCAACTTCCATGCGGCGTTCCGCAGGGATCCGCCCTATCCCCGACAATGTTTAACATCTACGTCACCCCGTTGGCTAGACTTATCAGGAGGCATGGTTTTGCCCTGGTCTCTTATGCTGATGATTACCAACTTGTCATCTCTATTACTAATCAGCCTGAGAACACAGCTGCCAGGTTTCATGTCTGTCTCACTGAGATCATGACCTGGATGAACCACAGCTTCCTGAAAATTAACACCGACAAAACGGAGGTGATGGAGTTTGGTCCGGCCGGCCCCTATGGAATAAGTCCTGGTGGTCAACCGAGGCTGGAGAATGCCCACGCCCTGTCCCCAAGGTCAAGAACCTTGGGGTCATCTTTGATGACCAATTGAATTTCTCTGCCCAGGTAAATAGTCTCACCTCCTCCTGCTTTTTTCTACTAAAAACCTTGAGAAAAATCTTTCCATTCATCTCACAAGAGCTGCAAAAGACAGTGATGGTAGCACTTTTCTTGTCCAAGCTGGACTATTGCAACGCCCTATTCCTGGGCATTGACAAGTCCCAGATGAGAAAACTGCAATCCTTACAGAACGCCGCAGCAAGACTACTTCTGGGCATACCGAAAGGACAGTCAACTTCGGCAGGAATTAAATCGCTACACTGGCTTCCTGTCCCACAGCGGGTGGAATTTAAGGCTCTATGCCTTGTGCATAAGGCACTGTATGGTGGCGGTGCTGAGGACATCCAAAGACTGTTCCCACCCTATATCCCCCCACGCGCTCTTAGATCTGCTAGTCTGGGTCTTATTAGGACCACAAAGACCAGACGGGCAAGATGGGGAGGCAGTGCAATATCACAGTGTGCTGCAAAGCTATGGAATAAAATGCCTACGGCCATGAAACTTCAACCCAATTTGCAGCTTTTTAGGAAGGGTCTGAAAACATGGTTGTTTACTTCCGCATAGGTCCCCGGTTAACACAGGGCGCTGATCCTGTTCACACACCCTAGCGCCAAGACGCCACGGCAATCAAGAGCTCTATAAACATATAAACATAAACATATAGATGCAGTGAACTGGTGTACTGTCAAGAGGAAGGCCTCATGGCTGATTTCAATCATCTAAGTGTATCATATTTTGACTTGTTACATTTGTGTCTCTGTAACTGCAGCAGAGAGAGCCTTGTCAGAAACATCTCTTACATAAGGATCGTTGCTGTCTTTAGTGGCCTCCCTGAGCCTCCCAAAGGAACGCTGTGCCTCAGACGCACGCTCTCCAGACTTATGCAAACGAACCACCCCCTCTAGTGCCACAAGCTTGTCAACCACCACACACTAGAACCTATCCTGACACACACACAAACCTTGTTACCAGAGTCATCTTCCTGAATGTGTCCGGGCGTATAGATGCAGGAACTCTACGTCTCAGCACCTCTCGGACCTATGAAGAGGAATCTCCTATCTATGTGAACAGCCTTTGCTGTCACTTCTGAAGCCTACTCAGATGTACTTATTCTCTAAACTTCCACCTCCATCTACCCCTTTTTCTTTCTTCAACATAAGGATAAATGCTCTGCTCCAGGATCTTTGAGGCAGGGATGGACTGAAAGACTTGCCATGTTGAACTTCTGTTACCAAACTTCAATAGCAAATTATTCTGAGGCTGAGAAAAGCCATTTCAGTGGTCAAGGCTTGCCTATTATAGGCAACAAGAACATACCAGATTTCGTGTTGCCCTCTATTGTCTTTGCTTTCGGAAATGAGCGTCTTGAATTGCATCAAAATGACATCACTTATTGGCGTAATGATCAGACTGTTGCCACAAGAAGTGTCACTATAAATCATGGGTAAGAGTATTAAAGGAGGCAAGAATGCATTGGGGGGTGTTACAAAAAAAGTCATGAGTGATGCCTCTTTGGGGGATACAGCTGAACCACTAGAGTTCACCACAGTCTTGTTTATTATAAATCTGCTTTAAATTTTCACGCAGGCCATAAAACAATGTTTTTCTTAAAGAGGATTTCCTACTTCAATCCAATTAAATATGTGTGATTTTTATAAAGCGCGAATGTAGCAACAGGCAGTGTACAAGAGAGAGGTTTACAAAGAGGGTGCAAAACGGGCAGTGTCATGGCACACCGGGGATGGGATGCGTAAGGGGGTTAACAGTGACCAATGAGAGGCTTGAGAGAATGGGATGCCAGTGAAGTAAGAGTTCCTATTTAATGCTGTGGACTGCAATAGGGTTGCAGAACAAATGTAGCAGAATAGGAAATATGAATAGGATAGTGAGCAGTGGCACGGACTGCTGCTTGGGAACCCTACCTTCTAAAGCCAAACACTACTGAGGCGCAACAGCCTGCAATCAGCACTGCTTGCTGCCTGATGGCCCCCCTGCCTAGCCCAGCCTGAAGAAGGACTATGGTTCAGCCTGGCAGTCAGTGGGAAGGTACTTATAATCAGGACCATGGAAATATGCGGCAGGGGAGCACCAAATTATGCAGCAGTGTTGACTAAAATATGCGGCCAGAAAAGGCAAATTGTGTGGTATAATGCAGCACAGTTTTGATAGTATTACTTCAATATTTTGTAATATTTGCACGTGGTAATACTGTCAGAGCAAAGATTTCAGTACATTAGTACCGGTTTAACAACCAAGTACATAAATAAGCAACTGACAGGTGACCAGTTAACCTTTGCCAAGGGTCCACCAAAGCGCGCAAACACATATCACCACGTTTTTATAACTTTTGATCATTTGAGCTAGAAGCAATTTGCTTTTTGTTAAAATCTGTAGATTATGCAGCAGATGATGGATTATGTGGCAAATATGGCAAATCCTTAATTATGCGGGGAAAAAGCTGGGGCTGCAGAATCGCATAATTCCTGTGGCCCTGCTTACAATGGCAAGGGTGAGTGTTGCAGACCACTGAACTCATGAGTACAATTATCGAGGCGGTGTCATCACTTGCTGTAACTTGTGTGAAAGTGCCGCCTTAAGTGTCACACATTTGGCAGTTGAATGTCACTCAAATGTACACTGAAACAATGGACAATTCACACCTAAGCAACTTGAAAGCTTGACACCTATGACGTAAAAATACTGGTGTAAAAGAGCCTAGCGGCAACCCTAGTTACTCCATAGCGAAGTCTGCAAATTATAACAAGTTTTTTTCCTCATTTGGGTGACTAGGTAATATAAAATGATTTTCTCTCTCTTTGCACTTAATGGACCTAATAATTATCCAGGTGACATGATGTGTAGCTTTAATTTGTGAAAAGCAATTTAAAAATGTTAATTAAAAAAAAAACTCCTTAACAAAGTGCCTCCTCTAGGGTAGTTTCAAAAGAGGGATGACTTTGGCGTGTTTACATGAGTCTTGAGAGAGATGAGACATCACTGATAGATGGGGCACCGATCGGACGTGTGAGTGTGGCTGGATATTACTGAGGAGAAAGATGAGGCATCACTTAGCATGGGGTGAGGACCCTGATTGGGAATGCGGTTACTCATTGCTGAACGTCTCACATATACAAAAATGTTAATTCGTCACAGGCTAGTGCATACACTACTGATCCTGTATTGTACCTTTGTAATCACTATATGAATTCGGTATTCTTTTTCTAATCGTCTCACACTGGAAGGTACTTTTGAAATCACTTGCACATCTAGTGTTCACTTTAAATTGTATTGACTCATAAAGCGCCTCGACTTAATAATAGGCCTGATGTGGGTTAAAGAAATACCGCCTAGAAAAACATTTCTCCACCTTTGTGGTTCAAGACTGAGCAAGGATATGTGAGCACTCTTGAGTTGCAGTTAAAGTGGCAGAAGTCATCCTGGCTTCAACATGCAACCCGACTGTTAAGACAGTGGCGTTTCTTGAGGAGCTACGCCCTGTACGAATCACTCGATTGAAGCAAGTGTTGCCCCGAGCAAACCCTTTTGGGTTGCATGTTGAAGTTTATCTAATTGATTTGGATATTCATCAGGTTTTCAGATAACCTGTAAGTCCGGAGTCGTGTGCCTGGAACTTTCCATAACTTCAATAAATCTTCTGGTTCAATGCTAGCTCTTGACCAGCAAATAAGGGTCATTGTCTACTCTATATTCATCGTCCTGAAGATGGTCTGATGGACTTGTAAGCCACAACAGACCGAAACGTCGTTGTCATCTGTTCTGTCAGTAATTGTGTTCTGCTTTTTTCTGTTAAATCATCTGTTTGGAATAGATGTTAACACAAATGTTTTGAAGGCCATCATCTATGTGAATCATCTATCTGCCTCTTTCATTGTGTTTAGATATCAGTTTTTGTACCCTAAATTTTATTTAATCACATTAAATGAGTCTGAATTGAGAAATCTACACCCGTGTTCTGCCAATTGGTTATGATTGTTTTATATATTAATTATAATTGTGAATAAGTTAAATTGCTTTATAGTTTTTTCACATGTTAGTCACGATTTAGGGCTAGTTATCTCAAGTAAATTCTGCAAATCATCTCTACTTAGTTTTCTAAAGCAAATCCCTTGTAGTCATCTTTACCTTTTAATACTTACACAGTGCTGCATTTAGAGAAATTGGAACTACTTCAATTCACTATAGCTGAAACACCTTTGGCTGTGTGGTTGATACACAGCGTTATTCCATTACCTATCTCGACGTTTCAGTTCACAACTTGCATGAAGCATTCTCCTGTTGGTAGATATGAACCCCTTGGGAGCATCTTCATTTATGAATTATAGTCACTTCCCTTCACATATTGTTGTGAACGTGCCAATAAGGATAGTTTTCCTCACTGGAGCAGAATGAAACTCTTCTGTTAGACATTCACTCCTTTACAAACACACTAAAATTCTTCACGCTTGTAATACTTTGGCGTCAAATTTGGCCTGTTATTTAAAAGGAATTCCAGTTCCCACAATACTTCCCCTTATTAAGGTCCTTTCAAATGGGAGTTATTTAATGCTTAGCGATCAAGATTGCTGCCGAATGCAAGCTGGAGTCCCATATATTTTGTCCATTTCCCAGCTTGTCAAATGTTGCAACAACGTCTTGTTTCCCCTCTGCATGGGATTGTAGATAGCTCGTCTTCCATTCCAACTTTGAAGGCTGACCTCAACAAGCTAAGCAGTCTCAAAACACTATTGTTTGAACATGAGGTAGCTCTCATATTTGCTTGCGAAACCTTTGAATTGCAGGTGGCTAGAACTTCTAGTGAAATCCAGTCATTATTAAATACAAACCTTCCCCTGCATTTTGGCGAATCAGTGCATTGAATTTTTTATTTCTCCAATACGACCGGTCTCGCACACTTCTCTAAAGTTGTCGGCTCCAGCCTCATCACTTCGTTCCAAACTGTCTTTGGAATAAAACCAGCTTCTATCCATTCCATTTTTCCAGTGTATCCGGACGATTTTCGTTGCCGTTATTCCTTATTTGCAGAGTTCTCATCCTATTTCTACTTCTTCGCAATGGATGTTCCTTTTGCGGGCCCTCTGGAACTACAACAGCTCCAACACTATCGTGAGGGTATGCTTCAGATTTTTGGAATATATCTACTACAAGAGCTGGATCTTAACTGGTTCTTAACATTCCGGCCTGCCTGGTTTACAACAGTTGTTCCACTGACTCTGGTGCCCCTTTGAATGGGCACTGGATATTTGCTTGGCTTTGCATATGCCTGCTGCGGTGAACATTGGACTGCTAATAAGTCCCTTAGCGAACCTGTTTTCAGGATTGTCCCTCGAGTTTGCGACTTCTTCACAATGCGAGTTTTGAGAAACCAACACTTTCGAGGAAATATGTAGATCGGCACATGGATCAAAGGATACAGGATCTACTAACACGATACAGGTTATTCCAACATTGGCTGGGAACGAGAATCATGTCTATTCTTTGGAACATTGTGATTTGGGCTGTGGATCAGTCATTTTGTGCTGAATCAGACTGCTTTGTGGAGTCCCTGGCCTTTGAATTTACCAGTGACACAATGGATTTCTCTGAATCACCATCATTCGATTATTTTTTCCAAATCGACAATTCCTTTAAAAAAAATCAGAATATGACTTTTACAAGCTATGCTTTGAGTTTGTATATCTTTCAATTATATTCATACTATTTAGTGCTATTATCCTGCCCAAAGGGAGGGTGTTGTGTGTTTCTTTCATGGCCCATTGTTGTTTTCCCTATAATAGCCTAACTGTGCGCGTTGTAGGACTTTTTTATTTTGCACACATTACTACATAACTTTCTTGCCTTTGTGCCACATTGGATTTTCACACAGAACCTGCACATATTTTTATATTGTATTCTTTTCCTGGGATTTAGTCTGAATACGCTAGACAATGTCAAACAACAATGGGCCTTGTTTTTCTCTCTGGTAAGTCACTAGCACTTGGACATAACAAGAGAATGCAGCTGCTGTTTGTGAGCACACATATCTTGTCATATAACTGAGGACAGGGGTTCGGAAAAAACACACTGAGCGAAGGTCCTGAAGCAAGAGTGCTGAGCCAGTGAAGATGCAGAACATCCTCCTATGTATGCTAAGGTGCAGTGTCTGCCACTAACACTAATCCCAGAGTTCTATAATATATAATCATTTAGCTTCAGTAGAAAGGGGAGGGGTTAGGCTAAGCTGTCTTATAATATGACAGGGCTTTTTATGGTATATGGTTTGTAAACCATGCTAATGATATTTTTGGTATGCATTTGTTGTCTAATTGTGGTGCAGATACTGCATCCTAGAGCACGATAGTTTAAATAAATATTATAAACTTCTTTTGTGTCTCTTGTTTATCTTATTGTGGACAAGTACGAGTGAGAGAGTGAAAGGGTGTGTTCTGTTACCGCGATCCCTGAGAGGGTAGAGAGTATTGTGTTCTGGGGTGCTAACTCACTCGTTTCTCTGGAAAGGTTAGGAGGGCAAGTGAGGCACTGACTCGGGCTCATGGATACTGAGGTGGTATGGTGACTCAGTTCCTATAAGCTGATGTTCTATGGTCCGAAGCATAGTTCTGTTCCTGAGCAGAATCCCTGCAACACCACCTTTAAAGGTCAATTGGTAGCCACATTAGGAAGGGGTTGCTCTTTTGTTTAGAATGACAAGCTGGTTTCTCAGGCGCAGAGGGAAAAGGCATTGTCAAACAGTTTCTTCAAGGGGAGTGTAACCCCCAGGTAGCCACACCTATGGGATGGGCTAGAGAGCTCCACACACAGAGAGAAAGGTCCAGACATGTTGGGAGTGGGCAGAATCGTGTACTCTGGGATAGCTAAGTGCCACATGTAAGAAATAATTTTTTGGGTTGAGTGGAGTGTTAATCCTTCTCAAGCAACAACCACAATCCTTGTCCGGTGAACCACAAAAGGTCACCAAATTTACCTGTGCTTAACCCTCTGGTAGCGTGGCACAAAAGCAGTCAGGCTTAAATTATAGGCACTCTGTTGGGTATTTATGCAGCACACAAACAGCAATCAAGTGGAAACACAAAGCAAGAAAAATCCCAACAATAAATTGAATACAATTCAATAAATAAAATGACTCAAACACAAAGTAAATCCAACCAGTAGAACTGGAGTTATGAATTTTTAAAGTTTAAGGTGGGAAATAGCGCCAAAAGAACTAAGCGCCCATGACAGGTGTCTGGTCGTACAAGACCAGGGCGATGGAGTATGGTTTGGCTACATGGAGTGGATTGGGCACCGTCCCAGCTTACCTTCAGCCTTAGAAGAAATTTAGGAAAAAGTTGCTGAGACTGTAAAGTTCAGCGGGGCAAGGCATCTGCTGTACTCCGAGGTGCCTTGCTCTACATCATTGCCGATGAGCAGCTTCAGGAAGGTGCAGTGAAGATTTCTACTTTGTCCATTTTTCAGAAGTCAAAAATCTCCAGATTGATGAAGCTGCAGGGTGTAGCTGATGAGGGCTTCACAAGGCCAAATACCCCTTCTGAGAGGGGCAGCTGAACAGGGTTTGCTGCTGCAGAAAAGAATGTAGCTGGAGCTACCGCAAAATTTGGCTGACTGGTGATGCACCTCGATGGATCGACAAGCAGGTAGGTCCTGGTCTCCAGTTACTTCTCAGGCTACTTTTTGCTGGAAAATGTTGTAAGTCCCATGTTTTAGGGTTAGGCTTGTACAGCACCTTTATCACTACTTCCAAGGATCCAGGACTGTTTGGAGACCACTTAGGGGCCAAGACTCACTTCAGGCAGGGTCCGGGTGTTGGTTCAAGGTTGGAGGTTGTTGTGTCCTTGTGGCTCAGAACCGGAGGCCAACAAAGTAGCCCTTGGACTCTCTCTGGTAGTCCTGTGTTCAAGCAGCAAGGCAGTAAACTGAATAGTGGGTCTGAGGGTCCAATAGTTATTCCTGGTACCAGCATTTGAAGTTTGAGAGACTAGTAGGTCTTTCTACATCTGATTCAAGAAATTTCTCCCTGTCCTGTGATCAGGCTCCAAGAGGTCTAGGGTGACAAAAGGCTGGTGTTGAGTTGTTTGTGAGTGTACTGGAGGTAGGCCTTTGAAATGTAAGTGGGCCAGGGAACAGCTCAGCCCCTCTGATCCTGTCAACACCTAGTACCCCCTTTGTCTCACTGTCTGGGAGGAATACAAAAATGCCTCTCTATTGACAGTCATATGACCCAGAACACAGGCTGCAGGCACCAAATGGCTAAGACATGAAAATGCCAACTTTCTAAAAGTGGGATTTTCAGAATTCTAACTTTAAATCAGATTTTACTATTAAAGAGGATTTTAAATTACAATACTTTAGAGACCAAACATGACATGTCTACCTATTCCCAAACAAAAGTTATCACTTATTTGATGTAATAAGGTAACCCAACGTTATCCAATGGGAGAGGTAGGCCTCGCAGTAGTGAGAAAACGATTATTGAGTTTTTCACTACCAGGACAGGTAAAACCTGTAAGTACATGTCCCACTTTTGAAATACAATGCACCCTGCCCTATGGTCTCTCTAGGGCCTGCCTTAGGGATGAGATACATTTTCAAACTGAAGGTTTACGCTTGGCAAAAGGTTTTTTCTTTTTTCCTGAGTTTTATATAGCGCAAAGTTGACCCTCAGGTATCAGAGCACTTTACATGAGCACCAGTTGCGTTACATAAGGACACATTCATTTTTGTTAGGCACGGGGAGATTAAGGGATTCTGCCCAGAATCACAGGGTGTTGAGCGTTGTTTCCAAGACTTGAACCCGGCGCTCCAGATTTGAGGTGGACAGCCCTAGCCGTAGGCCACATCCTTTCAGTTGAGGTTGATTTTGGCACTTCGAATTAGCAGTTTAAAATTGTGCACATGCTGCAATGGCAGGCCTGAGCGGTTTTAGAGGGTTATGTGAGTGGCACAATAGGTGCTGCAGGTCCACTAGTAGCATTTAATTTATAGGACCTGCGTATATATAGTACCACTTTATTAGGGACTTATGAATAAATGAAATGGTCAAATTGGTGTAAGCCATTTTTACCATGTTTAAGGTGCAGGCACAAGCACTTTAGCACTGGTTAGCAGCGATAAAGAGCACAGTGTCCTAAGTGCAATACAAAACTAATGTCAGGAAAATGGAGGGGCCAGGCAAAACATTTGGTGGAAGAGTACACCAAAGACTGTCAGGTCTAACGTGTTCTCCAGAGCTGAAAGCTGGGATAGCTACCCACCCTCCTGGGAGTTCTCATTATTAAGGCAGAAGAACCTGAATAAACCATCAGCATTGGAGTGGTCAGACTCAGCAGGTGTTCCACTGTAAAGTCCATTCCCTGTAGCGAGATGCACAACCTCAGCAGTTTGTTATTCTCACTCCTCATCTGTATGAGCCATCTACTCGGAAGTGATTCCCAAACAGGTATGATCTCAGCTTATTCAGTGTCCAGACCACAGCAAAGGCTTCTCTCTCAATAGCCCTCTACCTCTGTTGCCTGGAGAATAACCTGCTACTTATGAAGGCTACAGGTTGGTCTGGTCCCTCCTCATTTAGCTGTGTGATCACAGCCCCTATGCCTTGTTCTGAAGCATCTGTCTGCACAGTGAGTTCTTTGGAGAAGTCAGGTTCCTTGAGTACAGCTGCTGTACACAAAGCCTCCTTCAGGGTATCGAAGGCTTTGTGACGGGCCCCAGTCCAGATCACCTTCTAGGGCTTCTTCTTAAAAGCAAGTTAAGTTAAGGGGCAACAGTGGTGCCAAAGCCCTTAATAAACCCCCTATAGCATCCAGTGAGACCCAGGAAGCCCGCACCTCAGTCTGAGTCTTAGGTTCCCAGGACAGGTATATCACAGATCCCTGCCCTATCTGGCACTTGCTGGCCTTGATAGTCAGGCCAGTCTGTTGCAGATCCTGGAGCACCTCCTGTAGGGGGAGCTTGCGATTTTCCAACTAGATCTGAAGACAGATATGTCATCCAGGTATACGGCACTGAATGCCTCCAACTCAGCCAGGACCCAGTTGACCAACCTTTGAAAGTTGGCTGGGGCATTCTTCAACCCAAAGAGCATCACTCTCATTTAGAAGTGGCTCTCTGGGGTGGAGAATGCAGACCTCGGATAAGCCTCTTAGGTTATGGCAAATAGCAGTACCTACAGGTTAGATTAAAAGTACTGAGTAACTTGGCAGCTCTCAACCTATTTATGAGCTCATGAGCTAGGGGGATGGCATGAGCATCAGTGTTGGTAACTGAGTTGAGCCCATTATAATCCACATAGAACCTGAGTTTTCTCCCGTGGCACCTAGTTGGGTGAGTTTAGGTACCAGCACCAGTGGGCTGGATCAACAACTATTGGAGTGCTCAATCATCCCCTTTCCTTGGGAAGAACAAGTGAGAATCTTCTCATTCTTGCTCTTGGACATAGAATTGCTCTTCCTCATGTGGGAAGAATCATGTATTAGAATGGAATTCATG
This sequence comes from Calotriton arnoldi, assembly GCA_963921515.1. Taxonomy (NCBI): domain Eukaryota; kingdom Metazoa; phylum Chordata; class Amphibia; order Caudata; family Salamandridae; genus Calotriton; species Calotriton arnoldi. The sequence continues at coordinate 216,386 of CAWUFW010015973.1, read as the reverse complement.
AAACACCCTTCCTCCAGAAATATATTGTAACCAATGGAAACCACAGCAGGATGAATGTTTCCTTCCATTCAGCCTTTCCAAAAACTCCACTGCCCCCAAAGACTCTCCTTAAGGAACTTTGAGCCTTGTCCAAAGCAGTGAACGTGGAGATAGCAATCATTTGTTGCTGTAGCACGGTATCTGCATCACTGCACATTAGTTACGCACATTACAGCTCCCTCATGCTTCCGTTTGATATTTGCTGCTGCCTGTGTTGTATTCTGTATACTCAGTGTAAGAGTGTATTTACTTATTGTACTTACTTTCGCTGTTATGATGTGTTATAATATATTATTTCTCTATGGTATATTAACAGTTGTACTTACCTGTTAGTAGAATGTTGTTTGGGTGCATCTTCTTGTGTCCTCCCGTGTCCTGTGTTCCGATTCTGGACCGAGGGCTGCCGGTCACGGCAGTTAGAAGTGGACTGCAGGACGGACCGGACGTTGGATGGTGCGCTCGCTTTACTGGCTAATTTGCTTAAATAAAACCCACACATGTCAACTTACCAACGGCACAGGAACTATTCATTTGATGGGGCGCCACCACTACAGCCTGTTTGAGGCAAATATGACCTCAGACAGGCCTGTATTTGTTGAAATGGTCAAGTGGCTAGGTGTCAGTCACTGATACTTTGTATTTTAATTTCCACAGAATGGATTTTAAAAAACAAATGAGCAGTTGCCAGTCCAGAGTTCTATGAGCCACATGGGTTCAGTGTCACAACATAAACAGTAAACGCTGGGTCCAGCCAAAAAGGCTCTATGGCACCTTCTATTGTTTTCTAGAGTTGAATTGCTAGGTTCGCGCCATCTAGTTTTTCCTGCTCTCTACTCTCGCCCCCACCCAAACAAGCTAACGCCACACCATACATGCAATAGTCTTTGTGGTGGTCAAGTGCGCGTGAGGCAGGATGTTTTGTTTGCAGGAGATAATTGTTATTGTTAACTCTACTTAAGACAAGACTTTGTAGAACCCTCACCTGCCCTCAGGCCATGTATGTGGGAGGGGTAGAGGTCCATATCCAGTCCGGCGGGCAGCCAAGTCAACACTTAAACACATTTGTGCCGGTCAGCAGCTCTTAATCACTCATCTGAGACAATACCAGAGCCAGCTAGTGGGGCACCAGCTGCAACCATACAGGTCTGTGGAGAATTACAGGTACTTCTGACAGTGGGAAAAGAAGAATGGTGCAATGGACAGTTGTGGATTGAAATAGAAAGCCACCACTATGGAGGTAAAGAGGGTGCAGGAGTCCTGCCTACAGATGGGAAGCGAGGACAGCTGATATGGCCGCTAACTGAAATTGGGTAGCAATCTAAGGGTCATAGGGGCCTAAGGCAAAACCACAGGTGTGTGAAAGGCAGCAACCCTATTGCAATTGTAGGGAAATTGTGTGCCAAACAACCTACTACAAGGGGGCAGGGAATAGTGAAACTGGAGGTTGACAGCAATGATTCAGGTGTGTTGGCTTTAGAGCTAAAAAAAAAAATCAGCAAAAATGTCAAAGCAGCAGGCAGACTTTAGAGTTGATTCTAGGTTCCATTCTATGTTATTGCGTCCTATGATGCAATGGAAATTGGAATCAAGAATTTGTGGGGAGAGGAAGCAGGACGGTTGCAGGAGATGGATGATTACATTGGTTCTTTGGGGGGTTGAATAAATAAGAGTCTTCAACTTACTTCTGTCTGTGACTCTTTGATTCCACAAAGTGATGACGAAGCCTCAACCACACAGGAATCCACGGGTTAGTCGAGAGAAGCATGTTAGAAAGAAGGAAGACATAATATTGGCGTACACGTAATTAGGAACTCTGCAGCTTTCTTCAAGGCGGAATGAGTGGATGTGGCCATTCCTAAGAATATAAAACCTCATTTATAGTTTCCGGGAGCTCCAAGTGAGGTATTTTGTGCTGCGTTCCACAGCAGCTGTTAACAGGGCCTGCGTGTCAGTAACATGAGGCCGACACACGCACCACTGTGCGTCACTGCAACAGTTACTTGGGTGTGTATGTCCGCTGTTCATAGTGGGGAATGTAGCGAAGCACGCAAATGTCACGTTGCATTCAACACGTGCCGCCATTATGGTTGCGCTGATGACCTAATCTCTGGCAAATTATACTGCGAAATGTGATTAAAGTCAAATTACAAGTATAACGTACTGTGAATTCTCTTTCTTCAGACTGGTTATGCCAAAGGACAAGTGTCGAGTGCAACTTTGTATGAGTTAGCCCAGGGGAATCAGTCTTTGGAATGAAGGTACTACAATTTTGGAAGGAATTTCTTGGAGTAAAATTCAACCGATGAGAAGTTTATTAATTGGAATTTGTTATCCCTGATGATTGTATTGGAGGCAGATTTTGGGAAAGTGCTATTAGGAAATCCATCTGTACAGTTGGTGGAGGTTAATAACAGTTAAAATGTGTGCATCAGAGGGTTACATATTGATGCCACCTATTCCATTTTTGGCAGTACCAGTGGGACCTGCCATAAAGTGGCATGAGTGAAATTAGTACTTTGTTAACTATATGGAAACAATACAAAATGATACTTTAACTTCAGACAAAAAGAAAGGCATTTTATTGCATTCCTTGGGACCCGAAGGGGTCAGGCTTGTGAAGGAAAGAATGAAATGCGAAGAAATCTCGCTAGGATGGAAACACAAGTTTAACAAGCCTTGAAGAGTTTATTATCACAGCACACAAGCACATATTCTATTCTCCTAGTTAATGAAAACATGACTTGGAGAATATGGGCGAGAGGTAACATCAGTCAGGAGTATACAGAGTCAGATAAGAAGTCTTGGGAGCAGAGCAATAAACATATACACCCTCGGGAGATTAGGTTAATGTTTCATCAGGACTTTGTTAACACTATCATAAAGAGAATGTAGAGAAAAGGTCATTAGTTTGAGGATACAGGTGATGTGATGTTTTTGTAAAAATATATTACAAATGGATAGCTTGTTATTGGTTTTTCGAGTGATTATCTATGAAGCAGTGATTTCATGTAACTATAAAAGCAGCTGCCTGCGAGTAGCAATTTGAGATCCGTTGATTACCTCTGTGGAGGTGACTGTTCTCCCAGGCGCGACAAGTAAACCTACTTTTGCCTTGCCAACAGAAGTCTTGTCTTTCTGTATTTAGGTTTATTCCGCAAGAGGTAATATAATCAAATGGCGAAGAAAGTAAGGACAGCGGATGAGGTGGATGTGTACACAAATGCTTTGGATGATTTGGATTCACATCATTATCCTACAGTTTCTGTGGCCATCGATAGATATATATTTTTAGAGGAAACCAGAACAAAAAGCGGTCAATAGATGACTATCTATTAGCTTTATGGAAGTTAGCCAAATCCTGTTGTTTTGGAAATTTGCAAGATGAGCTGATACGAAATCAAGTCATTATGCGTTCTAAATATAAATCCATCAAAGAAAGGTTATGGGTGGATGGTGAAGCTGCATTCAAAGGTGTGATGACAATGGTCAGGAAGGGTGAAATCTCGGAGAGATGTTCAAAAGCTATGAGTGCGTCAGAACGGAACGAGGATATTGTGGGCAGAGTTAAACCCACGAGGTAAATGTGCTGGTGTGACATGTCATAGGTTTGGAAATAGAGATCACTTAATTAACAGCAAAAAAACAAAAGTGTTCTGGTGTGATTGGCAATTTATAAGGGTGTGTAACAAAATGAATAAACAGAAGAAACTCAACACATGGATTAAATGTGTGAATAAGGAACAGGAACTAGGTTCGACACAATCTCCCATATAGTCTTAATTAAGAGACTAGAAGAGATTGGTGTTGGTGGGAAAGCCGTAGGATGGTTAAGGAACTTTCTGAGTGAACGGGCAGGTTCCTTTGTCTCCAGAACCATACCTTTGGACAGGGGAGTGCCATGGGGATCTGCATTAAGCCCCACTCTTTTAATATATATGTGGCTCCACTTGCACAAGTGATAAAATCATATGGTTTTGATGTCATCTCTTATGCAGATTGCACTCAGCGTGTCATCACAATGGGCCCAAAACCAGAAGATGCCAAAACAAGATTACGGGACTGCATGAATAATATTGCCAAATTGATGCAGGAGAAATGTCTGCAACTGAATGCAAGAAAAACTGAGCTCACACTGCTTGGGAAAGCCCACGCGATCTGTTCGGATGACTAGTGGCCTGTAAATCTAGGTACGATTCGTACTCCAAAGGCAGCGGTGAGAAACCTAGGAATTATAGTAGACAAGAAATTGTCCATGAAGGAACATGTGAACCTATGAAAATGCATTCATTGCCTCCATGAATGAAGGACTGTGTAGGAAAGTGTCCCTTTTTTGCATTGTTACCCCCTAACATTTTGCCAGATACCTGATGCTACCTGGCCTGAATGTGTGCTGGGATGCTGCTAACCAGTCCCCAGCACCTGTGTTCCTTCCCAAAACTATTCCTTTGTACCCACAATTGGCACATCCCGGGCCACAGATAAGCCCCTTGTAAAAGGTACCCTAGGTACCAAGGGCACAATGACCACGGAAAGCCTCTAAGGGCTGCAGCACCTATTGTGCTACCCCTAGCGACCCCGCACCTTAACACCCACACACTGCCATTGCAGGCTACATGTTTTGGTGCACAGAAAAGTGAAGAGTCCACATGGCACACATCTCTGTGTGACATGCCTGCAACCCACTGCCTGTGGCCTAGGTAAGTCACCCTTCTAACAGGGTGCACTATATCACAGGTGAGGTTACAGTCTCATGAGCACTGTACCCCTACAGTGTTTAGGTCCATTCTTAGAAATTGTGAGTGCAGTGATGCTATAAAGACTATATGGTCTGGGAGTTGGTCATTACAAACACCATAGTTCCATAATGGCTTTACTGAAACCTAAGAAGTTTGGTAGCAAACGTCTCAGCATATTAAACCCACACTGATGCCAGTGTGTGATTTAAAGTAAAAGGTACTCAAAGGCCATTTTAGAGATGCCCCCTGAAGAATTACCAGCCCTGGTGTGGTTCCTGAATGGCTATCCACAATTTGCCCCCATCAGACAGGTTTCTGGACCCCTGGGTAGAGGGCCTCCGCTCTCTGGGTCCATAAACAAAGCTGATCCTTGGCAGAGGCATCATGCCTCCTTCCCCAGGATGAGCAGGGTCCATGAAGGGGAAGTTTCAAAGGCCTGCTGCCTGTGTTAGCTGACCCTGACTTTTGCTGCCCCAGCAACTGGCTCCCACCGGTTCTGACCCCCCACTTTGGGTGGGAGAACTTGCGGGCAAACCAAGGGGAGAGAGGTGTCCCTACCTTTTCCAGCCCCACCTCTCAGGTGGAGGAAGGCGAGGTGAATCACACAGCTCAGTCCCCTCCATCTTGAAAATGAGGGCACCCAGCCAACCAGAGAGAGGCTCATGCCCCCCTCCTACTGGAGGGTGTCATAATAGGGGAGGTACTCACCCCAAGGAAGGGATCTATTTGTCCCAACCTACACACCCCTGTAACACCCCTAAATTTTCTATTTAGAGGTGACGCTGAACCTTGCCTCCTCAGATTGAAGAAGAAGAAAGAAGAAGGACCGAAGAGCCGTGCTCAAGGAGGAAGAAGACTATGACTACTGCTTGGTCCCAGCCCTACCGGCCCGTCCCAATGTCGACCAGCAGCCATCCAGAACCCAGAGGACCTGCCCTGCACTTCCTAAACAGACTTTGTCTCCTGTGAGCACCGGATTTGCTCAACCCAAGACTCCAACACAGAACCCGGATCCAGCTAAATCAAATCTGCAGTTCTGCACCACTCTGCACCTGATGCCCAAGGCCCGAGTTTGAGTGGCCCAACACCACGAGGAGGTCTCCCCAGCGATCCTGACCTGGGATCTGGTGATCCCCAACCTGCCTTAACCTTCTACCGGATGCCTGCAGCCTCAACCTGAGGGGTACCCCCAACCGCGACCGGAGCTGGTAAGAACATTCGTCACCCAAAGACACCTCTGCACTCGATACCCCACGGTCTTTGGTGGGCCAACCGATGGTGTCCAGGCATCCATCAACCCTCCAACTTACCTCTCTTGTCGGTGGTCGCTCTCAGGAAACCTCCTTGACCAAGTCTGCAGCCCTTCTTTCAAACCAGAGTTCTCCATAGAAACCAACAGGGCTCACTATGTCTTCTTGGCACCCTGCATCCGGCTTCCTCTGTGCTGCTGGTGGTGCAGCTCTTATGCTAATTGTTGGTCCATGCAGTGCTGATCCTAACCCCAGGAGCCTTGCTCCCACAACTGAGTGGCCTGCTCATAAGCAGCCCCTGACCAAAGTCCCCCTAGCCCCTTTGGTTAACATTGCACTCTGCACCCGGCCGCCCTAGTGCCGCTGGTGGTGCAACTTGAGTGCTTCTGTGAACCTTGGGGAACCTTGGTTCTAACCCCCCCAACAACTATTCTTGCTGGCCGTTTACTTACATGCAAACCGATAACATTCTTTCCTTCCATAGGAACCCATGTTGTTGTAATTTTTCTTCCAAAAGTGTTTTAAGTGTTGAACTGACTGTTGTTGGGAAACTAATGTAATTCTTCATTGAACCTAAAATTGTCTTACCTTTGTTTTGTAAGGTCCGCGGTGTGTGACAGCTAGGTATATATCACCGCAAGTAGTCGAAGTAACAGAAAAGTAATCTAAAAGTAACCAAACGTAATCTTAATGTATTCTGAACTGCTTTAAAAGCCAATACAAACCTGTAACAAATCCAGTTTCAACCACAGTTGCATTTTCTTGTAAAGTTTTGCATTTGAAGATATATTCTACTTACCTGTACCATGTCCTGCTTGGTTGTAGAAATAAAACATAAGTATACCTTTTTATATTTACCTAATTGGTCTTGATTCAGTCTCTGAGTGTGTGCTATCAGTTCTTGATTGAGTGAATACAATAAATGCTTAACACACCCTCCTGAGAAGCCCGCCTGTTCAACCACACTACCACAAAAGAGAGCAAGGTATTATCTACTTTAGCCTCTGCTACACCTCTGGGGATCCACTGGACTCTGTGCGTACTATACCTTCCTTTGGTATAGTATATACAGAGCAAGCTTCCTACAGACTGTTTTCAAAATTGCAGATGGTCCAAAATACTGCAGCACGCTTAGTATGAAACCTGCAAAACAAGAAACAGCGAGCCAAAACAGAAATTGCACCTCCCTCCTTATCACCCCCTTCATTTGAAGTCCAATGTGGGAAAGGAATATTGCGTGCACAACCACTGCATCCGCTGTTTCAGGAGGTGCGCCACCTACGGGGTCAGAGAAGTTCCACCAATTTATGTGAAGTGCACCACACAGTTATTATCCAAAAACACCAGTCTAATTCCGTCTTGTATTGTTCAGAATGTTCTTTATTATTCTTGTAAAACAAGCAGAACAGCAAACGCGTTTCGTTCACTGCATATGAACTTCATCAGGGCTGTAAAGTATACAAAAACATATAGTATAAAAACACGAATATACAGCAAAGTATCACAAGACAATTTAAAATAACATATACATACTTTAACAAAATAAATGCAAAGGCACAGATGACAAACAGGGAATAAAATAAAACTTCAACAAGACATACAAAGACAATAAAAAAAATAACCTTAAGAAAATTTGAAAACTTTTCATGTTACCAAACAGTATATACAAATAGGACTTTAAAAAAAATAAATTTTAATAAATTTCAATAGGTTTTTGGGAAAGCGACCTGGTGAGGCTACATAAACCAAAGAATGAACATGTTTAAATTAAGATACTTGGGGGAGCATAGTATGTCTATAGTTATGCCATAAGTAAAGAGAAAGAAAAGATAAAAGTACCAATAGTGAAATCTATCCCTTGGAACGTAAGTAAGAGACCTGTATAGACAACATATACCAGAGGAGGGGATAAGAAAACATACCTTGAGTATTATCCTTCAAGGCGTACATATGATAATCATGGAGTTCCCAGTATGCGTGATTGACTACTATTCATCAAGACCCCAAATTATCAGATCAGTAAGTAGTAGTTCCTTCACATCAACTGAGAGACTCCCCTCAGGGGTAGGAGCACTATTGCTCTTACTACATAGACTCAGAATCCTTTTTTATTGGAAATGGAGAGATTGAGATTAGGAAACAAACAATCAAGAAAAGACCAAAAACAAGGAGGGGAGTTAGGATTGGAGGGAAACGCAAGGAAGGAACAGGACTAGGTGTACAGTTACGTCCCCGAAAGGTCTAGACAGTGATTTGATTGGACAAATTGGGGATACTGAAACTGAAAATGATGTTATGAACAATTCACAAAACACGTCTGGGCATGATGATTTGGAAATTGTTAATCTATCAAATTATGTGCCTAATATGCAAGAATGTGCAGTCCTTAAAAAGGGACTTGGTTTCTGTCCGACCCAGATGGGAAACACTGTGGATGTTTTTGTTGATTTATATAAATTTGTACGATTGCTAAAATTAAAGAACTATTTTCATGCAATCCCTAGGAAACAAGCGCCTTTTGTGGAAACATCATTACCATCTGAATATACAATTTCCGATCTCCAGAATGTACAACTTCTTGTCTCAATCTCAGAAGACACTCCATCACTGGAACAATTGACCGATGAATTACATATCGTGACTAAATCAGATAGTGAGAGTGGTTTAAAACCTAAATCCAAATTCATGCCCCCCATTACTCATCATAATTTAGATATGTTCAAAGAAAATGTAACTTCTGATCTACACAAGCTCTTTCATGGCCAAAAACGATGGGATCATGGGCCATGCAATCTGACGAAAGAGGAAAGAATGGCATTGGACACGTTGCAAAAAAATGACACCTTTGTCATAAGGGAGGCGGACAAGGGGGGGAATATCGTCTTGGTGAACACAGACGACTATATACACAAGATTGAAAGACAACTAACGGATATTGAATGTTATGAGCTTGTATCATATAACCAGATTAATGAACTGATCAGCCACATCAATATGAGACTAAAGGACTGGCGTGAGAAAGGTGTAATATCGGATGGGGAATTACGCTATCTTACTGTAACTAATCCACACTTTCCTTGTAAATACATTCTCCCTAAGATACACAAAGGAGGTAGGTTCCCCCAAGGGAGGCCCATCATCTCGGGGGGTGGACTCCCCCAGAGAACGCCTTACAACCGTTTTTAATTAATCTTCCAGCATACATACAAGACAGCAAAGACATTTTAAACAAATGTGATGATGTCCAATGGTCCGAGGACCTTATGTTTGTGACCTTAGATGTCACTAGTCTATACTCATGCATAAAAAAACTGTTTGGCATACGAGCTATTGAATCCTTTCTAAAAACCAAAACGGCTGACTGGTTAGTACACAATGATATGATCATGGACATGATCGATTTAATTCACGGGACGCTGGCACCATCAAATACAGGGGACCGCTATGGGTTCAAAATTTGCTCCTTCGTACATGGGTCTCTTTATGGGCTGGTGGGAGAAGGAGCACACATGGGGACGATATGCCTCCCCCTGGCTGGAAAACATCATATTCTGGGGGAGGTATATTGATGATATCATCTTGATCTGGAAAGGCTCTGTAAATGAACTCATTGAGTATCATACATTTCTTAATGACAATCCATACAATGTGCAGCTCACTATGACGTACAACAATAAGCAAATCGACTTTTTGAACATCAGGTTTTACGCTAAGGTGGGACGCATTCATAGCACCCTATATCGCAAACCTACCACCTGCAACAGCACACTTTACGCAACTAGTGCCCACCCCATGTCCACCATTGCAACATTCCCTATTGGGAAATGGTACGGGTCAGGCGGAACTGAAGCGAGGCAGACAATTTTACAGCAAACATAGAGGAGGTGAAAGTTCGTATAACAGCAAGGTGTTAGAACAAGCAGACAAAAGAATACGTCAAATCCCCAGGAAACACACACTCAACAAAAAGACCAAAGACAGTAAAAAGGAACTCAGCTGGTTGTCATTTGTAATGAAATTTACCAAACACAGCAATGAGGTGTATAACACTCTGTGGAAATTAGCAACAATGTCTCAACTGGTAGTAATAAAAAAGGCAAATATACATGTATGTACACGACATTACACGAAGGAAGAAGGGAGACTCATATTATTTGGTTTAGAAGTGCTCATGGCATCATGTATTTGGTATGGCAATTTATACAATACAGTTATATCAGCACTGTGGGCATAAATAGCGAAGGCACCCAAAGAAAATAGGTGCACGTTGTGCTCGTGACATGAAAAGTGACGGCGCAAGTGACACGTGGAAAAGAACAGCGTAAGGCGCAAGGTGACAATGTGAAGAAAGATATATACAGTTATATGGTTCAGCATCAAAACTTTAAGGCCTTAATTCGTTTTGTTCAAGATGTTTCAGTGAACCATAGAGATATGTGCACCGCGAATTGTGCTGAAAGTTTGGTTGAAGGCATTTCGATCCTATTGAGTCAGGATCATCTTCAGGACCGGGTTGCCAAATGACGGGTGCTATCTGCCAGCCGCTCTGGAGCGATTGGGCGGTAGGCAGGGGGAGTGGTCGGAGCCCCGATCCACTGTCGGTCAAATCCACGGGGGGATTCAGCTATCGAAGTTAGAAAACTTTCGGGCAGCACAAAGTTAATCCAGCTGTTAGGACACGCAGTGCCGAGTCAAAGCAACGAGGGAAACCGGGTTCGTTATGGTCAGTGGTGGGAATGCGGAATGAATCCAGGCATGTGGGACACGCAGAGATCAGTCCCGGGCCGCCACGTTCGCACCGGGTTGTCAAGGCATCAAGGTTAATTTTTCGCAATGATCTTTGGCAATGTTTGGTTTTTTTGGTTGAGGTTTGCTCGTGCTAACATGTTCTGAGATGCGGTAGGTGATGCAGTGGTGATCAGTCCAGTCACAAGGAACGATAAAATCAAGTTGAACGGATTTCGGATTGCCAATGATTAGGTCTAGGGTAGCTCCTTTGACGTGTGTGGGGCTATCGCATATCTGGGTTAGATCAAATTCACTAAGGAAAGATTTGAGACTATCTACGGAAAGGTCATTCGAGTCATTCCAGTGGAGGTTAAAATTTCCAAGGAAGATCTGAGTGCAGTGATCTGCGTTGGTAGAGATAATTTCCATAATCTGTTAAATAAAGGAAAGATTGTCTCTAGGGGGATGATAGAACAAGTGGAATTTGCAGACTTGTCTGGTGTTGCTTGTGAGCTCAATGCATAGGCATTCATATGCAGGGAGAGCTGCAGACAGAAGTTGTGTAACCACAAGATTGCTGTGATAGATACAAACAATACCCCCCCTTGCCCGGAAGATCTGTCTAGCCTAATAATGTCATGCTAGGCAGGACGAGTAAGTCAAGGATAGGAGCAGAGGAGACATTAAGCCAGGTTTCAGTCAGCATTAGGAGATCCGGCTCTTGGTCAAGTATGAGGGCAGTGATCTCTGCTTTGAGAGGGGGTGATGTGCTGGAGGCCTAGAGTCGAGGTATGTGGGTAAGGTGAGGTTAAGAATGTTTGAGTCAAAAGAGTTGCTTAGGCACCCCTTTTTCGCCAGATCCGAGGTGAGGAGTAGAATACTTTTAACATTAGACTTGAGTTGTTGGATGGCCCGGGTGGTCTCCTCCAGCTTGGAGCCGAGTGAGGAGTTGGTGTGGGGATCAGAGACTTGAGGCTAGAAGTTGTGTGGGATGGGTGTGTTCAAGGGGATAGTCCTGGAAAGAGGTTGGCCAGTGAGAGCCGTCTGAGGCGAGGAAGGGTTATGAGTGGAGCGGGTTTTGACGGGCAGTAAAAGAGTGCACATTAAGTGGCTATATGAGGACTCTGGAGTGTGAGGGGTCTGACTGATATCAGGGGTTGGAAGTTCTATACCAGATTGTGAGGAAGATGAGTCTATGATTAGGGGTTTTGGCCCGTTGATAGGGTTGTGAAAGGTCAAGGTAAGGAAGGGGTGATTATGAGATTGTTAGAGGTGTGTGTCTCAGGGCTGGCTACTCTGTGAGAGAGGTGGGCATGAGGGCAGGTTTGGCGCATGATGGGGGGCTGCTCAGACCCGGAAGATGGCGATGATGGGTTGGTGTGAAGTAAGCAGATACCATTGGTGATGTGAGCACTAACCACTAGCATGTTAAACGCAAAATGGTAATTGAGCTTTATATGTTTTTCACCTGGCCCATATTTCTATTTATAACAATGAGTGAAAAGCATTTGCCCTGAAAATTTGGGGTCTTGATGAATAGGAGTCAATCACGCATAATGGGAACGCCATGATTTTCATATGTACGCCTTGAAGGATAATACTCAAGTTATGTTTTCTTGTCCCCTCCTCTGGTATATGTTGTCTATACAGGTCTCTTACTTACGTTCCAAGGGATAGATTTCACTATTGGTTCTTTTCTTTCTCTTTACTTATGGCATAACTATAGACATACTATGCCCCCCTAGTATCTTCACTCTTTGGTTTCTGTAGCCGCACCAGGCCCCTTTCCCAAAAACCTATTGAAATTTATTAAAATTTATTTTAAAAAAAGTCCTATTTGTATATACTATTTGGTAACATATGAAAAGTTTTCAAATTCTCTTAAGGTTATTTTTGTTATTGTCTTTGGATGTCTTGTTGATGTTTTATTTTATTCCCTGTTTGTCATCTGTGCCTTTGCATTTATTTTGTTAAAGTATGTACATGTTTTAAATTGTCTTGTGATACTTTGCTGTACATTCGTGTTTTTATACTATATGTATTTGTATACTTTACAGTCCTGATGAAGTTCACATGAGGTGAACGAAAGGCGTTGGCTGTTCTGCTTGTTCTACAAGAAAAATAAAGAACATTCTGAACAATACAAGACAGAATTGGACTGATATTTATGAATAATAACTGTGCAGTGCACTTCACATAAATTGGTAACACGCTTATTATGCCATCTTCCACCCCTATCGACTTCAGTACACATTTTAAGAAGCCTACATTGGCTGCCAATAAAAAAGCGTGTACGATTTAAACTTCTCTGTTGACCCACAAGTCTCTATATGGCAATGGTCCTCCATATCTACAGAATAAACTAAACTGGTATGCCGCCACTAGGAGTCTCAGGTCCAGCGGGAAATACCTGCTACATCCCTATCGTATGCGTACCGCCAGAAATGGGGGCAGATCATTTTCATACTTAGCCCCCCAATACTGGAACCAGCTCCCATCACATCTCCATGCTAACATGGATTATGGATGTTTAAAAAAAGCTCAAAAACATGGATGTTTAATCTGTCTTAGTTTATTTTAAATATCCTTACCTTAGCTCCTGTCTGAATATTCGCTACAGCGCCTAGAGACCCTTTCAGGGTGATTTGTAGCGCTCAATAAATATCAATTAATAATAAATACCTCATAGAGTGAGGAAACTGTCAATGGCAGTTGTGCTCTACATGTGATGGAAAGTGTATTGAGTTTGAGTGGTAATTCTTGCAATATGGAGGGTGTGGCTGGTAAGATGCGCTTCCACAGAGCTCCCGATGGCAGAATATTAATCCGACTGATAATACTCCTCAAAACTGCTTACCTCAGGTCAGCGATGACCCCCCTAGAACTGTCTTCCCCCATTTGCTTCCTGTTTTGTGATGTCCGTGTCCCCGAGAAGCAAAGACCCGGACTGCAGGGCAGAGCCGGCGTGCTCGGAGCAAGGCCCAGAAATCATTGGAGCACTGGGAGCCCGTGAGAGGAGGGAGCCTGGGGTTGCTGCCACCCTATTGCTCTGCTAGCCAATCTCCAACTCACCTGGAGTACCCTGGTGACGGTCTGGAGGCACAGACATGATTGGAGCCGACCCAGCGGGCACCAGGTCCCTGGCCGGAACATCGCTGGCTCGCTGTGTCGTATAGTTCCCAGGAATCCCCAGGACCTGTGTGTTTTGGATGACCTAAACAGAGGGCTTGGTGTACAAACAGACTCCGGACACCCCCACATGTTATGTCGGCCATTAGACCAGCTAGCTCTGCAGTGCCACTACCACCCCCTTGTATCTTACAGTGGTGTAGGTAGTTTTTGGCAACCACTGATTTTCTTGGCATGTTGTTAAGTGCCCTCTGGACCCCATGTAGGTGATTGACCCAACTGCCACCCGCACCTAATACCCTTGCTGTTAAGGATTGCTTTATGTCCCGGTTTTTCCTTTCCACCACCGAATTTCCCTCAGGATGGTAGGGGGAGGAGTATCGCAAGGCTACGCCCATACTTCCCATGGCTTCCTTGTAAGCCCGTGAGCAGAACGCAGGGCCATGGTCGGAATGTAACATGCCAATTGCGTATGTCCTGTTGAAGACTCGCAAATCCTTTATAACTGTTCAGGTGTCAGCCGAACGCTGAGGCCAAACCCATAGAAATCTAGAGCATGAATACGCTGCCACCAAGATATACTTGTAGGCCCCATCTGAATTTAGGGGGCCACAATGGTCCAAATAGACACATGCGAGGGTTCTGTCTGAAATGAGTAGTGGTGTCTGCAGCGGCCGTGTGATGGTGGAACCCTTCATCTGTTGACAGATGTCGCACTTTAGGATATAACCCTTGGTCTGTTTAGTCAAACCTGGCCACCAATATCGCTGCTTTAACAATGAAATTGTTGCAGTGACTCCTGCGTGTGCTGAGCCCAGACCCTCGTGTGCAGCTAGAATTGAACCTAATCCACGATCCATGTTTGGTATGACTGTATCCCCCACTCCTGCAATTTGAGCATACAGTATATTTTGCGCATCTAATTTATATGATTATTTGAGTGGAAAGCCTTTAGGCACGGCAGAGCCGTTTCTGGAGGTGTTAACGGCTATCAGTATGTCTCCCTCTATCCGTTTACTAGAACGAGTGATTGCAGCAACACCAGCAGTTCGCACTGTCGCCTTGGCGGCTTCATCAGCCAGTGAATTCCCTTCAACGTGTATATCTGCACACTGATGACTCAAGGTGTGAATAACTTGAGCCAGTGGCAGGCCTTCTTTCAGCTTTGTCACTTGTTCCCATAACACTTATGCTTGATTGTGCAACCATTGGAATCTCTAAACCCATTCTGGCCCCAGTAATGAAGATATACATTATAAGACTGTACACAGTAGAACGAATCGCACGCTATCAGTGTGGAGGAATTCCCGATCCGTATATTGTAGTGCTAATATCAGGGCTTTTAGTTCTGCCAGCTGCGCTGTGCAGTCTCTTAGCAACTGCATAGTCATTTTGCTGGAATGGAATTTACCGTCCTGCATACGTGCCTTTACTATAGCACAAGCTGCGCTATATTGTTGTTTACTTTCAATGGCAGGCTGAGCAGAACAGTCAGTGTAAATGATGTATTCATATTTTTCTAGAGGCAAGATTTCATTCAGCAGAGGGTATTCTTGTTTGTACTGCAGAAATGCTTGTGTTCTCAGTGTAAGATCATATTTGTAATCTACATCTGTTGCAGTGACAGAATTAGCCCATTGTATCCATTGTGAATGCAACGCTTTTGCTTTTGGAATGCTCGCTTTTGTCACAGCTTCTAAAGTTGGTACCAGGGTAACAACGATTATGCGTTTCCGCTCTGCTAGCGCTCTTTCTCTCACTACAGCAGTCTGTACTGCTGTCAATATTTTTTTCTGTCGCCGCGAATCGCATTTCAGCATTTGTGTATAAATGTGATTTGTATGTATTCGGGACTGTCTCACCTTCGTTGAAAGTGATGTATGTATATCCTGATAAACCCGGGCATACCCGGATCACCAAGTTGGTAGAATTCACACACGTGTGCAAATGTTTTGATGCTATCATGTCTGCCTGAACGGAACGTAGAGTATCTGTATGTTCCTGTGTCCATTGATGTGCTGTGAAATCAGGTCTGATTAAGTTGTAGAAAGGTTTTACTCTTTCTGCGTAATCCAGAATGTATGTTCTGCCAAAATTTTGAAATCCTATAATGGATTGCAAACCCTTGAGAGTCTTCGGAGGTTGAAGCAGGGTGCTCTTTTCTAAAAAGTTGGCTGACAGGCTCTTGCCTTCACTTGATAGCTCATATTCCAAAAATAGGACATTTAGATGGGCAATTTTTGATTTCTTGAAATTAAATTTATAGCCCAGGTTGGCGAACCCCACAATTATGTTGTTTATCCTGCACAAGTGTTCAAGTAATTTATCATCCGTTAGATAGATGTCATCTACCTAGGACACTGCCTCCTCGTCACATATTTGTAATAAATCTGACACTCTTGCCGAGAATAGTCCTGGGCTGTTCTTAAGTTTCAAGTTTATTTATTTGATTTAGTTCTCGGCTGAGAACAACAAATATTTAATACATAAAATTTTCCTTTGAAAGTTGGCAATGAGATGATAAAAATTGTCGTTCTAATACAAAGTTAAAAAAGATTTTAAAAATTTAAATAAATTGTAACCAACGAATTCATTTGGTGGTACCTTACAAAGCGAGATCAAGTTCTGAACAGAATTAATTTTACATTTTGTGCGAATTGGTTGTATAAACCTTTTTCTTACTTCTACAACTGACACATTAGGGCAAGCAAATAACATGTGTTCCAGATCTTGTTCCTCGCCATTACATAAGTTGCAGTAACTACTAGTTTTTAGGTCTCGCCTATGCAGCGCGCAAGCGTTGCTTAGGAGGGACCTCTTGGAATCGCTCAGGACTATTTGGGAAACTCGTGCATGTACTGCACTGTTCCCAATGAGCCCTCATGCACGTGTGGCGTTTACCTTGCGGGAGCGAGCAGCGGCGCCATCTGTTTGCAATTATCGCGCCCGCCGCTGCTCGCTCCCGCAAGGTAAACGCTGTACATGCCCTCTGCTTGCTCCCACGTCGCTTTAACTTTCGTGGCCGCAGGGCCGCGGTTGTCTTTCAGCACTTGTTTACTTTATTGTTGCTTGCCACCCATCACAACTTTTTTAATTGCTTCTCCCTTCCGCTTCATGTTATAAGCCCTCCCCCCACCATCCTAACGCAAGCGTTTTCCTTCATCAAACCTGGATACTTGTTTTTTGAGTGACGTAATTAGAGATAAATCCGATCCGAGGAGGCCCGAGCCATGTTTGAAATCCCTGCAGCCTGTGTGTGCTGCTGGGTTCCTAACACTGTGGTGATAACGGCAGTCAGTCTGCGTGTGGTAAGAACTAAGGAGCGGTAGCGGGGGGGCTGTTCAGTTCCAAGACTTTACCTTCTGCTGCTGGGAGGTCACAGCTTCCTCTGGAGAGAGGGTGGGCGCTGGGACTGTCCTGGGTGCTGAACTCACAGAACACTCCTGCCTGCGCTCGTCCCTCCCGGCCTGGGGCGTGTTTGACTTCCCTGAGGCGGTGCCGCGCATGAATCCGACTGAGGCACAGAAGGAGACCCCTGGATAGGAATTGGGGAAGTGGCGAGGGGTGTGTCTCTCCGGCCTGTAGTGCGCTCTAACTTCTCCAGAGACCCATGCACGCCGTGAGGGACTGGAGTCAGGCGCCAATCTTCTCAGAAGTGTAACCTCAGCACCAGGCACAAATGCCTCCTTTAACATCACTCACCCAACATACGCACAGTGACTGACTGCGTGTCCTCGCCCGTCTGTGTTTGCGTGCATGCACGCGTGTGTGTGCGTGCAGCTCCAAGCGCTGGCATCAGAGCAGAGTTGCACGTCAGCCAGCCCCTACCCCTAGCCACCATGCACGCCTGATAATGATAAACTGGTCTTCCGTTACATTTTACATTAAAAAAAACAATGCCACTGGATATTAATTTGGTGGCTCACAGCAGCAACATGACAATTTTCTAACAAAATAAAAGGGTCGGTCTATGTAAAGCCTTTTAAGTTATACGACAGTATCGTACACCCCAAGGGCATGCGTGCTGCGCAGTCCCATGCCCAAAAGGCCTCATACCGCAGGTTACTACTCTGTCTTTGTACCATATTTAATATCGCGCTATAAACATGACTGCAGACCACCTCACCTGCCCCACAGAACACAGGAGCTCACTGCCCTCCTCTTCCCTCCCGCCTCCACCAGTTGCACGCAGCACTGGCTCAGGTTGGAGTACGCATGCGCGCGGTCGAGGCGGCCGAGGATGTTTCTTCCGTGGGCAGCTGCTGCCAATGCGGGCTGTGCTCGCAGGAGAGGCGGCTCGAGGAAGAGCGCGCGACAGAGGGAGCCGATAGGGTCACGTGCTACGCAGGGCCGCGAGGACACGGTTGGGGTCGCGCGAGCGGACTGTAGCTGAGACCAGTGGGATGCCTGAGCGCTCAGGACGTGATGCCCGCCTGGCACTGGCCCGGCTCTCCTGCAGGCGCTGCACGGGGAACTCCTGCACGATGATGTCTGGGCCATCCTCAACAACCCCGATGTCCGGCCCAGGGCCCCGCTCCGGAGCATCTTCAGCAACTACTTCTGGGGCAAAGGCATGGGGGAGAACAGCAGCCACAAGTCCTACCGACCGCTCTGCACCCTCAGCGTCAGGTATGACTGACAGCTTTCAAAGACCCTAACACAGTGAAGGATGCTCTAGCAGCGCGCCTCAGTGCCACAGCAGCACGCCTCACTAACGCACTTATCCCCTACTAGGATGAGTGCACACTCAGCTTCAGATAGCAGTGATAGCGCCTTAAAGCCATCTCTTTACCAGCTGTAACGTATCACCCTCATGCCTCATCAAAGCACTCACCCTCCAATGAGAGCACCCGGGCTACAGGTACTACTGAGAGCATTTAAAAGCAGTAGCACTACCAGCTTCTTACCACAACAAAGAACTCGCAGTATCATTAATTCAGCATAATGCTATATTAATGCACGTGCATCATGCCATAATGCACCTACAGCTTCAATGCGATTGTAGTTAACACACCGTTTCCTTCCCGAGAACAGAACTATTTTTGTTTATGTGCTGTTCGGTATTAAGTAATTTTCTTCTGTGTATTTATAGAGTGCTTGCAGATTCCTTTGCAGGCCAAATGGTGTTAGATCTAGGATGACCACATCATCTGCATACATCATAGTGTGGATTTATGATATGCAATTTTAAGTGGAAAGTTGCAGACTTGTTTAAAACTTTCGGGCAGATCACTAAGATATAGGGAAAACAGTAAGGGAGCAAGAAGGCATCCTTGTCTGAGGCCGTTTGGTGTAGGTATTGGGCTTGAGAGACCCTTCTCCCTCCCCATTTGGACTTGACACCAAGTTCCGGAATATAGTGATGTTATTACATGAAGGAGGTTGTCCGGGATATCCATTTTACGAAGTTTTCTCCAGAGCGTTCCTCTGTCCACCCTATCAAATGCGGTCGTAAAATCGTCGAAAGCAGCGTACACGACCTGAGATTTTAAAGTTACATATTTATCGATTATTGTTTGCAACACTGCAATGTTATCTGTGACCGAGTGTTTTGGTCTAAACCCAGCATGATATAAAGGAATTAGACCTGATGAGAATGCCCAGTCTTTAAGAAGTTCTAGTACTGCTGCTGCAAAAATCTTTCCTGTTGCGTCCAGGAGAGCTATCTGCCTGTAGTTGCCGGGAAGCAACCTTGAGCCCTTCTTATGTATTGGGATTACAATGCTCCCCTTCCAAGATTTTGGGATTTCCCCTGTGTCAAAAATATGGCGAAAGAGGGGAGCTAAGAACTTACTACATTCTTTGGGATTGCTTTGGAGGACCTTAGTTGGAATTTGATCCGGTCCCGTTGCTCCCGACGTGCTTGCCTTTTTTATATATAGCTCAATTAGAGAGGAAGATGGAGCTCCATTATCTAAAGTATTTGCTCCAGGATTACTTGCCATTCCGTTCCTACTTTCTGAACTGTTTTTTTTTTTTTTTTAAATAACTTTTTATTAAACAATCATTAACATGGCGGCATCAATATCGGTACAGTATAAAAATATGCATGACAATCAAGGTAGTACATTAGCGAATTTACATGCAGTGGGGATAATCAATGGGGAAGTCAATCAGCAGAATCTACAGTTTGTGGGGGGGTGCAGATATCGCCACGATAAGCGTTCCATAGTGACCAGATGTGGGTCCATTTTCGGGGGCATCCTCGGGCAATAAACACTGTCTTTTCTCTGAACATGCACCAGTCCATGTCGTTTTCCCAGGTAGTTAAGGTAGGAGGGGCCGTCGCCCCCCAGGCTTGAGCGATATTTCTTTTTGCCAGCATGAAGCCCAAAGTTGCCCACTGCGTTTGGTGTGTGTTAAGATCAGTTGGCTCCCATATGTTTAGTAGGCATCTACGTGCCTCCGGGCGTATACGAACATTCAGTACTGTACTCATAGTTTCATGTACCTCTCTCCAGTACCTTTGGACTAGGGTGCATTCCCACATAATATGCATGAATGTGCCCGTGAGGCCACATTTCCTGCGACAGTCCCCTGTTTCGGCTCTCCCCATCATCACAAGTCGAGGGCCGGTCATATATACTCTGTGTAGGATTTTAAGTTGGACAAGTCGTAGTCGGGCCGAAATGGCTACCACACGGGGCGAGGAGACCGCTTCCTGCCAGTCCTCATCGTCCAATTCCATCCCATCAGCTACCCATTTCCCCCTCAAAGCCAGGAGAGGATCGTCCATGTGGTGTATTAATTTGTTGTAAATTAAGGAAATTGTCCTATCAGGAACATGACCATCTAATATTCTGTCCTCTAAAGGGGACGAGTCAGGAAGGGATGTGCCTCTAGGGATGAGAGAGTATAGTGCGTGGCTAATCTGATTATATCGGAAAAGTTCGGCATCCGCAAGTTCGTACTGAGTTTGAAGGGCGGCAAAGGGCTTTACTGCACCCTGTGTCCACAAATCCCCGACCCGTGATATACCGATCAGGTCCCACTTAGAAAATCCTTTCGAGGACCACAGGTTACCAAGCTTTGCGGAGTCCCACAGGGGGGTAGCCAATGTTAATCTACCCTCCCACCTCAGAGATCTATTTGCTGCGTGCCACACTTTAACAGAGTGGCCAGTGGGCCCTGTAAGTTTGGATCTGCCAGATTTCGCGTATAGGGGTCGATTATAGCTCCCGCCCGGGAGGAGCCACCTGTCCATCTGATAGCCCGGATTGTCACGTTCTCCATAAGTGCTGTGGTTAATGGCTGCTAGGTGTGCCGCCCAGTAATATTTTTTAATGTCAGGAAGGCTGATGCCCCCATCGTACCACTGTAGCGTGAGCTTAGTCAGGGCTATACGGGGAGGCCCGTTCCATAGCAGGTCTCTCTGGAGGCCTTCAATTTCTGTGAAATATTTCGGAGGGACTGGATCAAGTGTATTCTGCAAAACATATAGAAAACGGGGCAGGGACATCATTTTAAAAGAGCAGCTTTGCCCAGTAGGGAAAGAGGAAGGGATTTCCAGCTGGCAATGTCTCGCCGTAAGCGGAGCAATGGAGGGAGAAGATTATGTTCATAGCGGAGCATAGGATCCCGGGAGAGAAATATACCCAGGTATTTGAACCCGGTGGTGCTTACTTGGATGGGACAATTTCGGGGTAACACAGGGGGGTCCCCTTGAAGAACATAGAGATGGGATTTAGACCAGTTGATCCGGAAACCGGAGTATTTACCGAACGTGGCTAAGATGTCAAGGACTGTTATTAGAGATTTTTTGGGCTCTGTTAAATAGAGTAATATATCGTCCGCATAGAGCGAGATGCGGTCCTCCCAGTCGGGTGACCACCGCATTCCCTGTATAACTGGGTTTTGGCGGATCCACGCGGCTAGTGGTTCCAGCGCCAGTGCAAAAAGAAGGGGAGAGAGTGGACACCCTTGACGGGTGCCCCGGCTCAGGGCAAAGGGGTCTGACTTTTTGTTATTCACCACGACTTGCGCCATGGGTTCCGAATATAGAAGTTGGATCCATCGCATGAATTCCTGGCCGAACCCTAACTTTCGGAGGACCGCCCTAAGATAGGGCCATTCTATAGTGTCGAATGCCATAGTGGCATCTAAAGACACGAGGACAGCTGGCTCAAGAATCGTGTCCACTCTGCCCAAAACACCGTGAGCACGGCGTAGGTTCAACGCCGTGTTCCTGTGCGGAATGAAGCCGGATTGGTCCGGGTGTACCAATTCCGGAATTACGTTTATGAGACGAGTGGCGAGGACTTTAGCAAGGATCTTGGGTTCGGCATTGAGGAGGGATATCGGCCTATAGGAGGCGCAGTCCGTTTTGGGCTTACCTTCCTTGTGTATGGTTACTATGTTAGCTATACGTTGATCAATAGGGAGCACTCCTATGTCTCTACTTTCTTCAAACATGTTCTTGAGATGAATGGACAATTTGTCAGGGCTGAGTTTATACAATTCAATTGGGATGCCGTTAGGGCCAAGAGCTTTTCCTGACCGCAGTGACCTGATTGCTGCCGCTATTTCCTCTTTAGTCAGGGGGCTATCTAAAAGACGTTGATCGTCTAACGAAAGAGTGGGAAGTTTGATGTCGCGCAGTAGTTCGAAAGATTCGTCTTCAGTATAAGACGCCACTGCGGAGTATATTAATTTATAGTGCCTGGCAAAGCAGTTTACTATGTCTTGCGGATCCGTTACGTCAGTGTCATTAGCCTCGTGAAGGACTGGGACTAACCTGTTTGCCCATTCGCGTTTATCAAGCCAGGCTATTAGTTTCCCGGCTTTATCCCCGAGATCATAGAGTCTACCGCGCGTCTCTCTCCCCAGCACTTTCGCTCTTTCAGTCAATAGTGCCTTATATTCATCCTGTTTGAGTCGCAACAAGTGAGCTGTGGCAGGTGTGACCGTCATCTCCATCTCTCTCTCTAGGTGAGAGATCTCATCCTCTACTCTTGTAATTGCTTTATATCTTTCTTTCTTTTGTCCGGATATCAGGGACAGGGCCTCTCCCCGAATCACAGTCTTAAATGCTTCCCAGAGCGCCTGTGAGGAGTCCACAGTGCCCAGGTTTTCGGCAAAATATGTATCAATTGTCTTGGTGAGTTCTTGATGGATTTTAGGGTTGCGAAGGTGCCAGGGGTTAATAGGGGCCACCCTCCCCACCCGGGCTTGATCAAGAAGTATATGGACCCAAAGTGGTGAGTGATCCGAAATGCCCCTAGCTAGATGTCTAATTTCATGGATATGCGAGACTTGGTGGGCTGGGATCAAGATGTAATCTAGTCTGGAGAAGCTGCCATGAGCCCCCGAGTGAAACGTGTATTGCATTCTGTCAGGGTAATATGTGCGCCAGCCATCCACTAGTCCCATGGTGTCAAGAAAGTCAGGCAACCAGTTATGCGAGGGCCCCAGTTTCCGCGGTGGATGGCGGTCAAGCTCTCCCGACCCCACAGAATTAAAGTCCCCTCCCAGCAACAACACCCCCTCAGGTAGTGAGATGAGAGTGGCACGTAGGTCCTGGAATGTGGTGGTTTGGAGGCCAGGGGAACGTAAATTGAGACCAGTGTGGTAGTGCGCCCCTCCCAGGACCCTGTGACACCCACGTATCGGCCCCTGTCGTCTGCCCAAATACGGTCTATAGTGAGCGGGAAGGTATTTTTCAACATTACACCCACGCCTCTGGAGCCTTTGGTGAATCCTGCGTGCGCCACTAATTTATATCCAGATCTGCACAGTGCCTTACATGAGCTACCTATCAAGTGTGTCTCCTGAAGCAGGACAATGTCGGGAGCTTGCTTCCTAATATATTGGAGAACTATACTGCGTTTAACCTTGTCCCCCAACCCGTTGACATTCCAGCTCAGGATCTTCGCACTTTTATCCCACTGCGTATGCGTCATAAGTGTATGTGTCTCCCATAGCCTTGGTCATGCAGATTATAAAATTTGCCGAAAGAACAATCTGTACACAAATCATGTATCGATAAATACATATAACAATAGAACAACCCACCCCTCCCAACTCCCTTTTCCAACAACCCCCCTCCCTGCGTCCCTGCTCTCTGGACTTAAAACTGCCCATTACAAACTGGCAGAGTGCCTGTCACCCAATACCCTAGAACGTACAATAACTAAAGGTAGTAAAGAGGAGAAAGGTCGGTGCCCCTTCCCACTATCCCAAACCCATTCGTCACTGATAAATTGTTCCCATAATGTCATGGAGTGCCTTGCTGAATAGCTACTGTTCCATAATACTGTCGTCCGACTGTGGGGTCTTAAAACCCCGGTACCTGGTTATGGTCATACAGGCCGCCCGCCTGTTAGCCAGTATTCACTCCCGCTCCTGTGACGCTTGATCTCCATCTCGACTACGTCCCTGGGGGTCACCAGCGGATCGACTGTCCAGCCAATCTGAGGCCAGCTCAGGATTTTCGAAGAACCATACCCTTCCACCGTCCTCGACACGTAGACGCGCCGGAAACATCATGGCGTACCTAAGTCCTTTGTCCCTAAGTTTCTTCTTGACGGCCAGAAATGTTCTACGCTGCCTTTGCACCATTTGTGTAAAGTCCGGAAAGAATGAGAGGGCGGCATTTTCGTAGCTTAGGGGGGGTGTCGCTCGGGCGCATTGCAGGATAGCGTCTCTGTCTCTGAAGTTGAGGACCCGTGCAATGAGAGGGCGCGGAGGCGCCCCGGGCCTGGGTCGCCCACCCGGGATCCTGTGGGCACGTTCTATGGTAAAAAAATTCCCCAGTCCCTTGGGTTTAAGATGATTCAGGATAAGGTCCTCGACGAACAGGTCAGGGGCTGGCCCTTCTGATTTTTCGGGCACCCCTAAAATGCGGATATTATTACGCCTAGACCTTCCTTCGCAGTCGTCAAGTTTACGTTCGGCCGTCTCACAAAAGGATTTAAGATCGCGTACTTCTTGCTGGAGCTGCGACACGTCGTCCGTTAGACCGGTCGTCTTAATATCCAGGGATTTGACTTTTTCGTTCATTTTTGTTAGGTCGGCCCGGATTAGGTTCACTTCTATGGAAATGGTGTCCATTTTATGTTCCAGGGATGATTTGACCCCTTCTATGGCTGCCATGACATCCTGCAGGGTCAGTTCCGGAGTGGGGCTCGCAGAGACCTCCCCCACCCTAAGGGCATGATGCGGATCCGTCGGTGAGCCCCTGGGCAGGGTATAGCGGTCCAGTTTGTTCGATTGGATCTGTCTCGACCCCCTGGACCCCTTGGCCTGGCCCCTGTCCGAGTCCGTCTTACTCGCCATTATCCCTCTGTATCCCAGGTCGCGTAGTTAGTGTCCGGTCCAGATCACCTGCTGCGCGCCGCCGAGGGGTCTCTGCTGTGGCTAGTCGCCGCTCGTGGTTCAGATCAGCGCGGGCGCCCAGTCAGGGGCGGGAGGCACCGGAGGCGCGTGATTCGCGTGGAGTCTCGGCCTTCTCACAGGTAGATGTCACCTCTGCTGTCGATCCATTCCCCGGTCCGGTCGGCGCCACCTTCCGCCGTCAGGCCGACGCGAGAACACAGGCAAGGAAACAGGTCAATCTTGGCCCCAGTCGCACCTCCCCAATAAATGTCGCTGAGAGGGGGGGGGGGTTGGAGGGGGGAATGGAACGCAGGTCGCTCTCACCCCTCCTGTCTGTCCTCGAAGTTCCGACCCCCCCACGCCGCTGCTTATTGCGTTGCCTGTGGTGCTACCTCCATACTCGATTCAGGAGAAGACGGGCCGCTTCAGAAGGTGGGATTCCGCCGGGTGAGGAAGTTGCACTTCGACCGGCAACTTCCGGTCCGGGCATCCGATTCCCGTTCGCGTCACGGCCGCCTCCTCTTCACCTTAGTCCCCGGTCGAGCACCAGCGAACAGGCCCAAATGACCGGCACCGGTATCTTCAGCTCCGGGCGGCGCCAGAGAGTCGGGACAACGTCGATCGGCACCGCTCACTTTCTGCTGCAATCGCCGACCATTAGGGACAGGATATCGTCAGGATGTTGGGTTTGGGGAGATAGTAGCGGCGGAGCCGAGAGCTCAAGCGGCCATCTTGGTCCGACACTTGGCTCCTCCCTCTACTTTCTGAACTGTTATTTAATTTGTACAAATTGGTTAAGTATGTTTCCCATTCTGTAGGGGGTACTGGGATAGCTTGTAATGATTTTTTTGTGCCTATTTCTTTGGCGATTATATTCCAGTATGCACGTTGGTTATTCAGTTTTGTTGCTATCTGAATGTCGATCCAGTTTTTATTCTGTGTTTTTTTCCGTTTTTTTTTCTTCTTCTCTCCTGCGCCGTTTTTTTAAGTTGTTAATTTCTAGTTGTTTTGATACTGAGTATTGGAGGAATTGCGACCTTATTAATTTGTTTAATTCCTTTGCATTAGTGTCTGAGTTCCATCTTTTGTTTTGTTTCGCTCTTGGCCCCCGTTTTTTTAGATTTTCCTGCAAAGATTGTACCAAATTTTTGATGACTGCTTCAAAGTTTGTTATCGGGTTTATAGAGTGCGTTGTCTGTAATGGTTGAGCCATCTCAATTGCGTTAATAATTTTATTAAGTGTCCTTGAATTCCACACTATCCGTCCTTGGGCCTGGTTTACCAAGACCGTACTTTGAAAGTACATAATGTGGCCTGAGGATGTAAGTTGTGTTTTCTACTCTGTAGCTAATTGAAGAATTGCATGATCACTTCCCGGTACGAAATTAATTTTTAGGTATGAGACAGAACCGAACAGATCCAAGCTACAGATCATATAGTCCAGGGTAGAGGAGCTGAAGTTCCCTTGTCTTGTGGATGATGCCGGAATATATCCTTCTACGTTGCCGTTTAGTATTACTCCATTTAACATTGGGAGTGAGGCTAGCAAGATTTGCCCTCTTTTATCAGCTTTGTTTTCTTTGGGGAATAGAAGAGTGGGAATTGCCAGGGCTTCTTCTTTTTCACAGTTTACCCATTTTTTGAGTAAATTGTTAGATATTTTTCCATTTAGGTCGCCTGTTATGAAGACTGATGGATAGCCTTGTCCGTCTACTACCTTTTCTATTCCCTTGAAGATTTCTACTGCTAGTGCATACATTTTTGACCTGGGGGGGGTATAGACATTAAAGATGAGGAGATGTTTCAGAGTTTCCAGTGTGTCGATCCCAAATTTGATCTTAATACATTGAAAGTTCTTTGAGTCAGTTGGGATAATTTCTTGGTCCCACTTAAGATCTTCATTAAGAAGAATTGCTATCCCGCCTTTCGCATGTCCCCGTTCAACCTGCACTGCAGGGATATCATATACGTAATAGTCTTGTTGGTCAAAAGTTGTTGTTGACCAAGTTTTTTGTAAGGCCACAATCCCTGATCGGTCTTCCATGATTAAGGCTAATTTCTCCTGTGTTTTTCCGGCGATATTCCAGGAAGAGATGGTCAAACCTGTGTTAAAAAGAGCATTTGTTTTCCTTGCCCTGTTTGTTGCTATTCAGGTTCTCCGCAATCCAAGCCCATGAGTGTTCATTTGTTGTTACTTCCTTCTTTGGTGTGTTTTTGCTCCAGCTTCTCCTTTCTCCATTTTTTATCGAAACAAATATATTTTCTTTGAAGAAATTTGGAGGATTATTTATAGCGCTATGCCTTTGGATCGATTGCTGAGTTTTAGTTTTGTTAGTTTTGTCGGGAGTCTCCAATCTTTGGGTTTCGCCATTTTGTACTGGTGTCAAGTCGTAACCATATTTGTGAAGAGTCTCGCTTTCCTTTAATATTATTCCTGGTATTACTGGAGACCAGAATTCTACAATCGCTGTTGTGGTTTTTGATTTTTCTGGGAAAGTTACTGATTTTATTACGTTTCTAGATAGAGAGTGTAGCGGCTGTATCTTTTGTAGTAGATTTGTGATTCTCTCACGATTAAGTGATACGTCACCTGAAGGGAATAAGTCTATAATTTCCAGGTGGCATGATTTGATCTTCTCAGACTGTATGTGCGTCTTCCCAGTGGAATAGGTTCTTAGCTGGATATCCTTATGAGCCGGCGTCTTTGTTCTAGGTTCTATAGCTGAGAAACTTGACGCCATTGGGTTAAGTTGGTTGGAGTTTACCCTTTGTACTTTAATTTGAGATTTCCTCACCTTTTCTACCGGGTTCTGCATCTTTTCTGATCTTGCTTCTTTTTCTGGGGACTTGATCGGGGGGGAGATGGTGTTCCGGAACCTTGTCTTCCGGGCTTTTTTCTTTGCGAACCTTCTCATCGCCCTTCTATTTGTCCTTTTCCGATTAATCATTCTTTGTCTCCTTTCGTTGTTTAATGTTTCTAGGCCAGGAGAAACAACAGCTGGGATTACAGTAGTTTCTATTACTTTTTGATTAGATACTGATGAGTTATTCAAATTTGGTTGTGATTTAGTTTTTAATTTGGTGAAGATTGGGTAATATGCTATGGCCGGTTGGTGAATATCCAGCTTGTTATTTTCCTTGAAAAGATTTCTAAGGGAATAAATCTGATTGAGATCTTGTGTTCCCTTTTTTGCTTTTGGTAGACTCCGACCTGTTTGAGTTGCTGCTTCTTTCTTCGGCGGAGAAAGCTCTTTTATTGTTAGGAGACCTTTTAGTTTGAGGAGGTTTTCCGCATTTTGTTTTTCACCTTTTTCTGCTGGTAGTGTTGTTTTTAGTTGGTCTTTCTTCCTTTTTTTCCACTAGGTATTTTAACATTCCTAATTGGGTATCCAGCATCTGATCGGAGTTTTCCAAAATGTTCCCAAGATGGGTGAGGACTGATTCCAGAATTTTTTGTAGGGTAAACAAAGATTTGGATACCGGAGTGTTTTCGTTAGAGAGTCCCGTAATCTTTAGGAGCGAGAAATCTGGTGATTGACAAAGGGACCCTTCTGGGTCAAATGGTTTTTGTGGAGTACTGTTCTGAATTATCCGTGACTCCTCTGGTGCTTCTTTGTAGAAGATCAAGTCCTTAATGTTGATATCTGGACAGGTGACATCGTAGTCTAGAGTTTGCTGTGCTTGATGTGTTTTTGATTTTGTTGGTTCCGAAATTGAAAGGTTACTGGTTAGTTCATCTAGGATTCTAGGGGTACTTTTTGTATCTGCCTCTAGTACTTTTTGATTTTGTGTGAAATCATTGGAATCTGCAACTTGCTTTTCCTCCTCATTATTCGTCTTATTTTGTTGATCTTTTTGTGTTTGCCCCTGGTCATCTGTACTTTGTTTTGTGAAATATTTGGTTATTCCGGGGGTCGTTAGAGACTTTCCTAGTCAGCCCGACTTCCCAGCGCTCCTTCTAATTGCTTGTTCCGTTCCCAGTCTTTTCATAAAGATTGTTTGTGATCTCAGTTTTTTGTACGCCATTTGACAGTGTGGATATTAACTGTGTATTTTGGTGAGTAACAGTAGTTTCTTGCAACACTCATCGGGCTGTAGAGGTCGGTGAAAAGACTGAAGTAAGTGGGTGGAATCAGACAGGTGGATGGAGCAATCGTCGAGTAGTGTACACTTGGGAAGCTGCTAGCTGTACCCAATCTAGTGGGCCGTATCTGCCGGCTTACCTGGGTACTCGCTCGGCTGCTGCTGCTCTCCCTCTCCCTCTCCCAATTTGGTAGGCTGACCCTGCCGTTTTTAGGCTGACCCTGCAGTTTCTTTTATCCTCAGTAACCGGGAGTATCGTACTGACTGACCCCCGTGATGGTTCCTCTGCCCCTTTGGTCAGCTTCCACAGCGCCCCTGCTGAGCCATGCCCCTCCGCTAAACCAGAGAGGGTAGTTTGAGGACGTTAATCATTCCCCGGGACCAAGGGTGTGGGGGTGTGGCTCACGCAACTTTGCAGACGGCAGACAGCAGCATTGGTGGGGCTGAAAGGCTGCTACCTGACGGTTCCTGACCACTCGTGCACTTGGCCATGCTAAACCCCTACTTTGTTAGTCCTGTATCGCCGTGGCCACCTCTGGCGCTGGAGGCTATCTCTGCTATTCTGAGCAGAGTTTAGGTGGAGCTAGGTGGAGTTTTGGTGGGGGTAGAACCGGAACCAGAATGTGGGGGGGAGGAGCAATTTTCTGGGGGGGTATTTGCGGTTAGCGGTTTGGCTTTTTACAGATGGCCCGCAGGTTTCTCCACTCTCCGCTAACCTGCACGCACTCAGCCACTCGCAGGCACAGCCTCGGCCGCAGTCAGAGCCACGGCCCCACACCGCTTACCGTTCACCGCTCCTCTCCTCACCCTCTCTGCTCCATTTGCCCTGCTTCTCGTCGATCCAAACGTCGGCTCCAACGGTCTCGGTGGAATCAGTGGAATCAGCGGTATCAGCGGAACGCGCTGCACCCGCGCTCCTGCTGCTCTGCTCTCCGCTCTCCGCAC
Organism: Calotriton arnoldi; assembly: GCA_963921515.1. NCBI lineage: Eukaryota > Metazoa > Chordata > Amphibia > Caudata > Salamandridae > Calotriton > Calotriton arnoldi. The sequence goes on along the minus strand of CAWUFW010015973.1, from coordinate 186,163 downwards.
TCCTCGGTCTCTCATGACACGTAACTTCCGACTTCAGTCAAATGTCCTTTTCGCAATACTTCTTCTCAGAGGCTGGCTGGCTGGCAATTGCTCACAGTGCACGGTTTGTAGCAGGAGCTCTGTCCTGCCATGGCTCCTGTCTTAGCTCCTGTCTGCCACGGATGGTCACGAATGGAGAATGTAGAACTGCTACGGGCCCCTTTTGCGGGTGAAGGTGAGGGCCACTGCCGTTGTTGAGAAAACCTCAGACCGATGCGGGGCTCAGGTGAGGGCTTCAGGGGGAGCTAAGGTCCGTACGGGCTTAACGGCGGCTCCCCTCAGCAGCACTTCACTTCTCCCAGCCTGCGGCCAATCTGAGCCGAACCGAATCACGATCCGTTGCCCCCCCCCCAAAAAGGGAGCCCGGTGCTGGGCTCGGTGCTGGGCCCGGTGTCGAAGCTGAGGTTGGAGCCGGACGGAGTGGGAGCTGCAAACTCGACCGCAGCGGTATCGGCGTCGGCGTCTCCCTGCCCGTTCGCTGCAATCGGCAAAAGCAAAACGTAGATTCTGGATTCAGATCACTGCCAACCGGGCTGTTCCTATACCTTTGGGGCAAACGACAAAATTGACGCTGAGTGCTGAGGGCAGAAAATGCTGTCAAATATCTGCTTTCTGGAGCAATATTTTGGCAGAAGAATCCATTTGAGATATCTAATGTTGTTTTGTATTTCTTCCGCACAATGTTATTCATTAATGCAGCACTATGTGCGTTTTGAACTGCAAATGTTCGTGTGCATGTGCTTGTGCTTAAATGTCGGTAATCCAAAACTAGACGATATGAGTTGTCAGGTTTCATTACGGGAAACAAAGGATTGTTCATTGAAGGGTTGCAAGTCTCAATCACACCTTGGTATTCGAGTTGGTCTAAAATTTCTTTGACCTGTCTTCTTGCATCGTTTTTAATAGGGTACTGTCTCTGTGGATTTGTAGATTTTAATGGGATATCGTGGTGAGTAGATTCCACATTCCACCCTACATGGTTATGGTATAAAGCCGGAGCTAACGCTAGCGCCCACTCCTGCGTGTATGAATGTTTTAAAGATTCTGGAACGAGGTCGGAGAAAGCAGGCAAAATGACGCTTTCCCCTTTTGGGCAATCCCTCACGAATTCTGACGGGCAATCTTTTTCTGCTAACAGGATGTCATATCCATATGTTAAGTTCTCCCAAAAGAGACCTTTAACAGTGTAATTTTGTAGTCTATGTGGGACACTAACTCTTGCATCAGGTGTTTTCACCATGATATGTTCATTCGCTACTGCTGTCACCAGAAAATCCTTCAGGTTCTGGTGAGCTATTGTTACTTCCGCCGCGCTGTCTAGCATCATCAGAGCCCGTTCTCCGTTCAGAAGCTGAGTCCTCAGTAACCCGGGCATGTCTAATTTCCAAGCCAGCTACTTTCTTCTTTTTGAATTGAGGTTTGTTTTAAGTTGATCTTTCTGTTTGATAATGTGATCTGAATTGCGATGTGTTTCCCTTTTCTCTCTTGGTCGATCTTCCGAATTTTGTTCTGATCGCTCGTCCCTCTCCGAGTTTTTGATGAACTCTGAAAGGAGCGTGTAACCTGTCAGGTTTCCTAATGTTATCACGATTTCTAAGGTTATACCTCTTTTCAGAGGACTCCCTTTGGGAAGACCCACCCCTTGATCGTGAATTCTTTTCTTTATTGTTATTTTTTGATTGCTTGTTATCCCATTTCATTTTAGAAGAAGAGGGTGCTTGTTTCGAGCTGTCCTTCTCTGGACCACACATCATTTGTGGTTTCCCAGGTTTGGCTCCCAAACTATCTCTACCTAATGTAGCATTGTTTTTTTTGATCATTTTTGGTAACTCTCCCGTCCTTATTTATAGGAGCTACTTCGCTTAGGCGGTGGTGTATGGCCACTGCTGCTGCCTCCCCCTTTATGCTGCTCAGCATAACTGCAGAGACTTGGACAAAATTTCCCATCAGTTTCATCCCTAAGTCTTAGGCAGGTTATGCCCCATACTCATTCTGTATCTGTTTCAATACTTCTGGAATGACTGCTATGGAAGGGGTACTGTGTATTCTGATGTATATTGCAGCAAAGATTGTTCCCCATGTGGTACAATCCTCGATCGAGGGAACCATCCCCATTGGCAAGCAAGTGGTTAGCATTCTATGCTTTTCCTGTGGACCTGTATGGGGAAATACTGCTTCCAGCTGTGCAATTTTTTGTGCTATCCAGAATGGAATTTGCTCCAGTTTGGAGGGGATTGTCCCCATTATTGATTTCAGTGTCTGTGGGTTAATTGTGGGTGTGGTCTGATGTGGAGAAGCTGGAGTATTTCTCGCAGGTTGGACTGTTAAAGCTGTTAAAGTTTGCATGACAGATTGAGCAATGTGTCTGTATAACCGGACTACATCTTTGTATAGTGCACGGACTTCGTCTATTGATAGTATATCTATCTCAGGATGTGGAGTGTATGCCTCTAAGACTGGCAGGGTCGCTCCTTCTGTGCTGAGTGGACCAAGTCTTACGACAGATGTTGTGTGTGGGAGGGCGCCTTTAAACCAGTTTCTGTGTTGCTGGTAAGTTAGCAGGACTTCTATGTCTTCAGATGGAATGTATTTTTCCAGTGGTTCGACTATAATGTATGCGTGAAACAATTTAGTCTGTCGATCTGCAGGTGGGAACTGAACCCAAGGATAGAATACCTCTGATCTGAACACCTTGTGTGCCTCAATCACGAAGGTAACACAGCCACCTATTGCGGGTACGCCGTGTTCTAACAATTTCATAGTGACTGCATGTCTGTATTTTTCTGAAATATTGAGGGTGTTTGCAAATTCGTCTTCCACCGACCCAGAACTGCTATTCATGGGAATAGTGGGAGCAGTGGTAGTAGTCATTTTCAAAAGGAGAAGTAAGAAAAAATATATATATATGAGCTAGGGTTTTGCACAATGTAAGAACTTTCTATCCGTACAAGCTTGTTTAAACCATCAGCCAATACACAGGGCATATCTGCTCAGCTGAGGCGGATTTCCTTCCCACTTCAGACGTCTCTGAATAGTGTGAGTAGGGCTCTCTGAGAAAGCACGACTGAACTACTCCGATTTTAACTGTTAATATAAGAACCAAACCAGCGTTGGCAGCGCCATGTCGTGTAGTTCTCAGGAATCCCCAGGACCTGCGCATTTTGGATGACCTAAACTGTGGGTTTGGTGTACAAACAGACTTCAGACACCCCCACAGGTTACGATAGCCGTTAGACCAGCTATGTCTATAGTGCCACTACCACCCCCTGTATCTTACAGTGGTGTAGGTAGTTTTGGGCAACCACTGAACATGACAACCCTGATTCTTCGGGTATCGTGGAAAACAGTACATTACCTTTCACTCAGTCACTCGTGCTTGCTTATTCTCAGAAAATACACAGGATGGCGAGTAGGACGTTTTCAATAAGTATTTATTGGTCCAGCATCAGTCTTGTGTAGAACATATTTGCTACGACAATCAGGAGACAGAAGCATACGAAAGAAATCGCAAGTACCAATATAATAAACAGTAGATACATTTCTACCATAGTGCTAAGAAGGTGAACGCATATAGGTCAGGTAAGACAGTAGCACTTGCTTACTCCTAAAATGTGCGCCCTACTTAATTTGCCTCAATGTATCTAGACTAGATATGTAGGTGTAGCATGTATATGTGCATATGTATGTAGGTAGCCAAGAATGCCCTAGGGAAGCTCCAACCCCCTCACCTGATGGTAGAGAACAAAGGATCCCGTCTCTGCTCCGAGGATGACACCCCGCAAGGGATGTCAGACCGCTGCGTGTCAAAGATTCAGCATGCAGAACCCCGTGTCAGCTTGGAAGGAATTCTCCTCTAATTTGCAGGGGGGAATAAGGGTCTTATATACTAGAGTGGTCATTCCAGGGTTTCTTCTAGAATACATGTTTTGAAAACAATTATAAATGTTTATCAAAACAAATGCGATCATGTACAGCGGGCCTGTTGGCCAAGGATGAAAAAAAGTGGTGACCCTTATACAGAGTAAATATGCCCTGCCTGGGGACTTGTTTATGTACGTCAGGTACAGCGTTATTATGATTCTATACCAGGAGCCTGTTTACGAAGCGACAATGCTAACTTCTGGGTAAAATGTCACCCTTCAGAACCGTTATTGTCATGTGGACAGGACAATGTATGTAAAACTGGATATGCATGACTGGACTAACCTAACGAACATGACAGCTGCCACAATCAACGTGGTACCGCAAGGACGGGGATGCTGCTCCATCCTTCGCTGTCAGGCGGGATTGTTGACAGGCATTGTTAACTAGCCCCGGGGGACATTATTGCCACATAAACATCTGGCTGCTGCACAGGCCAAACGAGTCCAGCCATGCATGCTTGGAACTTCCCCACACGGTCCGCGGTGGATGGAGGAGCCTGAACCTTGGAAGCCCGCGCAGGGATCAGGGCGATCACTGGAGTGCAGAGATCCCTGTGAGTACTGTGCTGGCCCTGGTGTTTGCAAAGGCCGTGGGGTCATGAGGGGCTGGTTGGGGGACTAAACACAGCACAGGAGAGCGGTGTAGGAAGGCAAATGCTGGTGGATGCGCCCTAGTGGCAGGGCCCTGTCACCTGAGAGTAATGAGACCCGGGTGGGCCTACATTGACCCCAGATTACCCTTGAACTGCAGGGCATAAGCCTGTTAGCCCCTGTAAGAGAGACAGGAGGCTGTGCTCATCCTCCATTGTCTGTAAGTGGTCTCATCTTGGGCCCCCCCACACTCTCGAGAACTGCCTGGGAGTGTTTGCATTGTTAAGCCTACGCGAGGCCTGTGCGGCTGCAGATAGTGAGGCTGGCATACTTGTAGCTTATGCCCAGATGGGACCATGGGCCCGGAACTGCCTCACGTAAAGAGATCTGTTGTCTGAGACCAGGGTCATTGGAGATCTGAGGTTGGACCCTACCAGACAACGGGACCAGACAGAGCCCTCTTCTTTTGGGGTAACGCAAATGGCAAAGGATAAACCTGCGAAGACTGTACAGACCAACAAAATTGATAACTATACCCACCCACTGGCTCTAGAAGGCACTGTGGGTCAGCAGGCGAAACAACCTCCCCCAGTGGGCCTTGGTTCCCCCACGATGGCAGATATCATGGCAGAAATATAGGAATCCCGAGAGGTCATGCTGGTGAAGAATGACACAGTGGCTCTTCATGTGGGCCTACTCCGTGCTGACTGTCACAAAATCCCAGAGAGGGTCACCGAGGCAGAGGAGCAAGTCTCAGTGCTCCAACAAGACGTGGATGCCCTAAAGAAGACTGTGTCAACACTCCATATGCTCACGTCATGCATGGAAGACAGGATTGAAGATGTGGAAGGGCGCTCAAGGAGGAACAACCTTTGCTTTGTTGGCTTCCCCGAGAGGTCGGATGGGCAGTCCGTAGATCTGCCTCTCGAGGACAAGATCACAACGGCCCTCAAGCATAGACGTCTCTCTAGTTTTTTCACCATTGAGAGGGCCTACCATGCATTGGTGCCAATGGGTAAGCCAGGGGTGCTGCCCATGTTTTTATTGCCCAACTGTTTAAAATCAGTGAAAGGGAGGTGATTTTGCAACATGTGGTGATCTGCGGGGCTTCCCAGTGTGAGGGCAGAAACATTATGATCTTATCGGTCTACACCCGGAGGGTGCAGAACCTCTGCAGGGACTTCATTGCCAACCAAGACATGCTTACAGGAGCATGATCTCAGTTACAGCCTCATATTTCCTGCAAAACTAAGGGTACACTACTCCTAAATGCCTTTTGTGAATACAGAAAGTCGTAAAGTTAGGATTTTGTCTCAGATTACTTTTGTGAATCGGGCCCAATATGAGGGGAAAGTACTCTTGCCACCCCAGAGGAAGCCAATGACTGACTGGACACGTTGGTTGGGATTCTACGTAAATCTTCATCGTTCAGATTGAGCAGAGCAGAAGCTCAGTCCTATGAACTCATGAAGGGTACCCTGATTGAGGGATTTGTACTCACAATTGAGGAGTACAGAAATATATTCAGGGCGGCTCAGAAATCCCAGAGTCAGTCCTGGGTGGAATTTGTAGGCTACTCAGTAAAAATACTAGGTGGCTGGCTAACTGGAATTAAAGTGCATAATTATGAAGAACTTTATAATTTTTTTATGAAGGAACACAAGTAAATACCATAGCGAAACGTTGCATCAGTATCTGGTAGACCTAGGTTCAATTTCTCCCCAAGAATTGGGAAAGAACTCGGACCACTGGGTCAAGACAAGGGTGACCAAAACTTCCACTGGGGGTGACCTAAAGAAAGGGGTTACAAAACCTCCCCAGGGGAAAGGGGGCCATCCCACCAAAGCTAAAAACCAAGAGTCTTCTAAAGGCTCACAAAAAACCTGTTCAGGAGGGTAGGTCCCAGAAGTGTTCCCAGTCCCCTGGTGGATATAAGAGGAAAAACTTTGATCCCTTAAAGGCCTGGTCTCGTGCCTGTAAGAAGGTTGGACACCCTACTGGAGATGCTGCCTGTCCCAACAAGAATGTCCCTAGTCCCCCTCTAGTTTCTACTGGTGTGGCAAATCTCCAGATGGGATCAACAGTGTGCCCAGAGCAAATCAGGGTTCACACTGAGGCTTTTCTAGTCTCTGAAGGGGTGGGAGGGATAACCACTTTGGCTGTCTGGCCCCCTAATTTAAAAAAGTACTTACAATACCCCTTAGAGAATGGGACCAGGATAGACGGCCTGAGGGATAAAGGTGCCAGTGTCTCTAAGGTGACAGATATACTGGTTTCCTCAGAGCAATACCTGACTGGAAAAACCTAACCAGTCACCAATGCTCATAGTGTCACTACTAACCATGCTATGGTGACATTACACTGGGGGCATGGAGGGTTGCTGGCCTGAAACAGGTAGTGGTCTCTCCAAAGCTCACAGACGACTGTCTGCTTTGAAATGATCTGGAACCTCAGCATAGGCTGAGGTAAAAAGAAAGACACATGCAGCGATGCTGTAAATCCCTGCAATAGTGTGTGTGAAGAAAAGAGCACAAACTCGAACCCAGGGTGATCAAGGAGTGTTGGAGCCGGAAAGGATGGTCCAACCTCCCAAGAGAAAGGGTTAGAAGACTGGGAACCCAGCTTCTACACAGCAGTCGACTCAGGAGCCCTCTCCTCAGGGAGAGTACTTGTAAGCCCCAGAGGGATCTGAGCCCATGGAACTCGGACCCTAACAGGTCGAGCCCCTTCGCTCAGGGGGACCCTCTAGGGAACAGCTGTGCCTTGAGCAGCAAGTTTGTCCTACTCTTGAGAGCTTGCGATAGCATGCTGCTGACCAGGAAAAGGAAGATGCCAGTGGCCAGGGTCTATTGGGAGGAGGGACTCCTGTACACTGAGGCCAGAGACCCCAAGCCTGGTGCCACTAGGAGGGTGGTAGTGCCTCAACTGCATATGGAGTTTTTACTCACGTTGGCCCATGACATCCCCCTAGGTGGGCCAGACTAAAACCTGGGAAAGGCTTGTCAGCCATTTCTACTGGCCCCAGATGTCCCAGAGAGTAAAGGAGTTTGTCAGCTCCTGCGTCATCTGTCAAGCCAGTGGCAAGACAGTTGGGCATCCAAAGGCCCCCTTAATTCCACTACCTGTGGTTGGGGTTCCCTTTGGAAGGGTTGGAGTGGACATACGGGGTCTACTAGAACCCCCCCACAGCATCAGGAAACAAATTCATACTGGTAGTAGTGGATCATGCTACCAGGTATCCTGAAGCAATTCCCCTTAGGACTACTACAACTCCTTCAGTAGCCAAGACCCTCATTGTATTTTCTCCTGGGTAGGGTTTCATAAGGAGGTGGTGTCAGGCTGAGGTACCAACTTCATGTCTGCATACCTGAAGCACATATTGGAAGAGTGTGGAGTGAACTACAAGTTCACTACCCCTTACCACCCACAAACCACTGGTCTTGTTGAAAGGTTCAACAAGACATTGAAGGGCATGATCATGTGGCTCCCTGAAAAACTCAGAAGGCGATGGGATGGCCTCTTGCCACGCCTGCTCTTCGCTTACAGGGAAGTGCCTCAGAAGGAAGTAGTGTTTTCACCTTTGAACTTCTGTTTGGCCATCCTGTGAGGGGACCTTGTAAAAGAAGATTGGGAGAGGCCTCTCCATGAACCTAAAGAACATGTAGTGGACTATGTGCTAGGCCTTCGCTCGAGGATGACAGAGTACATGGAAAAGGCATCCAAAAACCTTGAGGCCAGCCACCAGCTCCAGAAGCTGTGGTATGACCAAAAGGCTGCACTGGTGGTGTTCCAACCAGGGCAAGAGGTGTGCGTGTTGGAACCTATGGCCCCAAGGGCCCTCCAGGACAAATGAAGTGGTCCTTACCCTATCCTAGAGAGGAAAAGTGAGGTCACCTACTTAGTAGACCTGGGCACTAGCAGGCACCCCAAGAGGGTGATCCATGTGAACCGCCTGAAACTTTACTGTGACAGGGCTGATGTGTCCATGTTGTTGGTCACTGATGAGGATCAGGAGAAAGAGAGAACCTCTCCCTGACCTCCTCTCCTACAGCCCCCAAGATTGGTCAGTAGATGGAGTTGGCTATTCAGAAACCCTCACTGCCCAAAAGCAGGCTGACTGCAGGCATGTCCTGCAACAGTATGCTCTCCCTAACCCCTGGTCAGACCCACTGGTGTGCCCATGATGTGGACACTGGAGACAACTTGCCTGTCAAGACCAAAATCTATCAACAGTCTGACCAAGTTAAGGAAAGCATCAAAACTGAGCTCAGCAAGAAGCTGGAGTTAGGGGTTATTGAAGCCTCTGAAAGTTCCAGCACAAGCCCAGTGATCATGGTCCCCAAACCTCACCCTTAGGGTAGAAAAAGAAAGATGATGTTCTGTGTGGACTATAGAGGGCTCAATGCTATCACTAAGACAGATGCTCACACCATACCCAGAGCTGATGAATTGATAGATAAACTAGGGGTAGCCACATTTCTCAGCACCTTTGATTTGACTGCAGGGTACTGGCAGATTGGCATGGCACCAGGAGCCAAAGAAAAGACAGCATTCTCTAAAACTGATGGGCATTAACAGTTCACTGTTATGCCCTTTGGTTTGAAGAATGCCCCTACCAACTTTCAGAGGTTGGTGAACCAAGTCCTTGCTGGGTTGGAAAACGTTAGTGCAGCATATCTTGATGACATTGCTGTCTTTAGCTCCTCCTGGCAGGATCACCTGATCCACCTGGGGAAGGTTGTACGGGCTCTGCAAATTGCAGGCCTGACTATTAAGGCATCCAAATGCCAAATAGGGCAGGGCACAGTTGTATACTTGGGCCACCTTGTTGGTGGAGGCCAAGTGCAAGCCCTACAGCCCAAGATCCAGGCTATTCTCGATTGGTAGACTCCCACAACGCAGACCGAAGTCAGGGCATTCCTTGGATTGACTGGGTATTACTCAAGGATTGTGAAGGGATATGGGTCCATTGTGACCCCCTCACAGAACTTACCTCCAAGAAGATGCCCAAGAAAGTTAACTGGACAGATGGCTGTCAAAAGGCTTTTGACACCCCGAAAGAGGCAATGTGCTCAGCACCTATTCTCAAGACTCCAGACTAATCCAAGCAGTTCATTGTGCTGACTGATGCCTCTGAGCTAGGGATAGGAGTGGTCCTATCCCAGACCAATGATGATGGGCAGGGCCAACCTGTTGCTTTTATAAGCAAAAGGCTAGTCCCCGGGTAGCAGCATTGGAGTGCCATTGAGAGGGAGGCCTTTGCTGTGGTTTGGTCCCTGAAGAAGCTGAGACCCTACCTGTTTGGGACTCACTTCCTAATCCAAACTGACCACAGAATTCTCGGATGGCTAATGCAAATGAAAGGTGAAAACCCCTAACTCTTGAATTGGACCATCTCCTTACAGGGAATGGACTTTACAGTGGGACAAAGACCTGGGACTGCCCATGCCAATGCAGATGGACTTTCCAGGTTCTTGCACTTAGATGATGAAGACTCTCTTGGGAAATGTTAGTCTCATCCTCATTCGTTTGTGGGGATTGGGGGGTGTAGGAAAGTGCCCCTTTTTGTATGGTTACCCCCTAACATTTTGCCAGATACCTGATGCCAACTAGACTGATAGTGTGCTGGGATCCTACTAACCAGGCCCCAGCACCTGTGTTTCTGCCCAAAACTGTACTGTTGTACCCACAATTGGCACATCCCTGGCCACCCTGGCTTGTGAAAGGTACCCTGGGTACTAAGGGCACTGTGACCAGGGAAGGCCTCTAAGGGCTGCAGCACCTTTTGTGCCACCCCTAGAGACACTGCACCTCAACACCCACACACTGCCATTGCAGGTTGCTTGTTTTGATGCAGAGAAAAGTGAAGAGTCAGCACAAAAGAACTTGCAATTTATACGATTTTAACTGCTGTTGTGAAACTTTATATGTAATGGGGAGAGGAGTTGGCCTAACGGCTAGGGCGGTCAACCTTGAAACTGGGGAACCAGGTTTGAGTCTCGGCAATGAGGCTGAACATCCTGTCATTCTGGGCAAATCACTTAATCTCCCTGTGCCTAACAAAAAAAAAATGAATGTTTCCTCATGTAATGCAACTGGTGCTATGTAAAGCGCTCTGATACCCGTACCTTCGGGTCAAGTTTGCGCTATATGATACTCCCTAAAATAAAAATAATTATACATACTTTGTTAACTGACATGGTAATATAAAAAGTTACGTACGTGTGTTTATGTATGCACTGTAGCTTTTTAGTATCATTTTTATTATTAAATGTATGTAGAGTTGGTTGGGTGCGGGGGAGCCGCGGACACTGCTTGGGTGATTAGTTCAGGCATGCTGGGAGATGTAGTGTGAATGGGTATGTTTTTTGTAAATAGCATGCCGTGTGCGACATGAACGAAGTCGGGCGTTTTCTTTTATAATGCACAAGTGGTGGAGCACCTGGAGTTAATTAGTTGTAGGGGAGCTTAAGACTAGCCCTTTTTTACAGTTGTCCATTTTTTTTTGTCAAAGTTCTTTTTATTCAACATGACTTTCCTATGACAATACAGTACGTAGCAACGTGAAGGACTTCATGCGAGCAATATAAGCTAATAGGGGTACAGCTTCTCTTTTTGGGAAGTCCCAACGCTCCCCTCCCTAAACTTAAGTCATGTCCGATTGTTAACCCAAAATTTAGGGATTTATAGAACATACACTCTGGATTAACATGCCTCAACTATCCCACCCCTCCACCCTCACTTACCTTCCCTGGTGGTGGTAGGTTCTTCTTGATCTTACGGCTGGGCAGTCAGAAGTTAGTCAGACAGTATGGAGAGGCACCCAAATAGCTCGACGTACTCTCAATACCTCATGGGGAGGCCTCGTGTGTGTAGTAGCATAATCAGGCTTGGGCCCTGGCTAGGTTAGTACTGGAATAGATGCATGGCACGCACTGAGGGTGGGCAGACCGCCGAGGGGAGCCCCCGAGAGAAAAAGGAGACCAGTGGGCCCCATTTATCTACAAAGTTTTTGTGATCATCTCTAAAAATATCCGCTAGTCTTTCCATGGTGAGTTTTCTCCACAGGTGTGAGTGCCACTACGACAGGGCTGGTGCTTCCTTCTTTTTCCAGGCTGCCGCTATTGTCGTTTTGGCCGCCCCAAGACAAGCCCACATTATTGCCTTATCCGCTCTTGTCTGGTGTTCTAGATCTGGGTCTCTGATGCCCAAAAGTACCCCCTCTATAGATGTCGGTATAGGGTATCCCAGCATATCTTTAATGTGTGATAAAATCTCCTCCCAGAATTTTCTAATTGTAGGGCAGTCCCACCAGATGTGACGGAAGTCCCCAAGAATGCCGCATTCCCGCCAGCAGGGATACGAGGTCTCCGGAAATATCTTTTTAATTTTAGTGGGGTATAAGTACCAATCGAAGAGGGTTTTGTAATGGGCTTCTCTTAAGGCCACTGAGTGGTTACTCTTGGCTATATCGGACCATAAGTGTTTCCATTCTTCTTCTGTAATGTCTCTCCCCACCACTTGCTCCCAAAAAGTCATGTAACGCGCCCTTGGCGCATGTACTGTCGCGAGTAACATACCGTAGAGAGAGGAGATCGCCCCCTTCATGGAGCCCGCAGTCTGTACAAACTGCTCTATCGGTGTTCGTTCTCTGGTGGCTGTGGCTGCTTCCCTAATCCGAGGCTTGGATACCCAGTGTTAAAGTTGGAGATATTGGAAGTGGTCGCTGCTGGAAACATGAAACTCTCTTTGGCAGCTTTCAAATGTAAGCACGTCATAATTCTGAAAGAGGTCTGAGACCATCAAGCATCCCCCTTCCCTCCACGAGTTAAATTGGCCTTCTTGCATCACTGGGAGGAAGTCTGGGTTGAAGTGGATAGGGGTGTAAGGCGAAGGGAAGGATGTCCATCTCCCATCTCACGTAACGTCATCCCACACCTTAAGAATGGTTCGTGTTGGGGTACTAATGTATGCATTGGCCGGCATGTCCTTCTTCTGCTTCCACAGCACATCCCAGATCGTCCTGCCCACTACTGCCCTGTCCATGTGGAGCCAGTGTTTGTCAGACTACCTCATGGACCACTCCAACACCACCCTCCGTTGGGCTGCTTTGTAGTACATACAGGGTAAATTCCGGTAGTGCCGCACCCCCCTCCATTTTTGCGCGTCGTAATGTGTGGAACGGGAGGCGAGCCTTCCCATTCTGTCATATGAATTTAGTAATAAGAGAACGGAGTTTGGGCAGGAGGTTGCGATCCATGTCGACCGGAAGCGCCTGAAACAGATAAAGTAGTTTTGGTAGCATTGACATTTTTATAGCGTTAATCCCCCAAGCCAAGATATATACAGAGGTGTCCAGTGCCTGAGGTCTTGCTGGAGTTGGGACACCAAGGGGGGGGGGGGGGCAGTTAGCCGTATAGAGATCCTCTATCCGTGGGGTGAGCTGAATACCCAAGTATTGAAGGCATCGTTTAGCCCACTGAAAAGGGGTCTGACCCTGAAGCTGCTGAGCTTCTCCATCTGGGATCGTGAGGTTTAGAACAAAGGATTTCAACAGGTTGACTTTGAAGCCCGCTACTGCTTCATACTTTCGAAGTTCTGCCTGCAAAGCCTGCAATGAGGGGCCTGGGTCTGTAAGTGTCATCAGGATGTCGTCCGCAAAAGAGCGAGGCCTTATGGTCAATACCCCCGAAACGTATCCCCTTATCTCCGGATAAGCCCTAAACTGACATGCCAGTGGTTCAATGCTCAGGGTAAATAAGAGAGGCAAAATCGGGCAGCCTTGTCTCGTGCCTCTACTCAGTGCAAATGGGAGTGACGTTGACCCGTTGACCTGAACTCTTGAGTGTGGGTGCTTATATTTAGCTCTAACCATATTTATAAACCTTTCCCCAAAGCTGAAGCTTTCCCTGGTGAGAAAGAGGAACGACCAATCCACTCTGTCAAAGGCCTTCTCGGCGTCTAGGCCCCCCAACATCGCCGGGATTTTAAATTTGGAGACTTTTTCGATCAGGTGGATAGTCCGCCGAATATTTTTCCACAATTGTGAGATGCACCACCCTAAAGTGATTTCCAAAAAGATGTAATCCATCAAGTCAATTCGTGTCCAAAGTATTCTTTAATCGAAAATCCTTTAAAACCAGCCAACGCGTTTCGTCCACCTCTGTGGACGCTGGATGTCGCGTAACTAGTTAGCACGGAGGAGTCTCGTTCGTTATCGGAATTAACTAGACAAATCACTCCACCAACTAAGAACGGCCATGCACCACCACCCAGAGAATCGAGAAAGAGCTATCAATCTGTTAATCCTTTCCGTGTCCGGACCGGGTGAGGTTTCCCCTTGTTACACGACCCCCAGTGTCCACAGAGGTGGCCGAAATGCGTTGGCTGGTTTTAAAGGATTTTTTGTGAAGATTAAAGAATAATTTGGACACAAATTGACTTGATGGATTACATCTTTTTGGAAATCACTTTAGGGTGGTGCATCTCACAATTGTGGAAAAATTTACTTTGGTCAGCTTGATCACTCCCTGGGAACAGCGGGAGAAGTGGAGGTGCACACCAAACAATTGAATATGTTTTAATATGGACTATAAATGGGGAATCATTGAGGGAGGTGCAGTTGTATCATAGGCTTGCTGTTTCAACTTATTGATGTTAAGTCCGCCGAATATTGTCATGTGTCTGTCTTCCCTTTATGAAGCCAGATTGATCAGGGTGGATTAGTGCAGGCATTAGGTTTTCTATTTGTGCGACCAGTATGGCTGAGAACAGATTAAGTTTAATAGGGCAATTGGTCTGTAGGAGGCGCAATTCTGGGGGGTTTTCCCTACCTTGGAAATGATGGTGACAACCGCCTCAGCCATGGAAGTCGACACCTTAGCATCTACTGCTATTGTGTTGAACAAAGAAGTGAGGTGAGGTATAAGCTCCGACGCGTATGTTTTATAAAAGTGCAACGTCAGCCCATCAGGCCCAGGGGCTTTGTGTGGCTTGAGTTTCGAGATTCCCTTCCCTACTTCCTCTGGCATGATCGGGCCATTTAGTTGGTCATTCTCCGAGGGCGGGACTTGGGGCAGAACTAGGGAATCTAAGTAATGTTGTTGCATATCTTTATCTGGGGATGTGCCTGTGTAAAGGTCCTTATAAAAACCCCCCAAATATGCTAGCCTTTACTTCGTCTGAGTCTGTTAGGGTACCGTCCTCCCGCAAATACCCCCTATGTATTCTTGTTCCCTTTTTTCATGTAGCTGTCTAGCCAAATGAGTCCCCACTTTGTCTCCCTTGGCGTATGATATCAGGCGGAGCTGCAATAGAGTGTATTCTGCCCTATTTGTATATATCGCCTTGGTTTTCCCTTTCAGTGCACAGAGCTGTCGATGCAATATCCTAGAGGGCACCTTCTTATGGTCTCTCTCTACTCTCTCCAGTTAGGCCTCCAACTCCATCCTTTCCTCAGCCCGGCGCTTATTCAGTGTGGAGTTCAATTCAATGCATTTGCCTCTGAGGACTGATTTAAACGCGCCCCAGTTGTTTTGGGGTGATGTGGCCTGGGGTTGGTTTAACTCAAAGTATTCAGTAATTGTTGCTCTCAGTTCATCCCGTAACACCCTGTCCCTAGTTACCAACATTGGGAAGTACCATCTATTTGTGCCTGCCCCAATACATCCCCACGAGAGGCTGATTGTCACTAAACTATGATCCGATATAGTGATTGGGAGTATCTTCGCTGCTTGGAGGGAGCCCAGTAGGGCTTGGCTTATGAAGATGTGGTCCAACCTCGAATAAGTCGAATGTACGTGTGAAAAGAAGATGTAATCTTTTGTGTCTGGGTATAAAGTCCACCACGCATCCTTTAGACCCAAGGTATGTATTTTCTGTTTGATTCCTTTGGGAAAATTGCTTGTGTTCGCCCTGTGGGGGTGGGTACTGTCCATCTCAGCATGCCAGGTTAGGTTAAAGTCACCCATAAGAACCTTTGGACCTTCTGCAAACCCACCTATCAGGTCTAGTAGGGAGGTCAAAAACGCTGGCTGTCCAACATTGTGTGCGTAAGCAGAGATGAATGTGCATTGCCTGCCTCTCAGATTCCCCTTTACCATGATTATCCTGCCTTCTTTGTCTGCCTTTATGGCTTCGGGTTGGAATTTTGCCATATTACGGAACGAGAGTGCGACTCCCTTCTGTTTAGAGCTAGCTGATGATCTATAGACTAAGGGGTAACTTTTGTGGCGAAGTCTTAGCTCCTCTGACTTTTTTAAGGTGTGTTTCTTGCAACGCTATCACCTCAAACTGATAGTCTGCCAGGTATTTCCATATTTTTTTGCCTTTTGAGGGGCGAGTTGAGACCTTTAACATTCCATGAGGCTATTGAAACCATCTTGTAGTCACCCCCCCCCCACCTCCTCACATGCGTCTCCTGTGCGACCCCTTGGCCCTGGAGAGATCCCTTGTAATCCCTTCCTGCCTGATTTACCCGACCGTCCCTTACGACCACCACCAAATCCCCACCCCTCCCCCTAAAACAAAGAGAACAAGAAACCCAGGAAAACTTATACTGAGTACCCAAAGGGGCCTCAGCAGGGACACTCTTAGAGATCATGATAGCGGGCTCCTTGCACAGTGCCCGCAGCCCCGACTGTCGGTTGCTTTGTGCATAGATAACCAAATAATTTATGTTAGGCTATAGTCCATAGTGGAAAGACATTTGTGGATGTCGTGTAGAGAAGGCTTCGTCGACATTTCGCCATTAGTTGTGCGCGCCCCTGTGCGGTGCTGTCCTGTTATAGAAAGGAGACCTGCGCCGTGGACCTCGTCATCCTTTATCTTCATTTTTTGCTGGACTTACCTTTGGAGATCGTACGCCACTGGGAGGAAGTTACTTTCGTCGCGCCTGTCCCTCTCATGTGGCCCTGGCCGTCCTCTACTTCGGGGGTAGGGAGACCCAGAATACAAAGTCCGTCCTCCAGGTCGGAGATGTGGGGAGATTTGTTGTTGAATTCGAAGGTCAGACCAAAGGGGAATGTCCATCTGTACCTCAAGTTGCCCTCTCGGAGCTTAGATGTTATTGGTCGGAGTTGTTGTCTGCGCGCCAATGTGGAAGAGCCAGATCCTGGAACAATAGGCACTTGTAACACTGGAAAGAAATCTCGTCTTTCGTTTTTGCCGCCTGTAAAATCGCTTCTTTTGAAGGAATGAAGCTTAACAAGGATGTCGCGGGTACGTCTCCATTCCCCCGACTGCAGAGTCCCCACACGGTGCGCCCTATCAATCGTAATCTTCATCAGGTGCGGCCTTAGAATCTCGGCAAACAGCCCCTTGACAAAGGTTTCTAGGTCCGGCTTCTCTGCACCTTCTTCTAGGTACCTAATTCTAATGTTCTCCCTCCGGGACATATTTTGTAAATCTTCTGCCTTCAGGATCACCTGTTGAAGCTGCGTCTGTAGTTCCTGTTCTTTCTCTTGTAGCTTCACCGTGCGAGTGTCCAACTCTTGTGTCTGGCTCTCTACCTCCAGAACTCTAGAGCCCACAGAATCCACGTCTTGCTGGACGGCGGTCATGCGCTCGGTGAGGTCAGCCTTTAACTGATCCATGGAGGTCATTAAGTCTTGCTTGATGTCTGCGCAGAGCTCCGATTTGAAGTCTCTGATGAGGCCACTAGGTCCTCCCTGCTGAGTGCCATCGTGCTTGCTTGTCTCTCTTCGTCGTGGGCTTGCCTCCTCTGCGTGGGTACAAAAAAGCTTGAGACCCTGTTCGCCGCCTTCTTTGGTGGCATATGGGCAGAGTTGGAGGCCTTCTCCATTTGGGAGGTCAAACCCCCTTCCAAGTGACCGCTCCTAGCGTTGTTTGTTGCTGTGGCGTGACCTTCTGTCAATGAGCAGCGACCTCAGTAATAGCTTTCTCCTGGTTTAGCATTTGGCGGCCATCTTAGGGTCAGGCATGTGGTGTGACTCTGGGTGTCAGAAAGCGCTGCTCAGCTGCTTTTTGTTCAATAGGACCGGGTTTATGGGTGTCAACCTGATTCTTTTTTCCCTTCCTGGCCCCCATCAGATTGCCCATTCTATGAGTTTCTGAAGTGCCCCCGGCCCGGGCGCCATCTTGGAGTCAGGCATAACCCTCATATTTCAGCTCTGTTTGGAGACCACTCACCCCCGGCCACGATGCGGATGAATTCCGGTAGAGGCCCCCACCACCGGACCTCTTCAGCGCGCCGCTCCGACCACGCGACCCCCCACTCACCTCATCGGCCAGTCGGGTAGGTTTCTGACTTCTCGCCTGGGGGTGCTCCCGGGCCACACAACCTTCAGGCTTGCGAGGGCACTTCCCCGCTGCGGGCAGTCTGTCGTCAGACCCCCTGGCAATCAGAGCGCTTCTTTTGCTGGTGTGTTGCTCTTATGTTGCCCGTCTTTTGGGAAGAAGCACGTCCGCTGGTCTTCACCCGCTCCTCCGTTTCCAAACAGACACGGCCATTGGCGCCATTTTGTGTGCTCCGCTCCGCACCACTTCGGGAATTTAAATAAATCCATGCCATCTGTGAGCCGGATTTGGTCTCCCGTGCTCCCTTTACAGTCACTCCACCTTCCGGACTGTTTTTTGCGAACTCTGGCTATCTGGCTATCTCGAATCTGTGTCCGACAGGTATGAGGCTCCGGAGCTGGTGTGGATCACGTCCACCCAGCCATCTTGCATGGCCACGCCCCCCACAGTTGTCCATTTTTAATATAATCGGGAACGGGGCTGCTTCTCTTGAAGCTGATGGAAGAACGACATGACTGACAGGAATTTAAACATGTCGCCACCACTCAAAGAAAATTGAGCTTTGTTGTATCGGTCCACTTTGAAACACGAATGTAGTCAAGCATAAGATGCTGTAAGCTGACTCATGGACATTGTTATAATGGGCTGCTCTCTCTGAGTGAAGGATTTACACCTGTAAATATGGAGTTTCAGTTGTTTTTTAATGCACTGGGTAAAGGTCATTGTGGAGGTCTTATTTTGTCTTAAAAATGTGGGTTTGTTGCCAATGAGGATCATTTTTTAATCGAGGGGTTGGTAGGTCACAAATTTGTGTTGGGTAAAAGCATGTTACGATTTGCACGTAGTATGTAATCATTTCAATGCACTAGGCAGAATGTTTAGAGTGTTTGTAGGTGCATTAGTTTTTTCAGTTTAGTTAAGGTCATGTTGATGATACTGATGGGTTCTTTTATGAAATCTTGTATTTTAGATACCCCTGAGGAAGGGAATCATCCCAAAATGCATTGGGTACTTTTAAAAATACTGAGACATGTGAACTCACTCGTGCTACTGTGCAAAGCCTGGAAGTGCAATTTTTGAAAATAAAGTGCAAAATGAATTGGAGAATTATGGAAACTTTGTGAATAAAATACGAGAAAATGTTGACCAAAATGATGATTAAATTGAGATGAACTGGCTAAAGATTTTGGATTCTTTTGATTCCTGTATGTATATGGCTAAGCAGCCGGTTTGGCGATCTGATTGAGGCTCCATTTCTATTCATTGCAGCACAGCGCACAGGCGAAGCGCGAATCATGCTTGCACGCCTTAAACGCCATTGAGCACAAAAATCTTTTTAAAGTTGGATTACTCTGGAGAGCATTCTACAATTTCTGGTTTACACATCCCTGTGTGCCATGCCTGCAACCCACTCCCTGTGGCATAGATAAGTCACACCTCTAACACAGTGCGTTAGACCACAGGTGAGGGTACAGTCGCATGAGCACTGTACTCCTACAGTGTCAAAGTCCATTCCTAGACATTGTAAGTGCAGTGAAGCCATAAAGACTATATGGTCTGGGAGTTAGTCATTACGAACTCCACAGTTCCATACTGGCTTTACTGAAACTTGGGAAGTTTGGTAGCAAACTTCTCAGTGCATTAAACCCACACTGATGCCAGTGTGGGATGTAATGTAAAATGCACTCAGAGGGCATCTTAAAGATGCCCCCTGAAAAAGGCCAGCTCTGGTGTGGTTCCTGAATGGCTACCTGGCATTTACCACCACCAGACAGGTTTCTGGACCCCTGGGTAAGGGCCTCCACTCTCTGGGTCCATGAACAAAGCCCATCCTGGGCAGAGGTGTCATGCCTCCTCCCCCAGGATAGGCTGGGTCCATGAAGGGGTCCATGAAGGAGAAACTTCAAATGCCTGCCGCCTTTGTTAGATGACCCTGGCTTTTGCTGCCCCCAGCAACTGGCTTCCACTGGTTTTGACCCCTACTTTAGGTGGGAGAATCGGAGGGAAAACCAAGGTAGGGAGAGAGGTGTGCCCACCTTTGCCAGCCCCACCCCTCAGGTGGGGGAGGCGAGGGGAAGCACACCTCTGAGTCCCCGCCATCTTGAAGATGAGGGGACCCAACCAACCAGACAGAGGCTCATGCAGCCCTCCCACTGGAGGATGGCATAATAGGGGGTTTACTCACCCCAAGGAAGGGACCTATTGGTCCCAACCTACACACCCCTGTAATGCCCTTAAATTTAGTATTTAGGGGCGACCTTGAACCTTGCCTCCTCAGATTGAAGCAAAAGAAAGAAGAAGGACCAAAGAGCCATGTTGAGGTAGGAAGAGGAGGATGACTACTGCTTTGGCCCCAGCCCTACCAGCCTGTCCCGACTTCGACCTGCACCCATGAAAACCCTAGCTTGTCCAGCAGCCATCCGCCACCCAGAACCCGGACCTGCTCTGTCCTTCCTAAACAGACTCTGTCTCCCATGAGCACCGGATTTGCTCAACCCAATACTCCAACCCAGAACCCGGATGTACCCGAATCCGCGGTTCTGCACCACTCTGCACCCGACGCCCACTGCCCGAGTTTGAGAGGCCCAACACCACAAGGAGGTCTCCCCAGTGACCCTGACCTGGGATCTCGTGATCCCTCACCTGCCTCGACCTGCTGCCTGACCCCTGCATCCTCAACCTGAGGGGTCCTCCCCGACCGGAGCTGGTAAGAACACCCAACACCAAAAGACACCCCTGCACCCGATGCCCCACGACCTTGGGTTGCCCAACCGACAGTGTCCAGGCATCCCTCATCCCTCCAACTTACCTCTCTTACCAGTGGTTGCCCTAAGGAAACCTCCTTGACCGAGCCTGCAGCCCTTCTTTTGAACCGGAGATCTCCATTTAAACCAACAGGCCTCTTGATGTCTTCTTGGCACCCTGCATCTGGCCGCCTCCATGCTGCTGGTGGTGCAGCTCTTGTGCTGATTGTAGGACCCTGCAGTGCTGATCCTAATCCCAGGAGCCTTGCTCCCACAACCGAGTGGCCTGCTCATAAGCAGCCCCTGACCGAAGGCCCCGTAGCCCCTTTGGCTAACATTGGGCCCCTGCACGCTGCACCTGGCTGCCCTAGTGCCACTGGTGGTGCAACTTGGGTGCCTCTGTGAACCTTTGGGATCCTTGGTTCTAACCCCCAACAACTATTCTTGCAGGTCGTTTACTTACCTGCAAACCAATAACATTCTTTCCTTCTATAGGAACCCATGTTGTGATTTTTCTTCCAAAAACGTTCTGTGTTGAACTGACTATTGTATGGTCTGCGGTGTGATAGGTAGGCATATCACCCAAAGTAGTCGAATAAACTGAAAAGTGATCGAAAGTAATCTCAATGTATTCTGAACTGTTTTAAAAGCCAATACAAACCTGCAACTAATCCAATTTCAACCCGTTGCATTTTCATGTAAAAGTTTGCATTTGAAAGTGTATTCTACTGACCTGTAGCAAGTCCTGCTTGGTTCTAGAAATAAAACATAAGTATACCTTTTTTATACTTGCCTAATTTGTCTGGATTCAGTCTCTGAGTGTGTGCCATCAGTTCTTGATTGAGTGAATATAATAAATGCTTAACACACCCTCCTGAGAAGCCCGACTGCTCAACCACACTACCACAAAAAAGTAGGGTATTATCTACTTTAGCCTCTGCTATACCTCTGGTGATCCACTGGACTCTGTGCGCACTATACCTTACTTTGGTATAGTATATACAGAGCCAGCTTCCTATAGACTGTTCTCAAAATTCCAGGTGGTCCAAAATACTGCAGCACGCTTAGTATGCAAATTTCCACCCTATCACCTTCAGTACCCATTTTAAGAAGCTAACATTGGGTGCCAATAAAACATTGTGTACGATTTAAACTCCTCTGTTTGGCCCACAAATCCCTATATGGCAATGGTCCTCGGTCTCTACAGTATAAACTTAACTGGTATGCCCCCACTAGGAGTCTCCGGTCCAGCGGGAAACACCTGCTACATCCCTATCGTATTCGTACCGCCAGAATTGGGGGCAAATCATTTTCATATTTGGCCCTCCCATCACATCTCCGTGCTAACACTGATTATAGATGGTTCAAAAAAGCTCTTAAAACATGGATGTTTTAATCTGCCTTAGTTTATTTTCAAAATCCTTACCTTAACTCCTGTCTGAAGATTCGCTACAGCGACTAAAAACAGGGTGATTTGCAGCACTCAATAAGTATCAAATAAATACCTCAGAGAGTGAGGAAAATGTCAGTGGTAGTTGTGCTCTACATGTGATGGAAGGTATGTTGGGTTTGAGTGGTAAGTCGCACAATACGGAGGGCGTGGATTGGTAAAATGTGCTTCCCCAGAGCTCCTACTGGCAGAATATTAATCTGACTGTTATCCTACATAAAACTCCCCAAAACCGCTTGCCTCAGGTCAGCCTTGACCCCCCCGAACTGTCTTCCCCCATTTGCTGCCAGTTTTGGGACCTTCGAGTCCCCGAGAAGCAGAGAACCGGACTGCAGGGTAAAGTCGGCGTGCTTGAGTACTGTGCTGGCCCTAGTGTTTGCAAACGCCTTGGGGTCTTGAGGGGCTGGTTGGGGAACTAAACACAGCGCAGGAGAGCGACGTAGGAAGGCAAATGCCAGTGGGTAAGCCCTAGTGGCAGGGTCCTGTCACCTGGGAGTAATGAGGCCCGGGTGAGTCTACATTGACCACAGATTACCCTTGAACTCCAGGGTTTATGCGTGTTAGCTCCTGTAAGAGAGACGAGAGACTGTGCTCATCCTCCATTGTCTGTAAGTGGTCTCATCTTGGCCCACCATGCTCTCGAGAACTGCCTGGGAGGGGGTGCATTGTTGAGCCAATGCGATGCCTGTGCGGCTGCAGATAGTGAGGAAGTCATACTTGTAGCTGGTGTCCTAAACTGTGCCCAGATGGGGCCATGGGCGCTGAACTGCCTCACGCAAGGAGATCTGTTGTCTGAGACCAGGATCCTTGGAGATCAGAGGTGGGACCCTACCGGACAACGGGACCAGACGGAGCCCTCTTCTTTTCGGGGAACGCAAATGACAAAGGATAAACCTGCAGAAGACTGTACAGACCAACAAAATTGATAACTACACCCACCCACTGCCTCTAGAAGACACTGTGGGAGAGCAGGCGAAGCAAGCTCCCCCAGTGGACTTGGGTTCCCCCACGATGGCAGATACCATGGCAGAAATAAAGGGATCCTGAGAGGCCATGGTGGTGAAGAATGACACAGTGGCTCTTGAGGTGGACCTACTTTGTGCTGGATGCAGCAACATCCTGCAGAGGGTCACCGAGGCAGAGGAGCAAGTCCCAGTGCTCCAACAAGAAGTGGAGGCCCTAAAGAAGATTGTGTCCACACTCCATACGCTCATATCACGCATGGAAGACAGGATTGAAGATGTGGAAGGGCACTCAAGGAGGAACACCCTTCACCAAGAGGGCGGATGGGCAGTCCGTAGAACTGCTCCTCGAGGACAAGATCACGACGGCCCTGAGGCATAGACGGTTCTCTAGATTTTTCACCAATGATAGGGCTCACCGTGCATTGGCACCAGTGGGTAAGCTAGGGGTGCTGCCTGCGCTTTTATTGCCCAACTGTTTAACTTTAGAGACAGGGACGTGATTTTGCAACATGTGAGGATCTGCGGGGCTTCCCATTTGGCAGAAACATTATGATCTTATCGGACTACACCCGAAGGGTGCAGGACCTCTGCAGGGACTTCATTGCCAACCAAGAAATGCCTACAGGAGTGTGATCTCCGTTACAGCCTAATGATACATGCAAAACTAAGGGTACAATATGAGGGAAAAGTAGTCTTCTTTGCCACCCCAGAGGAAGCCAATGACTGACTGGACACTTTGGTTGGGATTCCACGTAAATTTTCATCGATTACATCGAGCAAAGCAGAAGCTCCATCCTATGAATTCATGAAGGATACCCTGATAGAGGGATTTGTACTCGCAACTGAGGAATACTGAATTAAATTCAGGGGGGCTCAGAAATCCCAGAGTCAGTCCTGGGTGGAATTTGTAGGCTACTCAGTAAAAATACTAGGCGGCTGGTTAACTGGAAGTAAAGTGCGTAATTATGAAGAACTTTATAATTTGTTTATGAAGGAACACATATTAAGTAACTGCCTTAACGAAAAGTTGCATCAGTATATGGTAGACCTATGTCTTATTTCTCCCCAAGAATTGGTAAAGAACTCGGACTACTGGGTCAAGACAAGGGTGACCAAAAACTTGCACTGGGGGTGACCAAAAGAAAGGGGTTACAAAACCTTGCCAGGAGAAAGGGGGTGATCCCACCAAAGCTATAAACCAAAAGTCTTCTAAAGGCCCTCAAAAACCTGTTCAGGAGAGTGGCTCCCAGAAGTCTTCCCAGTCCACTGGTGGATATAAGGGGAAAACGTTGAACCCTTAAAGGCCTGGTGTTGTGCATGTAAGAAGGTTGGACACCCTACTAGAGAGGCTGCCTGTCCCAACAAGAATGTCCTTAGTCCCCCTCCAGTTTCTACTGGTATGGCAAATTTCCAGATGGGATCAACAGTGTGCCCAAGGCAATTCAGGGTTCACCCTGAGGCTGTTCTAGTCTCTGAAGGGGAGGGAGGGATAGCCACTTTGGCTGTCCGCCCCACTAATTTTAAAAAGTACTTACAATACCCCTTAGTGAATAGGACCAGGATAGAAGCCCTGAGGGATACAGGTGCCAGTGTCACTATGGTGAGAGACACACTGGTTTCCCCAGAGCAAAGCCTGACTGGAAAACCTATCCAGTCACCAATGCTGACAGTGTTACTACTAACTATACCATGGCTATGGTGACATTAGACTGGGGGTGGGGGAGGGTTGCTGGCCTGAAATAGGTAATGGTCTCTCCAAAACTCACAGCCCCCTGTCTGCTTGGAAATGATCTGGAATGTCAGCATGGGCTGAGGTAGAAATAAAGACACATGCAGCCATGCTGCAAATCCCTGAGATAGTGTGTGTGTGTGAAGACAAGAGCACAAACTCGAGCCCACGAGGTGAACAAGGAGTGTTGGAGCCTGAAAGGATGGCCCAACCTCCCAAAAGGAAGGTAAGAAGACTGGGAAACCAGCTTCTACGCAAGCGGAGAGGAGAGGGCTTGTCAGCCCCAGAGGGAACTGAGCCCATGGAACTTGGACCTTACCAGGTTGAGCTCCTAGGCCCAGGGGGACCCTCTAGGGAACACCTGTGCCTTGAGCAGCAAGTCTGTCCTACTCTTGAGAGCCTGCGACAGCAAGCTGCTGACCAGGAAAAGGGAGATGCCAGTGGCTCCCACCTGGTCTATTGGGAGGAAGGACTCCTGTACACAGAGGCCAGAGACACCAAGCCTAGTGCCACTAGGAGAGTGGAAGTGCCTCAACTGTATGGGGAGTTTTTACTCACTTTGGCCCATGTCACCCCCTAGCTGGGCACTTGGGCCAGACTAAAACCAGGGAAAAGCTTTTCAGCCATTTCAACTGGCCCAGATGTCCCAGAAAGTAAAGGGGTTTGTCAGCTCCTGTGTCACCTGTCAAGCCAGTGGCAAGAAAGGTGGGCACCCAAAGGCCCCCTTAATTCCACTACCAGTGGTTGGGGTTCCCTTTGAAAGGGTTGGAGTGGACATAGTGGGTCCACTAGAACCCCCCGCCCCCACAGCATCAGGAAACAAAATTCATACTAGTAGAAGTGGCTCATGCTACCAGGTATCTTGAAGCAACTCCCCTTAGGACTACTACAGCTTCTGCAGTAGCCAAGGCCCTCATTGGTGTCTGATTTCCTAAGGAGATGGTGTGAGACAGAGGTATCAACTTCATGTCTGCAGACCTGAAGCACATGTGAGATGAGTGTGGAGTGAACTACAAATAATTCACTGCCACTTACCACCAAGAAACCAAGGGCATGATCATGGGGCTCCCTGAAAAACTCTAAAGGAGATGGGATTTCCTCTTGCCATGCCTTCTCTTCGCTTACAGGGAAGTCTCTCAGAAGGGAGTATGGTTTTCCCCTTTGAACGTCTGTTTATCCATCCTGTGAGGAGACCACTTGCCCTTGTAAAAGAAGCTAAACAAGATGTGGTGGACTATGTACTAGATATTTGCTCAATGTTGGCAGGGTACATGGAAAAGACATCCAAAAACCTTGAGCTCCAGGAGCTGTGGTATGACCAAAAAGCTGCACTGGTGGAGTTGCAACCAGGGCAACAGGTGTGTGTGTTGGAGCCTGTGGCCCCAAGGGCCCTACAGGACAAATGGAGTGGTCCTTACTATATCCTAGAGAGGAAAAGTGAGGTCACCTACTTGGTAGACCTGGGCACCAGCAGGCACCCCAAGAGGGTGATCCTTGTGAACCACCTGAAACTTTACTGTGACAAGGATGATGTGTCCATGCTGTTAGACACTGATGAGGATCAGAAAAAGGAGTGTGAACCTCTCCCTGACCACCTCTCCTACAACCCTCAACATGGGTCAGTAGATGAGTTGTCTATTCTGAAACCCTCACTGCCCAATAGGAGGCTGACTGCAGGCATGTCCCGCAACAGTATGCTAAGATCTTCTCCCTAACCCCTGGTCAGACACACTGGTGTACCCATGATGTGGACACTGGAGACAGCTTGCTCGTCAAGACCAAAATCTATTGACAGTCTCACCAAGTTATGGAAAGCAACAAAGCTGAGGTCAGCAAGATGATGGAGTTCAGGGTTATTGAACCCTCTGAAAGTTCCTGGACCAGTCCAGTGGGCTTAGTCCCCAAACCTCACATCTGCAGGATGGCAAAAGAAAGATGAGGTTCTGTATGGACTACAAAGTGCTCAATGCTGTCACTAAGACAGATGCTCACCCCATACCCAGAGCTGATTAATTGATAGATAAACTAGGGGCAGCCAAATTTCTCAGCACCTTTGACTTGACTGCAGGGTACTGGCAGATTGGCATGACCACCAGGAGCCAAAGAAAAGACAGCATTCGCCACACCTGATGGGAATTATCAGTTCGCTGTTATGCTCTTCAGTCAGAAGAATGCCCCTGCCACCTTCCAGAGGTTGGTGAACCAAGTTCTTGCTGGGTTTGAAAGCTTTAGTGCAGCATATCTTGCTGTCTTTAGCTCCTCCTGGCAGGATCAACTGATTCACAAGGGGAAGGTTCTACGGGCTCTGCAAACTGCAGGCCTGGCTATCAAGGCATCTAAATGCCAGATAGGACAAGGCACTGTTGTTTACTTGGGCCACTTGTGGGTGAATGCCAAGTACAACCTTGGCAACCCAAGATCAAGACCATTCTGGACTGGGAGGCTCCCATAACCCAGACCCAAGTCAGGGCATTTCTTGGATTGACTGGGTATTACAGGAGGTTTGTGAAGGGATATGGGTCCATTGTGACCCCAATCACAAAACCTACCTCCAAGAGATGCCCAAGAAAGTGAACTGGACAGTTGGCTGTCAAAAGGCTTTTGACACCCTGAAAGAAGCAATGTGCTCAGCACCTTTCCTCAAGGCTCCCAATTACTTCAAGCAGTTCATTGTGCAGACTGATGCCTCTAAGCCAGGGATAGGAGCGGTGCTCTCCCAGACCAATGATGATGGCCAGGACCAACCTGTTGCTTTTATAAGCAGAAGGCTAATCCCCAGGGAGCAGCGTTCGAGTCCTATTGAGTGGGAGGCCTTTGCTGTGGTATGGTCCCTGAAGAAACTGAGACCCTACCTGTTCAGGACTCAGTTTCTAATCCAAACTGACCACAGACTTCTCAGATGGCTAATGTAAATGAAAGGTGAAAACCCCAAACTCTCTTGAGACGGTCCATCTCCCTACAGCCCTGCCAAGTACCACGAATCAGGCGTTAGACTAACGCATTTCAGTGTGGTGGTCCGCGTCACCACACTGAAATGCATTGTCACGCATTATAGCGCCTCCTCAGCTTTCAAGAAGCCTGAGCTCTGCTTAAGTACCACTGCAAATTTTGTATTAGCTGGCAGTGCGTGTTGCTGTGGCAGGCCTGGGGGCCGGTCAGGCAGCTCGCTCAGGGAAGGGCTGGCTACATTGTTTCAATTACCGGGCGGCACAGTTACCAGCCGTCACGTGGAGACTGAGTCCCAGCCAGACTAGAGTTTAATTTGTCCACTTCAGGTGAGTGCGAACTGCGAACTGCGCGGCCCACCTGCTGGAACGGAAAAAGTTTGAAGTGGACCTGAGTTGGTCGCAGCTGTAGTGTCTGTCTCCGCCCCGGCCTCCTTCTGTTCTCAGTTTGCACCGTTCTGCGCCGAGCGCTGTCATCAGAGAACCGGGCGATTTTTATTTATTTATTTATTTTTTGCTTACTTTCGCGGTAGGAATAATAACTCAACAAAGCACCCAGTGGGCAATGTGGCGTCTCGACGATCTGCGACAACCCCCTTACGGTACCCGCACTTTTCTTTCTCCAAAAGCTCTACTAGGAGCCCCCTCCAGCACTGTGACGTCACTACTGTGGTCCCAGGGCTCCAGGTGATGCATCATTTTTTCCCCAACCTAGTTAATCCCACTGTCATCCAGGTCACTGGCTCCCTGGTGAGGCAGAGTTGCGGTCTGCACTGGAAGCAGCCACAGCTGTCTTGCCCCCTTACCTCACTGTTCCTCAGCCTGTCCCTGGGGGCTGCACCCCCGTCCCCACACACATGGCTTTGAGAGACAGGCGAGAGGATGTGCACCTCGGGCTGGGGCAGGCAGCGCACTGACCAGATTAACTCCAGCGCCGTTCTGCTCCGCTCCAAGCCCTTGGTGTCCTGATTTCTGGTAGGCCGGTGGGGCTAGGACAGACGGGCACGCAGTTGGGCCCCGTAAACAGGATCATACGATTGTGGGACAGTCGAGCTGTGAGGCCAGGCCTGGGTGTTGGAGTCGGGCTGTTCCGGTGCCAGCAGTGGGGAAGCGGGAGGCAGCTAAAACAAAGCTGGAGTCTCCTGCCTCAGGCTGGTCTATTCATTGGCATGCATAGCAGTGACTAAGACCACCGCACAGTTCGAGGTGGCTCAGACCTTTTCAAATCATAGCCTGCCTACCTCAGACCTAAACGAGTGCCTTCCACTCACAACTTTCCAATGCAGCCGTGCTTACTGCTCATGTAACCAGGGCATTCGAGGGAGTCTGGTAGTCACTCAGCTGATTATTAAAATAATAAAATTCCGACCCGGCTGGTCAAAAAGATAAAAGCTAAAAGCGTGGTGGTTCTGCCGTCGAGTGTCATTGAAGGTACCTAAGTAACGCTAATCCTGTGGGTAGGTTGAAATAGTGTGTGTCCAAGGAAGCACCTAGATAATGGTGATCCAGCGTGGACCGTGCCCTAATGTCAAAGAAGGGTTAAATAGACCGCTTTGTACGTTCCTTGATCTACAGCGAGTACGCTGAGTTCTGTGGCCTCAGCGAACCACCACACTTTTATCTTTTTGCCCAGCCGGGTCGGAATTATCACCGGCGGAGTGACTCAGAAGAATCAACACATATGAAATACAGCCCTGAAGAAGTCACGGGATACTTCCCACTGTGACGAAACACGTGTTGGCTGGTTGCTTTTTGATGTCACACGGAATAAAAGACAAAGAACAAATCCACTTGGACTTTAATGATCTTTTTTGCTCATAGAACTTTATGAACTCTCATTAAGAACTGATATACGTGTGCATAGGACTTTTGTTCACTGTTTTGTGGAAGATCCTTCCATTACATACTTAGAGGTTATAGGGTGTTTCCCCTACCTATCAGCACCATACGTACTAGAAACCCAGTCTATTACACACATAAGCAGCAGGGTGCCTCACTTCCTATACTACCAACACCCCACACTGAGGAAATAATTATAAAACCAGCTGATAAGGGCGGGGGCATCGTCATCATGCACACAGACAAATATAATGCAGAAATTATGAGACAACTCTCTAATGAAACCCACTACCAGACCCTTCCATCAGACTCTCTACACAACATCCGCAGTCAAATACGGGATGTCACTGATCGTGCTTTACCTTCAGACATTATATCCTAAAAAGAACAAACTTTTCTCAATAACCCCCATCCACGGACCCCAGTCATTTATGTCCTTCCCAAAATTCATAAGGACACTACCAATCCCACTGGCCACCCGATTGTATCTGGTTGCGGCTCTATTCTGGAACCCCATGGCAAGTACATTCTCAAAGAATTTGTCCCTCTCACAGATACCTTTATAAGGGACAGCACTGACCTTATCAACCTAATTGAGAATAGACCATTCAACATCGAGACTGATCTGATGGTCGGCTTAGACATTGAGTCTCTTTACACCAACATTCCCCACAACGAGTGTCTACAGATCATCCAGAATTTATTCGATAACCGTCCCAAACCTACACGTATCCCCACTGAATTCATAATAGACCTACTACGCATTGCTCTAAACAACAACTACTTTTTGTATAAAGACACATTCTACCTATAGGTCCAGGGCGTCTCTAAGGGAGCTTGTTTGCGCCCAATTTTGCTATACTTTATGTACACAATTTGGAAACTACACACTTCCTCACCCCAGCGAACCCTTTCCTCAATCAAATCGGCTTGTGGTGCAGATATATTGACGATTTTCTGCTACTCTGGAATGACACGGCTGACAATCTATCCACTTTCATTGATTGGCTCAACAACTGGCAACCCCATCTAAAATTTACATCCGAATCTAGATCAAATGACCTGCTATTCTTGGAACTCACCCTTCATGCGGAAGAGGGTTCCATCGGAACCTTTGTTCCGCAAACCTACAGAACTCAACACGCTCCTTCTTTACTCCAGTTACCATCCACATGGCCTGCGTGATGGTCTCCATTTTGGTCAGTTCCTTCGTATACGAAGATACTGTAAGTGGAAAAAGGATTACTTCCGTGAAGCAGCTATCCTGTCTGAAAAACTCACTGGTCATAGCTATCCTAAACGCCTGATTTCCCATGCCTGCAAACGCGCATGGTATTGCCACAGGGACGTCCTCCTATCACCTAGCACCAAACGTGTCAATACACGCATTCCCTTTGTCTCCACCTTCTGTCCCTCAAGCAATAAAGTCAGTAAAATAATAAAAAAGAACTGGAATGTGCTCTGCACACAAACCATATTTCAGGAACCCCCTTGTTTTCTTATAAGAGGAGCAACAACCTGTCTGACCAAATAGTACGGCCTGTCACCTGGCCCGACACCAACAAAAATACCACATCCATTACCTCGCTATGGGGTCTACCACCCATACTTGGACACTTTAAATGCCAGATTTGCGTAGCCTGCCCCCTGACCATAAACACCAAAGATTTCACGGTCAGGAACAGCGCGTACCAACTTAAACAGTTCTCCAACTGTCGCACGACAAATGTAATTTACGCCATCCATTGCCCATGTGACTTGATTTACATTTGCCAAACTACCCAAATGATCAAATGATGCATCATACAACATAAGAGTCACATTAAATGCAAAATTGAGACTGCCCCTCTAGTCTCACACTACATTGAAAAACAACATTCATAGACTGATTTGATCTGGCAGGTCATTGACCAACCTACCCTGCCCTTGCGTGGAGGCAACTTACAACTGCTTCTTAACAAATGCGAATGCAGATGGATCGCACAATGTGACTCTGTTAATCAGGGATTGAATACCCTGGACAAATGGAACACCACTATTGACACCCATTGAGCCAGCCCCCTCCCTCTACCCCCGCTCCTTGGGTTTCATTCCATTCACACGCCAGACGGTTGCCACGTGGACACTGGTCACCGTCTCCTTCTTCCTCTCATACTAGCTAAACATGATACCTGGATACATGTGTTTCACACATATTCACTCCCTTGTACAAGGACACCCGCTGAGTGGACTGAGTGGACTTTGCCATGTGGATTTTACTGTATATTGATCCTGCTATTCTAGTGTATATACCAGACGGTTGTCCCGTGGACACTGGTCACAGTCTGTTTTTCCTCTTACACACGCTATGAAGACACCCAGATGGGTGCGATCCTTACACATATTGATATCATCCTCCTTTGCATCACGATACCCGTTAAAAAGATACTGCTATAAAGTTTATACCGTTTGCCGATCTGGGGGCTATATCGTGACTAGAAAGCCATTGCTGTTTTTTCCTTTTTATTTAAATGTACTGTTCCAGTTTATACAGTGATTGCTGTTAACTGTAATGTATAATTTAATTCGCGCACACTGTGAACTTGCAACACCACACATATTGGACTTCTTGCACTTCATGTAAGTTTGCAAATCTTGTCAAACTGTCTCCCTTTCCCTTACTGCTTTCAACTACCTTGTGTTCCTTTTCCGACTTCACTCCTTTCATACTCCTCCCCCGGTGGTACTGACTAGCACGACCCTCGTTCTTCCCCGGCCTAGTTTTTTCCTTTGACTCCCTGTATGACCTCACGTTAACCCCTGTGAGCGAGTACAATTCCTGAAAGCCGCCTCATGTGTCCTGACTGCGACCTTGAACACGGCGCACGGCTGAATTCATTTGCCTCTCGTGCAAGACTTCTGCTGGTCACCTGCAACCCGGATTGACTCCCTTCTACACGCCTCATCTGTTTTGGAATCCCTCAGACTCAGCGCGTAACTGCTACCAACCAGATAATTACCTAAACCTCTTCCTCACATTCTTCCTAACCGCCTTTACGAGCGGACATTTCTATTCCCTTTTCCTCCCTTACCCTTTCAGTCGCGGCACCAGCAGATTTCCTTGCCGTGCTTTTTCGGATCCGTTGATCTGGATCTTGCATGCCTTTGACATAACATGGAAACCTTCGTGTTCCGACAGTATCCCACGCAGTAAGCTTTACCCGATTGCCTTTCTATCCCTCGCACAACCATTCCTGGTTGCTTTTATTCACCCCTTCTGTCCCATGCATTCATTCATTGGTACTCTTATTATTTTCCCTTCCCCCACAGACCTTTTCAGGAAGACTTTCTGCCTTGACTTGATTTATTCTACTCATAAGGTTACCCCACAACCTCCACAGGTAGCATTCTCTCCTTTCGCTTTACTCCTTGCTCCAGACGGGGACCTCCTGTTTTTCATTCCCCCCTTTCTCCTCTTATCCCCTTATACAGCACTCATCGTATTCCAGTAACCCGGTCCTGATGATGACCTGAAATTGTACAGGTTGAAACGCCGTTGACCTTTCAGCACATCTGTGTTCGTGGTTGTTCTAAACAGCTGAATAATTTATGAATTTTCTGCCGACTGTTTTTTTAACCATCAACCGAATTGTTCCCTGCGCCGCTTTTGCTGTTACCTCACCCTTGTCACGTGTCACTTGCGCCGTTCACCTTCTTCACGAGCACATATGTGCACACAAACGTTTGGGTTACACCTGCATATAATGTAATGTAGTGCGGATATAACTACTTCCATTTAATAACAGAACCCTTTCTTCTTGTTAACTATTGTGGTCTCCCTTATTTCTCTTCATTTTTCATTGAATTGTTTCTTGTATGTACTTGCCTAATTTAGTGATTACCGGTTGAGAGATGTTGTCATTTTTTTTTTGTCCTCATTTATGCGATCTTAGTGGGTCACCTTCCGTTCGACGCTGAAACAGCGCCTTAGAAGAAAGAACAAGGTAGGGCCACATCTTGCAAACCAACAAACATTTTTTTCAGATCCAACCGTCACTGGGCCACCGAAGGATCTCTTAAAATTGAGTGATCACATTAGATTGAATCATCGGACATCCCTTCCTGACCTACCGCAAAAGACTGTCCCATAATTCCCAATATTTCGTGCGTTTACTTTTCCCTCTTAGTTTGTCCCAATTTCTAAATTTGTCTACTGAGCGAAGCCAATCTTCTGCCCTGGGAGGAGCTGGAAGAATCCAGTTTATGCACACCTCGCGTCTAGCCAATAACATTAAGGTAAATAGCAAATGTTTCTGGTTTTTATTTAAATAGATTTCAGAATCTTCAATGTCCAAAATACCAAAAATAATTATGAAATCGCTTACCTTAATTGTGGCGTTAAGAGCTTTATCAACAATCTTACCGACTGCCTCCCAATAGGAATTGAGGTGGGTACATGTATAAAACATGTGAATATCGTTAGCTTTCATCTCACCACATTTGGGACAATTCCTCACCACCTGTTTATTCAATTTTGACAGCTTTTCAGGCGTCCAGTAGGACCTATGTAAAGTAAAAAGATGGTTTTTCCTAAGGGGTGCAGAAACAATAATGTGCCATAAAAAAGTGCAGGATACTTGCCAATGTCGTTGCAAGTCTTGTGCCGGAAAGATTTTCTTCCAATTAGCGACTGGCGTGTCAAAATCGACCTCATTCCTCTCCGTCAAGTACCAATACCACTTCAAGACTTCCTTTCGAGCTGGATCTTCCTGTAACTCGTCTTCCAGCTTCACGATATGATCTGAAGGTGTCACTTGATCTTTAGACCAACTAGCCAGCTGGTAGTACTTAAACCTGGATATCTCCTTGTTTGTTCTTTTCTCTAGAGTGTCCCAGCATTTTAGGAGGCCATTTTCAAGAAGGTCCCCCCAATTCTCTATTCCGGCTCTTTTCAATGGAATTGCTAGAGAGTCTTTCAAACATTCTGGCGTTCCCGGTGAATTCCATATAGGTGCTAAGGGGCTATAGTACGGGAACTTCCAAATTTTCCTCATATCGGACCAAAGTTTACATGCTGATCTCAGCACCTTCAATCGAATTTTTTTAAAATACTTCGGGTGGCCAAATTTGTAGAGACAGTAGTCATGCTCCATTACAGCTTTTCAATAAGGGGGGTACAGGTCATGTTTTTGGAAGAGAATCCTCACATTTTAAAAATGAAAAGCTTTGTAGTACGTCATGAGGTCTGGACTGGATATCCCCCCTCGATTTTTCTTTTGACAAATCTTTTTCCAGGCAATTCTTACAGCATTAGTGGCCCAGATAAAGGAGTTAATTTCACTCTGGATCTTTTTTATCCAAACTGGTTTAAATTCCAGAGGAATAGCATTAAAGATGAAAG
The DNA here is from genome assembly GCA_963921515.1 of Calotriton arnoldi. Lineage (NCBI taxonomy): Eukaryota > Metazoa > Chordata > Amphibia > Caudata > Salamandridae > Calotriton > Calotriton arnoldi. The sequence goes on along the minus strand of CAWUFW010015973.1, from coordinate 151,301 downwards.
TAAATTTTGGTAGAATGGCCATTTTGATCACATTAGCTCGCCCCATGAAGGTAAGGGAAAGGCAGCTCCATGATTTCAATAGTTTCCTCATCTCTTTAACTTTTAGATCTAAATTTGTTTGGGCGATTTCATCAATATTTCTTGAAATTTCAATCCCCAAGTATTTGATCTTATTTTTAGAGGCAATCAATGGCGTTATCATGTTCCAGTACATGACCTCTGTTTTTTGGTGGTTTATCTGATACCCGGAAATATTCCCAAATTCTGTTAGTAAAGAAGTAATGGTATTAAAGGATTCATTTAGGGCACTCGTATAGATCATTAGATCATCTGCGTAAAGTGCTAGTTTTAAATTCCAGCCATTAAAGCTAAAAGGAATAACATCTCTAGAGGACCTTATTGTGTTGGCTAAGGGTTCTATGTAAAGATTGAAGAGATGGGGAGAAAGCGGGCACCCCTGTCCAATGCCTCTTCTGATCCGGAATTCTTTTGATAACCTACCATTAATGAGAATTTTCCCGGTGGGAGCAGAGTATATATTCGTAATTGCTCTTGCTAAATTTTCCCCTAAACCAAATTGTTTGATGACCTTCTGTAAATATACCCAATTGATGCGATCAAAAGCTTTAGCTGCATCAAAGGTAAGGACCGCTAAAGGAACTTTCTCTTGGGCTGCGATGTCAATGGCGCCAATAAGCTGGTGGGTAAGGTCATGTAACTGTCTGCCTCTTATAAAACCCTTCTGATCATTGTGAATTAACTTTTTAGAAAGAAGCCCCAGCCTTTTAGCCAAGATCTGTGAGAAAATTTTATAGTCAGTATTGAGAAGGGATATGGGCCTATAAGACTCACAGTTTAGGGGATTTTTACCAGGTTTTAATATCAGGGTAATAGTCGCATCGTTCCAGGTCTTAGGAATCGGGGTACCATCCAAATAGATGGAATTGAAAAGATCTAGTAGTCTGGGGGCCAATGATTCTTTCAGGACTAAATAAAGCTCGTTAGGGATTGCGTCGGGGCCAGCTGCTTTCCCTCTCTTCAGGTTATTTATTGCATCCAGAACCTCACCCAATGTAATGGCTGCATTTAATGACTTGCTGGAGTCTTTATCCACCTTCGCAATGGGAGATTCCCCTAGATAGGAGTCGACGGTAGGAAGGGCAGGAAAAAGATCTTCTTCGTACAGTGCTTGGAAGAAGTCTACAAAGGCTTCTTCTATGCTGGTGTTATCTTCTACCCTTCCTCTTCCATTGCTCTTATTAATTGCGATGATTTTATTTCTGTTAACATCGGTTTTAAGCTTCCACGCTAACAGTTTCCCACTGTTTTCCCCATACTCATAGTTCGATAGGCTGCTGGCCTGCCATCTTTCCCTTACCCTGTCTTCTAGATATAGTGCTAGCTCTTGTCTCTTTTTTTGTATGTCGGCCTTTGCCTTATTCTGTTCTTCCCCCTTAGATGCAGCATCCAGCCTCACCTGTTGAATTAATATGTCGGCCTCTAATTGAGATATTGTATACCTTTTCTTTTCTTTTTGTTTTTATTTATTGCTAGACCCATTACTGCTCGTCTGAGAACAGCTTTGTAAGCATCCCAGATTAGGGTATTAGAGACCTCCCCTTCGATATTATCATTAAAATAGTTTAGTGTTGTGTCTCTAACCTTGTCTACAATTTGTGAATCTAAAAGAAGAGTGCGGTCTAAAGTCCACCTTTTTTCGCCCTGGACAGACTTAATTTTTATATCTAGCTGAACAAGGGAGTGGTCAGACAGGTGAGCAGGCACGTGAAAAACCTTTTTAACATTCTTACACAAGAGTTTATCAACTAGGAAGAAATCTATTCTTGAGGCATGGCCATATTTATAATTCCTGTAAGTAAATTTATTCGTGATCTCCCCTCTTACTCTCCATATGTCTATCAGGCCCAAATCTTCCATAAGACCATTCAAACATTTTCTCATTTTAGGCAAGTTTAAAGCTCTGCCCGGGGGATGTCTATCCTTCTTGGGGTCAAGTAAAATGTTGAAATCACCACCTAGTATAATTGGGGTAGTCACTGTTATCAACTGCGAGTAGAGAGATTGAAGAGGTGTGGGATTGTCTATATTGGGGCCGTAGTACCCAGCCACTGAAAAAGGAATATCACCTAACTTTAAATTGGCTATGACCCATCTACCTTTTGAATCTACCATCTCCCCTACTAACGTTAAATTTGATGTTTTTTTGATAATAATTGAGACCCCCTTGATATTACAGGATTGGTTTGTACGCACACTCTTCCCAACCCATTTTTCATGGTTAATTATTTTGGACCACTCATCTTTAAGGAGATGAGTCTCCTGTAATATGATAATATCACTGTTTATTAGCTTGAGGTACTCAAAGATCTTATTCAGCCTGCCCCTTGATCTTAGTCCATTAAGATTCCAAGTCACAATTTTTAAGTCGCTCATTGCGCAAGGAATTCGTTAATTAGCCTTGATAAAAGACAGTCTGACCCTGCTTGCTATGATTTTTGCATATTGGACAATTGTTGTTTTTTATTTTTTCCCAAATGCTCCCAACCCAAAAAAATAGATTAAAGTGTATAAAAAAAAAATGAGAAGAAACCCCTTCCCCCTCCCCCCTCCCTGGAGAACCCTCCTTCCTGTCATAGGGCTAACCTAGTTGCCCATTTGAGGTCTGCAGTCGTGTAAGAACTAATTTAGCTAGCATGGCTCAATCAATTTATCTACTGGTTTTCATTCGTTCAAGAAGCAAGTCCACCTCTTTCGGGTCTCTAATATTGTATGTTTTATTATTCCACATTATTCGTAAGAGGGCAGGAAATTTCATCTGGACGGTTGCTCCCTCATCCTTTAGGTCTTGCATATACTTTCCTAGGGCCCACTGTCTATCTGCGGTTGCCTTGGAGATATCAGAGCGGATTTTATAATTGTATCCATCTTTTGTAAGAATGCCCGAGCTGAGAGCTTTAGACAGGATACGTTCCTTTAAAGTGTAGGACTTAAAGTTAACAAGCACTCTCCGAGGGTTCTTCCTGTCCTTGTTTAATCTGAAAGGGTCCCTATGAACCCTCTGTATGTCATCATTTAGGGTTTTTTCGTCCAGGTCTGGGGTGAACTCTCTTAACAAACTGACTATAAAATTTCTTAGGTTCTGCCCTTCCTGACCTTCTGGAATATTCAGTAGCCTTATATTGTTTCTTCTAGAGTTATTTTCCAAAACCTCGACTTTCTCCCTGAGTTCCTTTTCGGATTGTGTCAGCTTTTCGATGTTTTCCTGGCAATGTTTGACTTCTCCCTTGGTCTGCTCCAGGGCAGTCTCCACCACTACTACTCTATCAATTAGTGCATTAACCTTGGATTCAAGGGCTTCACAAGTGGCTTGGATTCTTTCCTGTTTTTTTCCATCTCATTGAAAAGAGAGCCCATCAATTTACCGATCTCATCCTGCGACGGTATCTCCAGATCTTGGTCTTTATTCTTCATGCACTGTTGTAAGTTTTCTTCCCTTAGTGGTGACTCCTCTCCTCCCTCGGCTTCTGTGAGGTTTTCACCCTCACTGCGTTCGTCTCCCCTGTCCCTATCCATAAGAACTTGATATCTATTGGGAGATTCCATTATTGTTACAGTTGGCATAGACCCTGCCTGTTGGTTTACTCCGGTCAGACACTTCAGGTTTTGCGACCCACGTTCTAGGGACGACTTGTCCTGAACCTTAAATAAAGAACGCAATGAGGGGGTTACTTTAAGATTGGAACCTTTCTTTAATTGTTCCTTTTTGGCCGTTTTTGCTGCTCTGGTTGAGACTACTACTCCTCCTCCCTTAGGTCTCTGGCCCTTTTGCTTCTTGGAGGGATACCTTCCTAAATCCCCATCTTGTGTAAAGTTTAATTCTTTATCTTGTGTCTGCGGTCTTTCTGAATCAGCAGTCGGCAAAGAAATGTCGTCCGCTTTTCCGGGGATTGGGTGGTAGTTCTGCTCTTTCCTTCTTAGAGCATAACCAGATTCTTTAAAGAAGCTGGCGATGGCAGTAGCGGTACTGCTATCCTTAATGTCTTACCCCCTCGCAGAGAGGTAATGCACACTTGTCCTGACTTGCCAACGATTGTGGGGCAGGTGCCAAGGTGCCGCCAGCTAATGTTGTTGACGGCACTGGGTTGGTGTCTGAGGAGGACAATCCTCTTCTTTTGTTTCTACCTTTTTTCCTAAGCGAATTCATGCAGATGGCAGCATTTGCTTTAAGGCTAATATCAAGTTCAGAAAATTTAGATGTAGCTATAATTTCAGAGCTAACTTTGTTTCCCCCACTAATCTTAAGTAATTGTTGGTTTTTTGCAACTTTCCTGGAGGGGTGTCGGTCGCAATTAGAAAAACTAGGGACCCCCAACGATTTTGCAGAGTTTTTAGAGGTAGTTAGGGGGGGCTGACACACAAGCCAGGACGAGGATAGTCGATAACTTACTCTTACCGTCAGCGCTCGCAGGCGCTGAAAATCCGCTGCAGCTACTGCCCAGAAGTTCTCCGCTTTCCCCCGCGCTATCAAAGTGCAGGAACACCGGGGCCAGGCAGGACACGCCTCCACCCCCAGTCTCGGCCCGCTCCACCTTCTCAACGACGCCGCCTCCGTCTTCACAAACTCGGCTGCTGGCAGCGCTCCGCCGGCGTTGCTCCCAACGCGGGTTTCCAGGTACAGCGGTAGCGCAGGACACGAAAAAATCTGGAAATCCCAGTCTGGTAAGTAAACTGTGAATGTGGTTGCCTCTAAGCTGTGCCTTCAGAGCCCATATTTTCGCAGATAGAACGCCACGACTGCGGAGCTCGCGACTCGGCTTACTCGCCGGCCGTCATGTTCCCCCCCCCAAATGAAAGACCAAACAAGAGAATCTTGAACAAAATTCTCTCAAGATGTTGTCATTTTGTTAAACAAAGGCCTACTAATGGCATTTGAATTACAGGCCGTGGGCACACGCAGTGCACTTTACTATGGTCTTACTCAAATATGCCAATCATGGATAACCAATCACAATTTACACAGAGAACATATGCACTTTAGTACTGGTTAGCAGTGGCAAAGTGCACAGAGTCCTAAAGCCAACAAAAACAAGTCAGAAAAATAGGAGGAAGAAGGCAAAAAGTTTGGGGATAACCCTGCAAAAAGAGCCAGGTCCAACACCTTTCCTGCTTATTTTTCTGCCCTCTCTTTTGCCTTTTCTGCTTGTTTCTCTGCCCTATGTTTTGCCTTTTCTGCTCCTCTTTCTGCCCTCTGTTTTGCCTTCTTCTGCTCTGTTTTGCCTTTCCTGCTTGTTTTTCTGCCCTCTGTTTTGCGTTTCTGCTTGTTTTTCTGCCCTCTGATTTGCCCTCTTCTACTCATTTTTCTGCCGTTTTGCCTTTTCTGCTCGTTTTTTTCTGGCCTCTGTTTGTGCCTCCTCTGCTCGTTTCAATCTGTTTTGCCTTTTCTGCTTGGTTTTTCTGCCCTCTGTTTTGCCTTTCCTGCTCGCTTTTCTGCCCAACGATTCAGTTGCCAGAAATGGGTGATAAGGAATAGTTAGTTGAAGTAAAGAAAATAATTTGGGCTTATAGGTCCCCTTCTTCTGTTACTGGATATAGTCCTTTTCAATTCATGAGAAGTAGAAAACCGTATACTAAGGACAACAAGTGTTGGATGAGTGAGTCTAGAAAGGTGGAATGGTCTGCAGAGGAAGTGATGAATAGCATAATGAAGGCGTAACAAGTTTATAAGGGTTATTATAATGAGAAGCATGCGTGTACTGATGTGGGTTTGTCCGAAGGAGAATGGGTCTGTGTTAAGAAGGCAGGCAGCGTTCCAAAGGGTCAAAGTTCTTTTTCTGAACCATTAAAGGTAGTAGAGTCTTTGAGGAGCATATTCAGTACGCTTAAGTGATGGTAGGGTGTGGCATATTCAGTACGCCTAAGTGATGGTAGGGTGTGGCATATTCAGTACGCTTAAGTGATGGTAGGGTGTGGCATATTCAGTACGCCTAAGTGATGGTAGGGTGTGGCATATTCAGTACGCCTAAGTGATGGTAGGGTGTGGCATATTCAGTACGTTTAAGTGATGGTAGGGTGTGGCATATTCAGTACGCTTAAGTGATGGTAGGGTGTGGCATATTCAGTACGCTTAAGTGATGGTAAGGTGTGGCGTATTCTGTACGCTTAAGTGATGGTAGGGTGTGGCATTTGAGTTGCATTGCAAGATAATAGGGAAAAGAAGGATGTGATTTTCCTGTGTTTACTGGGAGGCCAGTGATCGGTTACAAGACACAACAGGAGGCGAGGGGTCGGGAATGTCAGTGGAGGAATGCCTGGAGCAAACTGTCAAAGCTGATGAGACTGGGTCTAGCTCTGAGGAACAGATGGGAGAAGCTAATAGGGTGGGAAGCCAATTGTGTCGAATGGGTAGGCCTATTAGTTTATCCATTAAGGTCCAGGATTATGTTTTGAAGTAGTTTTAGTTATCAATATTATCTTTTTCAGGGAGGGTTGTGCATTACCGTGATATAAACCACAAGTTATATCTTGTTTTTTTTTTTCATAGGTTCTGTTGCAAGTCTACATATATGAGCTGTTCATATTTTATTGCTACTTTGTTTTCTAATTGCATGTATGTTACAATTGCATACTTATTATTATTAATAATTAATATTATACCTGAAATGTATGTATATATTTAAAAAAATGGCTTGTACTTTGTTATTGAAATGGGGAAGATATGTGTAGAGTTGATTCTAGGTTCTGTTCCATGTCATAGCGTTCTATGATGCAATGGATCTTGGGATCAGGAATTTGTGGGATGAGGAAGCAGGACGGGTTCAGGAGATGGACGGTTTTGTTGGTTGTTCGCAGGGTTGAATAAATAAGAGTTGGTTTGTTGACCCAAATCCCAGGTTCACCTCCCCTAGGGGTCAAGCATCCGTCATCAACCTCCTTGAGTGACACAGAACACGGGTCTGAGTACTGCAGGGCCACATGACTTGAGCATCTCTACATGGGGTATTTCTCTCATCCTACACAGCATCGTCTTTATCTGTCATCTCGCACAATCTTCTTTGCTCCAAGACTAATGCACTTTATCCCTAATCTCTGAGCCTGCTCTGAAGAGCCTTGTGCTATTGTGGCATATCTGTGTAGCATTGGTGTGTTACATTTTTCTCCTTACCTGAGAGGTGTATACACACCTTTGTACCTACTCGCCACACTGACGAGGACCAACCAGTCCAGAGAGAGGTTTTAGGTGGTTTGTGTTTCCATTCAGAGGGGAAGTGAAGTGCAAGTAAGGGCTGGCCTGCCCTTTTGGGATTAAAGAAAGACTGACTTGCATAAAGATCACTGCTTCCCAGACTTTTAAGAACCATGACCCACTTTTTAGATTGACAAACTTTCATGATCTACCAAGCTTGAATGGACACTAGGTGGACGATTTTTTCAATCTAACTAAAGCATAGTGTGGTAGGGTACTGTCGTTTACAAACAGCACATTTTCAGTTGAAATGACCACTAAATTTGTACAGACCAACAATTTAACTGAAAAAATATATTACACACAAATGATATGTGGACATCACGTTTCAGTGAATACCATTTGTGCATCACCAAGTAAAGTGTCTTGATTTGTATTGTTCCTATTAAAATCTTTGTTTGCCTCACAATTCAGAATTACAAACAAATGTGCTTTATTTTTACTTTCCTACTGCGGAATGTGTACAATTCATTTACATAGAATTACATTTCGTTGTGTGTTACAAAACCCTGCAGCCTTCCTTTCACAGTCTCTGTACCCCTCCAGTAAGATTGTCATATAAATCACTTTTCTTTTCTTTTTCTACCTGCAAAGTGAGAGGAGTTTGTAAACACCAATACCCATGTTTACAAAATAAGCAGTAATTTGTCAGATGACATAGACTGGTATTTGACCCTCTGATTTTGAAGCTCAATGAATGTGACAAGATAAATACAGAATTTAAATGCATCTTTCGTTATTGCTTGGACATTCACACCCCACCAGCTCATGAGCGGCCACAGAGTCGGGACCCACAGTTTGGTAAACACTGAATAGATGATCCCCATCTCTAATAGTGGAGACAACGCACAATGTATTGGACTGGTGTGCTGCCTTGATTTCAATCATCTAAGTCTATCATATTTTGACTTGTTAAATTTGTGTCTCTGTAACTCCTAGCACAGAGAGCCTGGTCAGTAAAATTTCTTACATAAGGATCGTTGCTGTCTTTAGTGTCCTTCCTGAGCCTCCCACAAGAACACTCTGCCTCAGACGCACGCTCTACAGACTTATCCAAACGAACCACCCACTCTAGTGGCACAAGCTTGTCAGCCACAACCCACTAGAGCCTATGCTGACAAACACACAAACCTTGTTACCAGAGACATCTTCCTGAATGTGCCCAGGCTAATAGATGCAGAAACTGTGTACCTCTCAACACTTCTCGGACCTAAAGAGGAATCTCCTATCTATGTGAACCGCCTTCGCGGTCACTTCTGAAGCATAATTAGAAGTACTTACTCTCTAAACATCCAACTCCATCTAGCCCTTTTCCCTTCTTCAACGTAAAGATAAGTGCTCTGATACAGGATCTTCGTGGCAGGATTCTGGGAAGGCCCGGAAGTGCGGGGGCAGACTGTATTCCCCCCCAGTGTACAGATAAGTGGGCGCGGCCTCCTGTGGTGAGAGAATACGGCCTACTGTGGTGCGTGGTGGCCGGGAGTGGCTCGGCCCAGTCGCGAGGCTGGTGGAGAGCACGGAGAACAGCCGCCCATTGGCCGTGGTGGGCCCAAGCCTAGTGCACACTAGTGTGAGAGGTCCTTCAGGAGGCCAGGCAGCAAAAAGACTGAGCAGTGCCCGCACCCTCGGTGATACACGGGTGGGAGCCTCTAGATAGCGGCCTTCGTTCTCCACGGACAGCATCATGGGCCGCACCAAGGGGATGGGGCCCGGGCAGGCCAACCGAATAGACAAATACACAGTGGCCATGGGGCAAGACAACGGGGCGGTCGGAGGAAACTCGCAAGAGGAAGTAGGTGATGAAAGCCCAGACCCGACCCTGAAAGACATTATGAGGGCCATCCGCGAACTGAAAGGCACCCTAGAACCGAAACTAGACTCTGTCACCGAGGAGGTGAATCTCCTGTGGGCGGATTTCCGCAAAATGTCCGACAAAGTGGCCACGGTGGAGGCGGATATTGGGAGCATTCAATCAAAAACGAAACCCCTTGAAGATCAGGTGATGACCCGCACGAAGAACCAAGCGGACATCTATGCCCGGCTCGAAGACCACGAAGGGAGGGCCCGGCGCAACAATATCCACGTAGTGGGGGTGCCGGAGGGAATTGAGGGGCCGGCCATGGACCTATTCCTGGGGGACTTAATTCTGAACCATCTAAAGCCGAAACGTCTGTCGCAGTTTTTCTCGGTGGAGCAAGCCCACAGAGCGCTGGGGAGTAGGCCTCGACCTGGGGCCCCACCCCCCCACCATTATCGCCCGTATCCTGAATTTCAGGGATAGAGATGCCATACTGCAGGCGGCGCGGATGCATGGAGATCTCACGCACGAAAATGCGACGAACCGGTTCTTTCCGGACTTCACGCTACATGTCCAACGCCAGTGACGCTCCTTTGATGGGGTGAAAAGAGCCCTTAGGGAGCAGAACGTGAAGTACATGATGCTCTTTCCGGCTCGACTCAAAATCATTGACAATGGAAAGGCGTACTTCTTCGACAAGCCGGAAGAGGTGAGCGACTGGCTGGAGGGCTGGCACACCGTGGGCCGCAAAGGAGGGCAAAGGCGTTCGACAACGGACCGGGGCGGCGAGGAGCTGGACCAGGAGGTGGGGGGCTTGCCCAGTGGCTACAAGCACCAACAAGGGACAGTTGAATAGGATTCTTGCTTAAGACTATGATCACTTCTTTGATGCACCAACGGAAGCAAGTGACTAGCTGGAGGGCTGGCGAACCGTTGGTCGTAACGGAGGACAGCGACGGCCCGGAGTGAGGCAGGGCCGCGAGGAGACCGAGCTAGAGGACAAGAGGTCAACCAGTAGCCAGATGCAAGAGCAGCGGACAGATAAGTGACTTTGGAACACTCTGCACGATGCTGTACTCGCACGTTGTTTTTAAGTTCACACCCTCAGGGCTTCCTTGAGTTCTGGGAGGGGGACTGTGGGTAGTGGTACTTCCCGGAAGGGAGGGCCTGTGACCTCTCATTTGTCTCCGGCATTCCATGGCATGTGCATTACTCCTTTCCTCTTATCACTAAGGGTGGCTAGGCTGCCCCTGTGAGTTGCTAACAGGGCTGCCCCTTTTTTGACTGTAGCAGTGTGAGCAAGTACCTTTCATAAGCAGATATGCACTTCTTAGAGCTGGCTGCTAGTCCACGGCTCCTCACCAATGTTTTTTTCAGTATTGTTGGGGCGACAGGCACTCTGCAAGTTTTGGAGGTGGGAGGGTGGGGACTCACCTAGCAGGGCTGCAGGGAGGGGGGGTTGGGTTTATTGTTTAGTTTGTTTGGGGGGGATGGGACACACGCTCGAGACCTTGATATCCAACAGTTGATGGTGGTTGACCCCGAGGGTACAGAAAGGGTGAAGGGTCACCTCAATACTTTAAGACCTACTTTGTGCCCAGTACAGAGAGCTTGTGTTTGCATAGGGCAGGGGGGGCTGCTTGTGTGTGCATTGTTCTTTGTTTTTTGGGTATGACAAATATGACTGGTTTGACGGAAAGGCAATCAATGAGTACATGTTTTTGGTAACTCTGTCTCTGAAGATAAGGTGGTCAACTATTGTGTCCTCCCCTTGGGGCGGTCACGGGAAGTTCCCCCTGCAATTGAATGGCCATGCAATGGGACGCAATGGGAAAGACAACTAAACAGGGGCTTAAGCTGTTGTTGTAGAACGTAAATGGGTTGGGTGACAAGATCAAACAGGGTATAGTGCTCCAATTTCTGAAAAGACACTCCCCGATGTGGTCCTTCTACAAGAAACGCACTTGCTTGGGAATGCCTGTAGGGTCATGTCGCGGTGGGGTTTTCAGTTGGTGGCTCACTCTGCTTTTGGTTCTGGCTCTCGGGGAGTGGGCATATTGGTTCGGAAATCGTTCCCCATGACCATCGACTTGGTTCGCACTGACGCCCTGGGTAGATTCGTGGCCGTCTCTGGGAACTGGGAGGGGTGCATACTTAATCTCCTTTCTGTCTACGTCCTGCCGGGGTTGCACACCCAAGCCTTTGCAGACCTTGGGGAGCTCCTCTTGGCTTTGCCAGATGGCAGAGTATTGATTGGGGGTGACTTCAATTCTATTGTCTCTGATGCTCTTGACCGGTGGCCCCAGAAGGCCTTGCCACCCTCCCGCACGCAGATCCACAGCTTTGTTGGGTCTGGTGGACGTCTGGAGGAGTCTACACCCAGCCGAACAGCAATACACTGTCCACTCAGGGGCTCACCGTAGTATGTCCCATATAGACTACGTATTGACGTTCGCCCATCAAATTGGCTGCGTGAAGGAAATACAGCACTTGGCTAGGGGCATCTCCGACCACTCACCTATTCTGTGTCGTCTGGAGGTGGGGGAGCCCACAGTAGGCCGTGTAGCCCCAATCAACTCTTGGTACCTCACGACCCCCCCAATTAGAGATAAGATCGTCAGTGAGTCGGACCTTTATTTCCAAGAGAATGATGGGTCTGTCGACTCAGCGATAACATTATGAGAAGCCTATAAGGCTGTCATACGGGGAGTGGCTCTGGCTCAGATCTCGGGACAGCGAAAGGAGAAGTGTGCAGATATGACTCACTTAGAGGGAGAAATCCTATCTTTGGAGGAATCCCTTCGGCTTGATGACTCGGTGGAGATGCGGCAGAGAGTGCGCATTAAGGTCAAGGAATACACCGACTTGGCGACTGAGGCTGCCAAGACGCGCCATAGAGCCACACTCAGTAGAATCTACGATGTCGGCGACAAGGCTGGCAAAGTTTTAGCCCGGCTAGATCGTAGAGACCAAGCCCGTAGAGTCGTGGCTGAAATAGAATCGGATTCTATCTCCCGCCTCACGGACCCCAGGATGTAGCAGATGCATTTGGCCAATACTACCAGTCACTCTATACGTCTCGAACTCCACATACGGAGGAGGAAGCTTTCTTGCTCTTGCATGATATCTCTTTGCCCTCGCTCACTGACGAGGAGCGCTCCGATCTTGATCTAGACATCACAGTCGCAGAGGTTGAGAAAGCCATCCACGACTGATGCGGTGGGAAGGCATTGGGCCCTAATGGCTTGCCCATTGAGTTGTTTAAGCTCACTGCGGGCAAGATGGCACCCTATCTCACCGCAATGTTTCGGGAAAGCAAGAAGGGGGGGATGCTGACCGAGGAGCAGCGGCTTGCTAATATTGTAGTCATTCACAAAGCGGGCAAGCCGAGTAACAAATGCTCCTCTTACAAACCCATTTCGCTGCTCAACTGCAAAGCGAAAATCCTTGCGAAGGTCCTTGCCACCCGGCTGCATGCGACCCTTGACCCTGCTTGGTATGTCGCTCCCCCTCCGCACAGCTCCGCCTGTGTGTCCCGGCCCCAGCTGCCGCTGCTGAGGAAGTTCGAGGCCCTCCTCCACCCACAGGCTACCACCTGTGCCTCATCCCTGGTGGCCAGTGGTAGGCCGTAGGTTTGTATCTCTTTGCTTGCCGTTATTGTCTGCCTTATTGTATCCTTGTTTGCCTCCTATTGTATCCTTGTTTGCCTTTTTTGCCTTTACTGTTTGCCTTCTGTTCCCCTCGTTGCCCCCGTGTGTTTGAGCCCTTTTTGCCTTCTGCTCCCTTAGTTGCCCATTTTTGCCTTCTGTTCCCCTCGTTGCCCCCGTGTTTTTGAGCCCGTTTTGCCTTCTGTTCCCCTCATTGCTCCTGTATTTCTGTGCCTTCTGTGCCCATTTTTGCCTTCTGTACCCCTCGTTGCCCCCGTGTTTTTGAGCCCGTTTTTCCTTCTGTTCCCCTCGTTGCTCCTGTATTTCTGTGCCTTCTGTGCCCATTTTTGCCTTCTGTACCCCTCGTTGCCCCCGTGTTTTTGAGCCCGTTTTGCCTTCTGTTCCCCTCGTTGCTCCTGTATTTCTGTGCCCATTTTTGCCTTCTGTACCCCTCGTTGCCCCCGTGTTTTTGAGCCCATTTTTGCCTTCTGCTCCCTTCGTTGCCCATTTTTGCCTTCTGTTTCCCTCGTTGCCCTTCACCGCTCCCGCTCCAGCCGCTGTGTCCCCTGCGGCCCCGCCCCCCTGACCGCCCATTTGCTGCCCCTGCCCTGCCTTCCAGCTGCACCTCCCTCCCACCTCCCCATACATGGTGGCCGCTGCGCGGTGAGGAGAGCGACCCTTGACCCTGCTTGGTAGGTCGCTCCCCCTCCACACAGCTCCGCCTGTGTGTCCCTGCCCCAGCCGCTGCTGCTGAGGAAGTTCGAGGCCCTCCTCCACCCGCAGGCTACCACCTGCGCCTCATCCCTAGTGGCCAGTGGTAGGCCGTAGGTTTGTATCTCTTTGCTTGCCGTTATTGTCTGCCTTATTGTATCCTTGTTTGTCTCCTATTGTATCCTTGTTTGCCTTTTTTGCCTTTACTGTTTGCCTTCTGTTCCCCTCGTTGCCCCCGTGTGTTTGAGCCCTTTTTGCCTTCTGCTCCCTTCGTTTCCCATTTTTGCCTTCTGTTCCCCTCGTTGCCCCCGTGTTTTTGAGCCCGTTTTGACTTCTGTTCCCCTCGTTGCTCCTGTATTTCTGTGCCTTCTGTGCCCATTTTTGCCTTCTGTACCCCTCGTTGCCCCCGAGTTTTTGAGCCCGTTTTGCCTTCTGTTCCCCTCGTTGCTCCTGTATTTCTGTGCCTTCTGTGCCCATTTTTGCCTTCTGTACCCCTCGTTGCCCCCGTGTTTTTGAGCCCGTTTTGCCTTCTGTTCCCCTCGTTGCTCCTGTATTTCTGTGCCTTCTGTGCCCATTTTTGCCTTCTGTACCCCTCGTAGCCCCGTGTTTTTGAGCCCATTTTTGCCTTCTGCTCCCTTCGTTGCCCATTTTGCCTTCTGTTCCCCTCGTTGCCCCTCACAGATCCCGCTCCAGCCGCTGCGTCCCCTGCGGCCCCGCCCCCCTGACCACCCATTCGCTGCCCCTGCCCTGCCTCCCGCTTCCCAGCTGCTCCTCCCTCCCACCTCCCCATATATGGCGGCCGCTGCGCGGTGAGTAGAGCGACCCGTGACCCTGCTTGGTAGGTCGCTCCCCCTCCACACAGCTCCGCCTGTGTGTCCCTGCCCCAGCTGCCGCTGCTGAGGAAGTTCGAGGCCCTCCTCCACCCGCAGGCTACCACCTGCGCCTCATCCCTAGTGGCCAGTGGTAGGCAGTAGGTTTGTATCTCTTTGCTAGCCGTTATTGTCTGCCTTATTGTATCCTTGTTTGCCTCCTATTGTATCCTTGTTTGCCTTTTTTGCCTTTACTGTTTGCCTTCTGTTCCCCTCGTTGCCCCCGTGTGTTTGAGGCCTTTTTGCCTTCTGCTCCCTTCGTTTCCCATTTTTGCCTTCTGTTCCCCTCGTTGCCCCCGTGTTTTTGAGCCCGTTTTGACTTCTGTTCCCCTCGTTGCTCCTGTATTTCTGTGCCTTCTGTGCCCATTTTTGCCTTCTGTACCCCTCGTTGCCCCCGAGTTTTTGAACCCGTTTTGCCTTCTGTTCCCCTCGTTGCTCCTGTATTTCTGTGCCTTTTGTGCCCATTTTTGCCTTCTGTACCCCTCGTTGCCCCCGTGTTTTGAGCCCGTTTTGCCTTCTGTTTCCCTCGTTGCTCCTGTATTTCTGTGCCTTCTGTGCCCATTTTTGCCTTCGGTACCCCTCGTTGCCCCCGTGTTTTTGAGCCCGTTTTGCCTTCTGTTCCCCTCGTTGCTCCTGTATTTCTGTGCCTTCTGTGCCCATTTTTGCCTTCTGTACCCCTCGTTGCCCCCGTGTTTTTGAGCCTGTTTTGCCTTCTGTTCCCCTCGTTGCTCCTGCATTTCTGTGCCTTCTGTGCCCATTTTTGCCTTCTGTACCCCTCGTTGCCCCCGTGTTTTTGAGCCCATTTTTGCCTTCTGCTCCCTTTGTTGCCCATTTTTGCCTTCTGTTCCCCTCGTTGCCCCTCACCGCTCCCGCTCCAGCCGCTGCGTCCCCTGCGGCCGCGCCCCCCTGACCGCCCATTCGCTGCCCCTGCCCTGCCTCCCGCCTCCCAACTGCTCTTCCCTCCCACCTCCTCATATATGGCGGTCGCTGCGCAGCCGCGCGCCACTGGCGCGCCTACGGAAAGCCCGTCTGCGCCCGTCCACGCCTGGACCGCGCCCAGCACCAGAACCCCTGGTCCCCGTGCCCGCCACAATGCCCGGCTCCGCTACGACTCCAGCACCCTCCAAGCACTCAACACCGGAAACGATCACGCACCTGCTTCCTGGCCGCCTCGAAGAGCACCCAAGGACCCTTCTCCTGCCGGAACTGCAGCTTCACCAGCACCCAGCCCGCCAACCCGCCGACCAGGAACAAACCCAACCACCTCAGTTGCATTCTTCTCAACACCCGCTCCGCCCGCAAACACGCCGTCGAACTCTGGGACCTACTCGACTCAACCTCCCCTGACGTCGCATTCCTGACGGAGACCTGGCTGAACCCCTCCTCGGCACCCGACATTGCCATTGCCATCCCGGAAGGCTACAAGATCTCCCGCAGGCACCGCACCAACGGAGTAGGAGGAGGAATCGCCATCATCCACAGGAACACTCTCATAGTCTCGACCAACAACGACGACTCCCTCAGCACCGCCGAACACCTGCATTTCCAGATCCACACCGACCCCAACACCACCCTCAGAGGAACCCTCGTCTACAGAACCCCCGGACCTCGACCACAGTTCAGCGACTCCATCACCGACTTCGTCAGCCCTCACGCCCTCGCCTCCACGGACTACATCCTCCTCGGGGACCTGAACTTCCACCTCGAGAACAACAACGACACCAACTCTACCACCCTGATCGACAACCTCGCCAACCTCGGACTCAGACAACTCGTCACAACTCCCACCCACTCCGCCGGCCACACGCTTGACCCCATCTTCTCCGCAAGCTCCCACGCCACCTTCAGTCACACCACCGAACTCCACTGGACCGACCATCGCTGCATTCACTTCACCTTCCAGAAAGCCACCATGCACCACCGCACCCAACAGATGCCTCGCCGCTGCTGGAGCAAAGTCACCGAAGACCAGCTAACCACCACCCTAGCCCGGCGCCCACCAGCCGACCCCACCGACCCCGACACCGCCGCCCGCAACCTCAGACAGTGGATCGACGACTGCGCCAACACCCTCGCCCCGCTCAAGAAACCCCCCAACAGCCACACCAGCAAGAAAGCCAGCTGGTTCACTGAAGACCTCTGGGCCTCCAAGCAATCCTGCCGAAAGCTAGAGAAGAACTGGCACCGCGAACAAACACCGGACAGCTACGCAGCCCACAAGAACGCCACCCGCAGACACCGTCACCTCATCAGATCCGCCAAAAGGGCCTCCTTCAAAGACCGCCTAGACAACAACGCACACAACAGCAAAGAGCTCTTCAACATCGTGAAGGAACTCTCTAACCCCAGCTCCAACACCGACATCCCACCTTCGCAAGACCTATGCAACTCGTTGGCCGCCTTCTTCCATCGCAAGATCGCTGACATCCACGACAGCTTCAACACCACGATCGCCCCGACAACCACTGAGATCCCCACGACCAACATCCGCACCAACCGCCTGCTCTCCTGGACCAACATAAACGACGACGACACCATCAAGATCATGAACACCATCCACTCCGGATTTCCGTGAGACCCATGCCCACACCACATCTTCAACAAAGCCAGCACCACCATCGCACCCCATCTCCGGAAAGCCATCAACATCTCCTTCGAGACAGCAACCTTCCCGGATAGCTGGAAGCACGCCGAGATCAACGCCTTACTCAAGAAACCCAAGGCGGACCCCAAGTACCTCAAGAACTTCCGGCCCATCTCCCTACTCCCGTTCCCGGCGAAGGTCATCGAGAAGACCGTCAACAAACAACTGACCCGCTACCTCGAGGAGAACAGCATCCTGGACCCATCCCAGTCTGGGTTTCGCAGCAACCACAGCACCGAAACTGCCCTCATTGCCACCACCGATGACATCAGGACCCTGCTAGACAACGGAGAGACCGCGGCCCTCATCCTCCTGGACCTGTCAGCCGCCTTCGACACGGTATGCCACCACACACTACGCACACGCCTCCACGACGCCGGAATCCAAGAGAAGGCCCTGGACTGGACCACCTCCTTCCTCTCCGGCAGAACACAGAGCGTCCGCCTCCCCCCCTTCCGCTCCGAGGCCACCGAGATCATCTGCGGCGTACCCCAGGGCTCATCCCTCAGCCCAACGCTGTTCAACATCTACATGGCACCACTCGCCCACGTCGCCCGACTGCATGACCTCAACATCATCTCTTATGCCGATGACACCCAGCTGATTCTCTCCCTCACCAAAGGCCCCCACACCGCCAAAACAAACCTCCACGAAGGAATGAAGGCCGTCGCCGAATGGATGAGGAACAGCCGACTGAAGCTGAACTCTGACAAGACGGAGGTCCTCATCCTCGGATCCACCCCCTCGGCCTGGGACGACTCCTGGTGGCCGACCGCACTGGGAGCAGCCCCAATACCCACCGACCACGCACGCAACCTAGGAGTCATCCTCGACTCCCCCCTCTCCATGAATAAGCAGGTCAACGCCGACTCTTCCGCCTGCTTCAACACCCTCCACATGCTCCGCAAGATCTACAAGTGGATCCCCACCGAAACGAGAAGAACGGTCACCCAGGCCCTCGTCAGCAGCAGGCTGGACTACGGAAACGCCCTCTACGCTGGAGCCTCTGCCAAACTCCTGAAACGGCTGCAACGCATCCAGAACGCCTCTGCACACCTGATCCTCGACATCCCTTGCCACAGCCACATCACCCCACACCTGAGAAACCTGCACTGGCTCCCCGTCAACAAGAGGATAACCTTCAAGCTCCTCACCCACGCACACAAGGCACTGCACAACACCGGACCTGCGTACCTCAACAGACGACTCAGCCTCTACACCCCCGCCAGCTTCGCTCCGCCGACCTCGCCCTCGCCACAATACCCCGCATCCGAAGAGCGACCTCCGGCGGCAGATCCTTCTCCCATCTCGCCGCCAAGACCTGGAACACCCTCCCCATCCGCCTACGGCAGACCCAAGACCTGCTGACCTTCAGAAGACTCCTGAAGACCTGGCTCTTCGAGAAGTAGCAGCACCCCTCCCCCCCCTCAGCACCTTGAGACCCTCACGGGTATGTAGTGCGCTCTACAAATGCTATGATTGATTGATTGATTGATTGATTAATTAATCGCCCGACTGGTCCACCCAGACCAGTTGGGATTTATGCCCAATAGAAATACCTCCCTTAACTTGCGCAGGCTCCACGGAGTGCTATGCAGGGCTGACAGAATTAGAGAGGACGCTGTCGTGGTCTCTCTTGATGCTGCTTCGGCATTCGATACCATTGAGTGGCCCTATATGTTTGCTGTCCTTCATAAGCTGTGCTTTGGGCCCGAGTTTACGAGCTGGGTTCGGCTCCTCTACCAACAGCCACTCGCTCAAATAGTGGTTAATAACCGGATATCTCCTGTTTTCAGTCTTGGTAGGGGTACGAGACAGGGGTGCCCGTTGTCCCCGCTTCTCTTTGCCCTCGCCCTCGAGCCCCTGGCAATGTGGGTCCGGAATGACCCCGCCATAAGGGGCCTTAAATAGATGTCCGGCTGGGAAAACCGTATATCCTTATATGTGGATGACATCTTGCTCTATATGGCGTTCCCGGCTGCATCCCTCAATGTGGTCCTGGACATATTCCAGGTGTTTGGTAGGTATGCCGGCTATTCTATAAACTGGTCAAAGTCAGTGTTATATGCCCTCTATGGAAAGAGGCCGGCGCTCCCCCGGGGATGTCAGCTGGCGGATGCTGTTGACGGCTTCAAATACTTGGGGATCTGGGTCTCTAAAGATCCGTCCAGATTTTATGATCGCAATCTCCTGCCGCCTCTCACGAGTCTTAAAGCTGACGTCTTACACTGGAAATCTCTTCCGCTCTCTCTTTTGGGGTGTGCTGCCCTGTTCAAAATGATGTCCCTTCCCAGGTTCGTATATGCTCTCCATAATACCCCGTACTCCGTTGCACCCTCGTACTTTAAGGAAATAGACTGTATCATACGAGACTTGTTTTGGGAGGGTAAACCACCCCATATCGCGACACACAAGCTTACGCTGGGTTGGTTCGATGGTGACATCGGACTCCCAGACATACGTAAGTACTACTGGGCATCACATCTCGCAGCGATTAACCAGTGTACGTATAGACCGCAGAGTGACCCAGCCTTTCAGACAGACAGATGGCTCCTCCCGGGGGGGGTAGCTTTGAAGGGGCTCTTTATGTACTGTCATTGAAACCCCCCCTGACAGGCCCAACGGGACATGAGGTGCAGGTGTGGAAGGCGGCTAACAAAGGTTTGGGGTGGGAGGGGAAAATTACGCAGGCTACACCACTCTCATACAGCGAGCAATTGGGCAGGTTGATTCGATTGAGGGGTTTTGATCGGTGGGACCTTATCGGTATATCCAAGGTAGGTGATTTGTGGAAGTCGGGTGAGTTGGTCCCTTTCTCTTGGCTACGGCAAGAATATGAGCTAGCGCAATAGGAATATTTCCGATATCTCCAAATTAGGCATGCCCTACTAGCGGTTCTCCCTAGGGTCAGTGACCTCCCCGAGTCCTCCCCGCTTGAGGATAGAGTACTGGATGGCCAACTACAGGAGAAGGCCATATCGCTTATCTGCAAAAAAATTGGTCAACAACATAGCAGATCCCCTGACTTCTTTGAGAGCTAAATGGGACCACAATGTAGCTGGGTTAGATGATGACGAATGGTTGGCGGCGGTGGCATCCCCCCGGGAGGTGGCTGTATTTTCCAGGCTGCGCTTGGTGCCGCTGAATATTCTCCATAGAACTAATCTGTCTGGGTCGGTGTTGGTTCGCATGGGATATGGCACGGACGGCTACTGTGTAAGGCGGTGTAGGCAGGAGGGAACCTTTGTTCACACAATTTGGGAGTGCACGATCATGCAGAGATACTGGGGGGCGGTAGTGAACCTTATGGAGGAAGTGTTGGGGCAACAGATAGACTGCAACATTAAACTGGCCCTCCTAAACATATGGAGCCCTACGGACCTAAACTCCAGGGAGCGTACTTGGGTCACCTTGGGGCTGACGGTGGCAAAACGTAATATTGCAAGACTATGGGGAGCTCCGAGTCCTCTGTGTATTGATGCCTGGGGTAAAGATATGGACTGGTGCATGGTCACGGAAAACTCCGTATATGAAGCCAGGGGGTGCCCGAATAAATGGACGCAGATTTGGGGGCTGTGGAACACCCACAGAGGGGAGATATGTGAACCGCCAAGATCAAGGGAAGATGTTATGGATGGGACCTGAATATGCTTTACTGGAACTGACTGTGCTGTCTGTGACCGCTATGTCTTCAGTACCACTTGTAGTATATATATTGCCATCGTATATGTACCGTGATATTATCATTGATCATGCCTTGTTTTCAATAAAAAAAAGATTTATTAAAAAAAAAAAAAGAGTTTCTCATCCAATTAAATGCCCAGATTGACCTTAGGCTTGGGAAGAGGTAGTGAACAAGGTTATTGGGCCAGTGAGCAGTAGTCCAGACGTTAGGCTGTTTGCCTAGGTTCAGTACCTCGGTCTTCCCTGCATTTAACTTGGGACAGATGGAGTTCTGTGAGAGAGTGATGATGAGCTCGGTGTCATCCGCATATGAGAGGATGGTAAACCCATAGTACTAGATGACCTCAGTCAGGGGCCACACGTATATTTTAAAGAGAGTTGGGCTCAGGGAGGAGCCCTGCGGCACTCCTTGCTGCAAAGGGAACGCCTTTGACTAGAAAGGTTTTTGGAACACCTGGAAGAAGAGCCCCTGCAGGAAGGAGACGAACCACATCAGGGCTTTATGGCCAACGCCGCAGTTCTGAAGTCTTTCGATCAGGATGTTATGAGACACAGTGTTGAACGTGGCACTGAGATCCAACATTAGTAGGGCTGCAGAGTTACCAACATCCAAAAGTTGGTGGATCGATTCTGAAGCTGGGAGCAGGGCAGGCTCGGTGCTTTAGGAGGGACAAGTGATGAAGTGAAAGGTGACTAGTTAACCTTTGCAAAGGGTCCTCTAACGTGTGTGAACACATACCATGTATCACCATGTATTTAGTTACTTTTGATCCGTTTGAAGTAAAAACATTTTTTTTTAAAAGCTGCAGATTATGCAGCAGTTGATGGCTTATGTGGCAAATGCGTGCTGCAGACGGCCCTGCCAAGTACCAGGCAACAGGGGTTAGACTAACACATTTTAGTGCTGGTGGCTGCATCACCGCACTAAAATGCATTAGTCACGCATTTAAATAACTCCTCAACACAGAGTGGGATCATGAGAGGTGCTCCCTGGCTGTATAAAAGCACCCCATGCAAGGAATTCTTTCCTGCACTATATATAGATCAATATCCTTCAGCCTGAGGCACTCACTCGTTGCTATGGTGATCCAGTAAAGTTCTAGACATCAGTCAGAAACACTGTCCCAGCGCTGCACTGCAAAAACTAATTGTGGTCTGGCGGTCCCTCCACTGAGAGGACCGACCCCTGACTGGATCATTTGTCCAGCTGGTGACAGCTAAGTTTTGACAGAGGAGTTGCATCCGGCGCCATCATTGCAGTTATTTTATTCAACACTACATGGTCAGTTGCCCGAGAGTGGGTTGGGGTGTTTCCTCAATGCCCACTGGATTCCAGAGAGAGAACAGGTCAAAGGCCGTGGCCATCATATGTTTGCAGCTGGCTCCTGAACAAAACTGAAACCAGCAGGAGAAGCGTTCCTCTCAGTAACATAATTCAGCATTACAGCCACAATTTACTTTTATGTTGCGCTCCATTGTTGCATTTGTTAGATGATGTTGTTTCTGTGGTTTTTTCATGCTGCGCGAGCCTGTAGGCTGTTGCATATGTGTGTGGCGGTGTACACAGCGCTATCTCCGGGACACTCAAACAGATCACCTCTGCCAGCCTGTACTGGAGCTGCTGTGGAGACCTGTGATCGTGGGCAAAGACAAGAGTCATGGGCTGACTCTAGGTAATGGAGCCACTCCATATGTACAAGGCAGCTCAAGCCACTCTTACCAAAGGTAATGGAGCCACTCCCTGCGTACGAGGCATGCCCACGCCACTCTTACCAAAGGTAATGGAGCCACTCCCTGTGTATGAGGCAGCCTCACGCCACTCTTACCAAAGGTAATGGAGCCACTCCCTATGTACGAGGCAGCCAGCCCCATGCCACTCTTACCAAAGGTAATGGAGCCACTTCCTACGTATGAGGCAGCCCCAAGCCACTCTTACCAAAGGTAAAGGAGCCACTCCCTGCATACGAGGCAGCACCACGCCACTCTTACCAAAGGTAATGGAGCCACTCCTGCATACGAGGCAGCCCCACGCCACTCTTACCAAAGGTAATGGATCCACTCCCTGTGTACGAGGCAGCCCCACGCCACTCTTACCAAAGGTAATGGAGCCACTC
Organism: Calotriton arnoldi; assembly: GCA_963921515.1. Classification (NCBI taxonomy): domain Eukaryota; kingdom Metazoa; phylum Chordata; class Amphibia; order Caudata; family Salamandridae; genus Calotriton; species Calotriton arnoldi. Next base: position 128,570 of record CAWUFW010015973.1, on the reverse strand, counting down.
CCTATGTAGGAGACAGCCCCACGCCACTCTTACCAAAAGTAATGGAGCCACTTCCTGCATACGAGGCAGCCCCATACCACTCTTACCAAAGGTAATGGAGACACTCCCTATGTACGAGGCAGCCCCATACCACTCTTACCAAAAGGAATGGAGCCACTCCCTATGTAGGAGGCAGCCCCACGCCACTCTTACCAAAGGTAATGGAGCCACTCCCTGTGTACAAGGCAGCCCCACGCCACTCTTACCAAAGGTAATGGAGCCACTTTCTGCATACGAGGCAGCCTCACGCCACTCTTACCAAAGGTAATGGAGCCACTCCCTACATACGAGGCAGCCTCACGCCACTCTTACCAAAGGTAATGGAGCCACTCCCTGCATACGAGGCAGCCTCACGCCACTCTTACCAAAGGTAATGGAGCCACTCCCTACGTACGAGGCAGCCCGATGCCACTCTTACCAAAGGTAATGGAACCACTCCCTACATACGAGGCAGCCCCACGCCACTCTTACCAAAGGTAATGAAGCCACTCCCTATGTACGAGGCAGCCCCACACCACTCCTACCAAAGGTAATGGAGCCACTCCCTACATACGAGGCAGCCTCACACCACTCTTACCAAAGGTAATGGAGCCCCTCCCTGCGTACGAGGCAGCCTCACGCCACTCTTATCAAAGGTAATGGAGCCACTCCCTACGTACGAAGCAGCCCCAGGCCACTCTTACCAAAGGTAATGGAGCCACTCCCTACGTACGAGGCAGCCCCACGCCACTCTTACCAAAGGTAATGGAGCCACTCCCTACGTACGAGGCAGCCTCACGCCACTCTTACCAAGCAGCATGTGGTTGGTTTGATAGAGAAGTGAACATGCATTGCACTTGGCAACTTTTTCTGAGCTAGATTTCACGGCGGTACAGTACCCCATAGTGACTCATTATAGAGCGTGATAGAGAGCTGTGTGGCTGAGGCTGAAGGCGTAAAGAGCTTCTCACAGTCCCCCAGAATGACACATTATAGGGCGTGATAGAGAGCTGTGTGGCTGAGGCTGAAGGCGTAAAGAGCTTCTCACAGTAACCCAGAGTGACACATTATAGGGCGTGATAGAAAGCTGTGTGGCTGAGGCTGAAGGGGTAAAGAGCTTCTCACAGTATCCCAGAGTGACACATTATAGGGCATGATAGAGAGCTGTGTGGCTGAGGCTGAAGGCGTAAAGAGCTTCTGACAGTACCCCAGAGTGACACATTATATGACATGATAGAGAGCTGTGTGGCTGAGGCTGAAGGCGTAAAGAGCTTCTCACAGTACCCCAGAGTGACACTTTATGGGACGTGATATAGAGCTGTGTGGCTAAGGCTGAAGGCGTAGAGAGCTTCTCACAGTACCCCAGAGTGACACATTATAGGGCGTGATAGAGAGCTGTGTGGCTGAGACTGAAGATGGAAAGAGCTTCTCACAGTACCCCAAAGTGACACATTACATGGCATGATAGAGAGCTGTGTGGCCGAGGCTGAAGGCATAAAGAGCTTCTCACAGTACCCCACAGTGACACATTATTGTGCATGATAGAGAGCTGTGTGGCTGAGGCTGAAGGCGTAAAGCGCTTCTCACAGTACCCCAGACTGACACATTATTGTGCATGATAGTGAGCTGTGTGGCTGAAGCTGAAGGCGTAAAGAGCTTCTCACAGTACCCCAGAGTGACACATTATAGGGCGTGATAGAGAGCTGTGTGGCTGAGACTGAAGATGGAAAGAGCTTCTCACAGTACCCCAAAGTGACACATTACATGGCATGATAGAGAGCTGTGTGGCCGAGGCTGAAGGCATAAAGAGCTTCTCACAGTACCCCACAGTGACACATTATTGTGCATGATAGTGAGCTGTGTGGCTGAGGCTGAAGGCGTAAAGCGCTTCTCACAGTACCCCAGACTGACACATTATTGTGCATGATAGTGAGCTGTGTGGCTGAGGCTGAAGGCGTAAAGAGCTTCTCACAGTACCCCAGAGTGACACATTATAGGGCGTGATAGAGAGCTGTGTGGCTGAGGCTGAAGGCGTAAAGAGCTTCTCACAGTACCCCAGAGTGACACATTATAGGGCGTGATAGAGAGCTGTGTGGCTGAGGCTGAAGGAGTATTACAAGGGGTATTCTGCTTTGGCCATTTCAGAGTGGCCCCGTGTACCCACACCTGGAATTACCTGGTGAATGAATACTGAGCCTAGTTTTACCTGGTGAGAAAACACACATGGTAAAACCACCAAGGCTGCGTCCGGGAACAGTCTCAGCCCAGGTGCCACCTTATCACTTCCACAGCACTATGTCCCCTTAACTGCCCCAGAGTCTGCCCTGTCCACTCACATTCTGCTGACTCCCTGCCTGTCGCTCAGCAGTCTTCTGTGACCCCCATTCCCCACGTGGGTTATTTTTTTACCAGTTGATTCAGGGTGAAGTAGGATATTCCCTGTTCAATGGACTTCATCTTAGAATGCCTGGAGTTAGGGGTAGTGATACCGACCAGAAGCAGAAATTACAACTTTGTTACCAACCCCATCCTGCCCCCTGATGATACTCAATTTGTGCTCAAAGTTCAATGGATTAAAAAATGAGTTAAAATGATTACACTCAAGCAATGAATGTCTAATAGCTGGCTTCGCCCACGAGGCCCCACAGTGAGCACTCAGAACAGAGACATAAAATGGTCACTAGCTAAATAGCTTACATATCAGGTCAAACTAAATGGATAAAAAAGCTGCTGAAGATTTAGCGGTGTGGGCAGATATGCTGCAGGTATTGACGACCATGCATGACACAGGGACACAAGATATACCACAGGCGAGAGCTGCAAGGGCAATAGGATTGATCCCCTGGTGACCAGGACTTGAGAAACAGAGGCCACACACAGGATAGATTTAGGAAATGTTTATAGGTTGAGACTAGAGTCAGGGCGCATACGCTGCTCTGCAAGATGTGCCCTGGCTCTAGGCTCAATGTAACGCCCACTCTCCACCCATATTTTCCACTGGCTTGTGTCCTTGTCTGTCCTAACTGCTGGCTTCTGATTCATTGATAGGCTTGTTAGTCCCTCCTTAGTACTGCCTCTTCTTCATTTGTCACCTCCCATGGCGACTGGCCCTTTTAAATAACAGTACCGTGTAACAGCCGAAGTAGAGTGTGAGCACTATTTTCTTTAAAGAGGTTCTCACGACGTGCTTTGGTGTCTTCTTTTCCACCCCCGCCCCTCCTCCCGTTGTCCATGCCTTCTCGCCCCGCCCTCACGTTGTCCATGCCTTCTTTTCCACCCCCCCTGCCCTCCCTCCCATTGTCTGTGCCTTCTTTTCTGCCCCGCCCTCTCTCCCGTTGTCCTGCCTTCTTCCCCCCTCCCTCTCTTTGTCCGTGGTGCCTACCATTTGCAATGCAATAGGTCTCGTGTAAATGCAAGACCTATTGCATTGCAAATGCTTGTTTGATATGCATTCTGGTACTGTAGACCTGCTTTCATATTGGAACAAACAAGGCTTCGAGTCTATAAATACAAAATCCCAGATTCGGTACAAAAAAAAGCATAAATGCATTTATTTGGGGAGAGGATGTGGTCCGTCGGCTAGACTGCCGACTTTGGTGCTGGAAACCAGGGTTCGAGCCTCGGGGTCGCGTCCACACGCTGTGATTCTGGGCAAATCACTTAATCTCCCCGTGCCTGAATGTGTAATGTAAATACGGTGTTCATGTAAAGCGCTCCAATACCTTCGGGTCGAGTTCGCGCTATATAAAATATACAAAAAGATAAATAAATTTAGAATTCCAAAAAGTATAAAGTCCCCCACACCCAAAAATATAAACTGCATGACGTTTGAACAAAAATGTTATCTTCAACCTCATCCAAGATGGCTCCTCGCTGTTTAAGCATCGTGCTGAAGCCTGGAGGTCTAGTTCTTGCCCTTCGGTGTTGTCGTGACCCGGAAGCAGTTCTGCTTTCAGTCCTCCAAGCCCCATGCTGCTTCAAACATCTGGCTGGCTCCTGCAGCTGCACCGAGGACTTTGGAGGGCTTCGAGCAGCAAAACGAAGGCAGCAGCTTCAGCCTGTAGGAGCCGCTGCAGCCACAGCTTGTGCTCGGAAGGGTTCGTCTCTGTGCAGACTCTGTGCCGGACTTTAGGGTAAGTTTGAAGTGAAAGCATGAAGCGACCCTTTTACCAAAAATGCTTGTTTGGTTATTTTGTCAGATTGGACAGATGTGACATTTTCTCTCTAAGCTGCAGAGTATGCGGAGTCCTGCATCGTGTCCATGGTACTCATCATGCAGATATTTTACTTTCGGTTTGCATTGTATGGGTGACTAGTGTGAGTGCTGTACTGGAGTGTAAACGGTCTGGACCTGCAGGGCTTGGCTGTGTCTCAACACAGGGTGGACATGTCAGATGGGCCACGACATGGAAGGCCAGGTTCCTCCCTCGAGGTTTACAAACAAAGCATCGGAAAATCTCCCGATTCTCCTCGCTGACATAGAATTTAAGTGTAATGTACAAAGCGTATTAATGTGCTACGCTAAACTATGAAGCGCTATAAAATAAGCTACAGCACGGTATAGTATAGCACTATATAAACGATAAGAGCAATGCAATACTGTGGTTACCATGTGTTTAAAGTGATTCTTTGTGTTTTCTTACGTTTGCCATTCCTCCACGAATGGTTGTAAATCTCGTGTTGTAAAAGGACATTCAACTTCGCAAGATAACTGCGGTCCGTCTAAAACTACTCGCGTGTCTGCAGCAGTCTAAGGTCGGTGCCCATTTAAGTAACTCTTACCAAAAATCACGCATAACACCTTAAGTTCTTGATCTTAATATGTGGTCTTAATACTGTTACCTCTACATCATTGAGGGTTTCAGACAGTAAGTAGCAGTTCCCTGCTGCCACTTTTTACGCTACATAAGACTCCTAATAGTTCAACACCAAGACCATATAACTGCAGCACCGGAAACCCTGACAGTGTTACTCTGGAAGGTCCCAGTTATTCCAACTTTGCCTGTTTTGGATTCCTGGTGAACACGTAGCCGGTTTAGATGCAACTTGAAGTTAGTGGTTCATAGATATTTCCAACTCTCTCGAACTAAGTTTTGAAAGTGGGAAACAGAAGCTGGTGTGGCGACTTGTCGTCAGATATGGTGGATTAGTCCAGCCATTTTCTTGCCAGTTGCGTTCTGGGAAATATTCGCTTCTCAGCCTCCTGCAGCCATCCTGAGTTCGTGGCCCTGTGACTGCTGTAGATCTTGAGGCTGGCAATGCCTCTGTAGTTGTCCATAGTGCGCTCACGCTGTTGAGGACACGTCAGGTGGGTTGGATCCCTGCAAACTTTGAAGTGATGTGGGATTCTTTTCATATTAAGTTGAAGCTCTTTGTCCATATTGGGGTGACCTGGTTTTCTCCTTATTGTGAAAAAGTTTTTTTTCTTAAATCCCCTAGTCCATCCCTGAGTGTGTGGAATATTCTAATTGAGGATGTCAAACGTGTTATAGCTGTTTACTGAGCATCTGTTCATCACTCCTTCATGTGACATCTTGTTATCATTCTGAAGGACGCTGCTTGTACAGTCAGGTGTCCCACTCCAACCAGATTTTGTGCGGCCTGGATTCCCCTGTGAGCCACCCTCCAATGTTACAATTTCACGAGGATTTAGCGTAATAAATGGAAAACATGTTTGTAAAACACTCTGGGAAGACAATGTGTGACAAGCTTAGTGTCAGAGAGAACAGTGTTTTTTATTTATTTTCTTAATAACATCCCTGGCTTTCCTATTCCTTTGTCTGGTCTGGGAGGACGCACATTCATCTAACCTTCACACTGAAGCCTTTATTTGCTTTTAACTTTTTATTTGTCAGTGAATTCACATTGAAGTACCAGAAAGCGACGAGATATGCATCCTCTGCGTTCTAGATGCTTTTTTTCTGGCCAAAGGTTCTATTTTGGCCAAAGGTGCTATCCTTCTTTCCCTTTTGGGCGAATTCTATAACATAGCTGCAGTTCAGCATTTACAAGCCTGTACATTTAACATAAAAAGTTGGCCAGCACCTGGAATTTTGTTTGTGCTTTTGTGAGTTTTTTCTGGTACTACTTTTCAGGATACATTCTTCTGTAACACACATTACAGCTGTGAAATTGTGGCTTCTAGAAGCAGTTACTTTTAGAAGGCTAGGAATAGACCTAGGCGTCCAGCTCTTGACTTCCACCACATCTGCACCTTCATTTATCAATCCAATCACACCCAGGCACTCATCCATACCTATTTAGCCATCCATATACGCTCACACTCTAAGGCATCCATTGACGCATCGTCACAGACACTGGTGCATCAATACATTCACCAGTGTGTATCCATGCATTTTCTGTGGCCCCATTGTGTTGTGGCCATACTTTCCTCAATGCACCAGACTTTCACTCGAAACAAAATGGCATAATGTTATGGGACTTGAAATTTGGCCCTACCTGATCCCAGCATAGCCATGACAATGCAACCTCTCCCCAGATTTCTGTTTCATGGTGCTGGGGAAGCATTTGTTTTCTCTGCCCTCAAAATGGGTAGATAGTGGCAAGCATTCATCTTTTCACACATTCATCTTTTCATCCATGCAATCAATCAATCATGTCACTTATAAAGCGCACTACATACCCGCAAGGGTCTCAAGGCGCTGGGGGAAGAGGGGGTGGTGCTGCTACTGATCGAAGAGCCAGGTCTTGAGGAGTCTTCTGAAGGCCAGTAGGTCTTGGGTCTGCCGAAGGTTGGTGGGGAGGGTGTTCCAGGTCTTGGCGGCGAGGTGGGAGAAGGATCTGCCGCCGGCAGTCGTTTTCCGGATGCGGGGGACTGTGGCGAGGGCGAGGCTGGTGGAGCGGAGCTGGCGGGTGGGGGTGTAGAAGCTGAGTCGTCTGTTGAGGTAGGCTGGTCCGGAGTTGTGGAGTGCTTTGTGTGTGTGGGTGAGGAGCTTGCACACATGCTTTCGTCTTTCCAGCTATGCACTCGCTCACAAGCATGCATTCGCACCCCCTCCCTTCATCCGCCAAACCCTTAGTAGCCCAATAGTCCCATTCCCCCAATGCAAGGACCTAGGCATTGGCATTGATCTGTTATTTTTAGATCTTGCCCACAGATGCCTTTTAGCTGTCTGTGCGTAAAAGACATTCTGTGAACCATATCAAAAACTTCCAGTGGACTTTGTACCAGCCCATTGCTTACCATTGGTTGCCTGTCTAATCGCTTATTTGCTTGCTTCTTATTTGATGTCTTTTCTTCTTCTCGTGTTTGTCATTCCCCTGGAAAATAGTTTCTTTACAATCCCTTTGACTGCATGACATCTATCCTTCCACTGCTCACATTCATATAACTACTTTTTTACGTCTCAGCCTACCAAACAGCGCAGCTGTCTGGTTTGCTAAAACCCAGGAATGCATTCCGCCCGTTGCTTTCCATTAGCTTTGTGGTTTGTAACTCACATTTTCTGTTTGCTGGCTTTGTTTTAGGCTGTTGAGTTTGTCCCTTCCATTGCCTAAATCTTGTATACTGTGTTTTTCCACAAACTCACTTTCTGTAAACATGCTTTTAAATCTTGTTCTTATCTTGTCTCGTTTGCTGTGCAATCACAGACAGAGGTCAAATGTTAGGCTGTGTCTTCCAGGGAGCTTGGTGTTTATTTTTCTTCCTCTGATTTAAACGTGAGACGATTTATGTGACAATCATGCTGCATGTGAGGATCTGCTTGAGGATGGCTGTACATATTTTTTTTCCTTGCACACAAAAAAATTTAAATATCTAAATGAACTGTGTTGACGATCAAATCAATACATTGGGTGATAACTTTTCCACACATTATTGTTTGTGTGCTGTATACTTTTATCAGTAAAACTGTGTGTGATTGCAAATGTAAAGGTCATTTCAATTGAAGATCTTTTGTCTGTAATGGCAGCACGCTACCATATCATGCATACTCCACGTTACCCGACTGTACTCTACCCCACGCAACTGCACTCTACTCTGCACCACTCCACTCTTCTCTACTCCACTCTACGCCAGTGCTCTCAACCTCCCACTATTCTACTATGCTCCACTGCACTCTATGCCACTGCTCTGTATGCCAATGCACTATACACCACTTTTCTCTAAATCAATGCACTCTACGTCAATCTACTTTACACCACTACACTCTACGTCACTGCCCTCTATGCCATTCTATTCTGCACCACTGTACTGTGCACCACTGCACTCTTTGACATTGTACTCTGTGCCACTGCCCTCTATGCCACTCCACTATACTCCACTGAACTTTACGACAGTATACTCTGCCACACTGCAGTCTCTGCCACACTGCAGTCTCTGCCACTGAGTTCTGCACCAATCCACTCTAAGCCACTCTAATCTACTCTGCACTCTACGACACTCTACTCTATACCACTACACTCTTCGCCACTTCACTCTACTCTAAAACAATCTACTCTGCACTGCAGTCTGCACCACTCTATTTCACTCCACACCACACCATGCCACTGCTCTCTACGCCAATGCACTCTACATCACTTTACTCAAAACCAATACACTCTATGCCACAGCATTCTATGTCAATCTACTCTCACTGTGCTGTACGCCGTTATAGTCTACTATGCCACTCTACGTCACTTTACTCTTCACTTCTGTACGCCACTGCACTCTACAATATTGTACTCAGTGCCATTCTGCTGTACACTGTTGCACTGAACGATATTCTATGTCTGCCATTCCACTCTGCGCCACTGCACTCTACGCCAATGCACTGTACACCACTCTAATCTACTGCACTCTACGCCTCTCTTCTCTGCACCACTCTACGCCAGTGCACTCTACCCCACTCCACTATGCACCATTGTTCTCTTTGCCGCCATACTCTACACCACTACAAAATACTGCACTCTACGCCAATACTCTATGCCACTCCACTCTACCCTACACCACTTCAATCTACTCTGAAACAATCTACTCTATGCCACTGCACTCTATGCCACTCTACTCCCCTCTGCGTCACTCCACGCTTTGCCACTGCACTCTACCCAGCACCACTATATTTTACTCTGTACCACTTCACTCTACTCTGAAACAATCTACTCTACACCACTGTACTTTATGCCAATCTACCCAATGTGTGCCACTGCAATCAATGCTGTGGCACTCTGCTCTACGCCATTACTCTATACTACTGCACTCTACACTGCACTACTATACTCTACAGCACTCCACTTCTCTCTACTCTATGCCACTGCACTCTACGCCACTCTGCTCTACACCTCTGCATTCTACCCTGCACCACTCCACTCTGTCATTTCATTCTACTCTACACTACTCTGCACCACTCCACTCTGCGTCATTGCACTCTAAGCCACTGTAATCTAATGTGCCCCGCTCTACTCCAATGCTTTCTACACCACTTAACTCAAAACCAATGCACTCTACGCCAATCTGCTCTGCACCTCGGTACTTTATGCCACTTCACTAGGCCGCTCTGCTCCTCTCTGATGCTCTACTCCATTAAACTCTGCTCCACTGACACTCAGCTCCACTCTGTGCCAATCCGCAGCACCCTACTCCACTCTGTGTCATTCTACAACACTACTCCACTCTAAGACGCTCTGCGCAATTCCCTCTATACCCCTCCATGCCAATTTACTCCACTCTGTTCTATGACACACTACTCCACTCTGTGCCACTCCACTCTGACAGTCTACTCCGCTGAAAGCCCCTTTATTCTACAGCACTCTACTCCACTCTAAGCAACACTCTCTATGCTACTCCACGACACTGTGCCACTCCACTGTCCGACACTCTACTCAACTCTGACACTGTGCTCCACTCTGCGCCACTCAACTCTATGCCCTCCCACTCTACGACACTCTACTCCTTCCAAGACGCTTCACAACACTGTACGCTACCCATGGCACTCCACTCCACTGTACGCCACTCCATAACACTCCACTCTACTCCATGTTACGGCACTCCACTCCACGCCACTCTCCTTTACCCAACTTACTTAGCCATGCTGAACAGCAGCCACCCTGGTGTAAAACAGTGCTAAAACATATTGGCAAAGCCAATAGCTCTTGCATAGGCGAGACCTATTGGCTTTGCCAATGCTTGTTTCTTATGGTAAGAGTAGGAATGAGTGCTATATGATAAGTAAAGCACTCTGACTCAGATGCTCTGTATAGACTTGTTACCTTTGATGTGAACATTTGCTGTTGTAAAGCGCTCTGATATCTTTGGGTCTAGCTAGTGCTATATAAAACTCTCAAATAAATAAGTGAAGGTTGCCATGCTACTGTCTGTGCGTTACCTGTTCTGTGTGAGGGAAGCGCACACTGCTGCTGCCTCCAACACATGGCCGTGGCTGTAACGCCACATCCTCTCCCATAGGTGGTACTACCATTCAATTTAGGCAGGAGACTGCACATTTTGTAAGCGAAAAAGTATTATTTTACGTAATTAGGTCTTAAAGTACCCCCCAACCAAAATACAAGTTAAAGGGGTAATTATTTTACTTTCGGTTTGTCTCTGAATCTCCCTCTTATTTGTTTCCAAATGTTGACATATCTGCTGTGGATGAAATGGAAGTGGAGGTTGTCAGACTCCATTCGGGAAGGAGGGAGGGGGGCTTGAGGGCTATGGGGTAAACTGGGGCTACTGGGCATTAACTTTGGGGGTTACTTAAAAAACAAATTAGAGGGAGCAGTAAATAGCACATAATACTATTGCTGCCTTTCTTAATCTCTGTGTTTTCTACTATTGTAGCTTTAGCAGTGCCTGTTACAAGTTGCAAAGTCACAGTGGGGACGGGTCATGAAAATGAGTAACATTAACACAGGTTCCCAGTTAACCCCTTCCCACTATCCGTACATTGAATAGAATTTAGATTCATCCTTGAAGTGGTTTCTGATGACTATTTCTGCATAATTAGAGAGTTGTGACTTTGGGCTGGTTTTTGGGCTAAATTTGAGCTTATACTTGAGCAGATTCGGGCTTGGGACGGGTCTCAAAATCTGGCAACACTGTCATTCAGTCAACTTTCTGTATCTATTACTTCTGTTCTCGGCTCCAGATGCAAAGATTTGAAGGAAGCTCAGACTAAGAATGGTCCGGTCTTGGATGGTCCGGTCTTGGTTCAGATCTTCTGGTCGGTGTGTGATCCTGTAGCTCCTCTGGTCAGTGCTCTGCTGCTGATCCTGTAGCTACTCCAGTCAGTGCTCTGCTGCTGATCCTGTAGCTTCTCAGTGCTCTGCTGCTGATCCTATAGCTTCTCAGTGCTCTGCTGCTGATCCTGTAGCCCCTAAGGTCAAGTGCTCTGCTGCTGATCTTGTAGCTCCTCAGTGTTCTGCTGCTGATCCTGTAGCTACTCTGGTCAGTGCTCTGCTGCTGATCCTGTAACTCCTCTGGTCAGAGCCCTGCTGCTGATCCTGTAGCTCCTCAGTGCTCTGCTGCTGACCCTGTAGCTCCTCCGGTCAGTGCTCTGCTGCTGATCCTATACCTCATCAATGCTCTGCTGCTGACCCTGTAGCTCCCCCGGTCAGTGCTCTGCTGCTGATCCTGTAGCTTCTCAGTGCTCTGCTGCTGATCCTGTAGCTTCTCAGTGCTCTGCTGCTGATCCTGTAGCTTCTCAGTGCTCTGCTGCTGATCCTGCAGCTTCTCAGTGCTCTGCTGCTGATCCTGTAGCTCTTCTGAGCTCTGTTGCTGATCCTGTAACTCCTCTGGTCAGTGCCCTGCTGCTGATCCTGTAGCTCCTAAGTGCCCTGCTGCTGATCCTGTTGCCACTAAGGTCAGTGTTTTGTTCCTAATCCTGTAGCTCCAAAAAGCAGTGCTCTGCTGCTGATCCTGTAGCTCTTCTGAGCTCTGTTGCTGATCCTGTAACTCCTCTGGTCAGTGCCCTGCTGCTGATCCTGTAGCTCCTAAGTGCACTGCTGCTGATCCTGTAGTAGCCTGTGCCCCTGTCATCCCGTAGGCAGGTTAACCTGCTTTATTTACACGGCTTCTGCATAGCTGCCAAGTTTTCATATTGCTTATGTGTGATGTTTCGTATACTAATGAATGACATTCTACTACCTAAAATATTACATTTTGAGTGACTCTTTTTCCTTATTATAATCAAATAACGAAGTCAATATGAAGATCTAAATATCAGGCATTACCACCTTCTGTGCAAAAATAAGCACTATACTAACTATATGGTCCATTCTAACCCCTTTAACATCCATTGTAATTAGCCTCCACCAACCCAGTCCATCCTAACTCCATTAACAGTATCTGAACAGGCTAGGCAGACCCATTTTTGTTAAACCATCTACACATACAGCTGGTCTACTCATGCTCAATCGGCTCTCACCCTGTTCACATCCATAAGAGCCAGCCGAGGCAGTTCAGAACCACAACAATACCTGTGCACACGCATATGAGTAAAAAACAATATAGAAAGTTTAACGTTTTAACAAATATAAAGGACAAAGGTATTCTTTCTTGAAGTGTTGATTTTTTTTTTAATGGTGAATTGAATCGCGAACCAGCCAACACGTGTTTTGTCAATGGGGTATGTAACCCTTGACTTCTTCACAGCTGTAATTGAGTAGATTCGGAACTGGACCTTACAACTGGTGATAATTCCGACCCAGTGGGTCCTAAAGTCTGTCTGCGATGAGGAAATTTCTTTTATTCAAGGCTCTGTGTACCTTACGTGTAAGGTGATGTCATTATATTCCGTACGATGAGTCTATAACCTGGTATTGCAAAAGTTGCCTTATTACTCTTTCAGTACTGACTCGTATAGACTATTCTGTAAGTTCTCTTCACACACCGGAGGGGTGGATAGATTGAGAACCTGCGACTTGCTCAGATTCACTTTAAAGCCCGAGGCTTTCCCAAAGCGCTCTAGTTTGCCCAGGAGCGCTGGTAGGGAGATGGGTGGGTTTGACAGCGATAGAATTATGACATCTGCATATAGGCTAATTTTGTGAACATCACCCCCAAATCGGAGACCCCCAATCTGCGGATGGTCCCTAATCCTTTGGGCCAGTGGCTCCATATACAGAGCAAAAAGAAGAGGGGATAGCGGACATCCCTGTCTCATGCCGCGCGCTATCGGGAATGTTTCAGAGGATAGCCCATTCGCCCAGAAAAAATGCCGTTGGGGCCTGGTATATGCATCCAACCCATTTTATAAATCGATCTCCAAAGCCGAAGCGGCGGAGCGTGTCAAAGAGAACTCCATCGCACTTTGTCAAACGCTTTTTCTGCGTCTATTGACAGGAACAGGGCTTCTATGCGGGATCTATGGATACTATCCATTAGGTGGAGGAGTCGCTTGGTATCGTCCCCTCACTGGCGCATGGGAATAAATCCTGCTTGATCTGGGTCAATAAGGCCTGCCATTAGTGGGTGCAGTCGGGCGGCTAGGATCCCCGCGAAGATTTTTGCATCTGTGTTAAGCAGATATATAGGTCGATACGATCCGCAGTCGCAGAGGTCTTTGAGGGGCTTAAGGATCACAGATATTGAGGCCTCTTCCATGGAGTCAGTAATGGAGCCACTGTCAAGGAAGGAATTAAATTGGCCTGTCAGCAGCGGTGCCAACTCATTGCAAAAGGTTTTATAAAACAGAGCAGGGAACCCGTACGGGCCCGGTGCCTTGTTCACTTTCAGGTGGGCAATAACCGAGATGACTTCCTCGGGCCATATTGGGTCATCAAGTTGGGACGCAGTAGCATCTGGGAGGCGGGTGACCATGCTCGACTCAAGGTAGGCAGAAGTTTTGTGATGATCCGTGTCGTCTTTGGCATCCAACGTCTGATAGAAGTTCTTAAAGGCCTCAACAATTTGGAAATCCATATGGACTTCCTCGCCTGATGGCTGCCTGACCGAGCCGATCGCGTTGGCCATCGCCTTGGCCCTAAGCCTTTGGGCGAGTATTTTCCCACATCTGTCGCTGCTCAGGAAGAATTTATGCTGAAGCCTGAGAAGAGCATATTCCGCCCTATCAATCAATCAATCAATCACGGCATTTATAGAGCGCGCTACTCACCCGGGAGGGTCTCAAGGCGCTGGGGGAGGGGGTAAGTTACTGCTCGAACAGCCAGGTCTTGAGCTGCTTCCTGAAGGAGAGATGGTCCTGGGTTCGCCGAAGGTGAGTGGGGAGGGAGTTCCAGGTCTTGGCTGCCAGGTAGGAGAAGGATCTTCCTCCGGCGGTGGTTCTGCGGATGCGTGGTACGGTGGCGAGGGCGTGGCTGGTTGATCGTAGCTGGCGTGTGGGCGTGTAGAAGGTCACGCGGTCGTTGAGGTACTTTGGGCCCAGGTCGTGGAGGGCCTTGTGTGCGTGGGTGAGGAGTCTGAACATGATTCTCTTGCTGACGGGGAGCCAGTGCAGGTCTTTCAGGTGTCCGGTGATGTGGCTGTGTCGGGGGATGTCCAGGATGAGTCGTGCGGAGGCGTTCTGGATGCGCTGGAGTCTTTTTTGAAGTTTGGCTGTGGTTCCGGCGTAGAGGGTGTTCCCATAGTCCAGTCGGCTGGTGACGAGTGCCTGGGTGACGGTCTTCCTGGTTTCAGTCTAGATCTAAACATTTTAGAAGGAGCTGTTTCTTTTCCAACTCCCTCCAGACCCTCGGAGCACCCGTGCGTTTGTAGATAGATTTATCTCTCTAACCTCTTTCTCTATGCTTTGTCGCTTTTCCCGGCGTTCACGGTTTTCCGCCGAGGACACTGCAAGAAATTCCCCTCTCATAACTAATTTCAAAGCTTCCCAGATCGCGGCTAGGGGGGTGTCATCCCTATCGTTATGCTGCAGGTAGTCTGAGAGCTTAGAACGCTTATCAAGTAAGACTTTTGGTGATTGCAAGAGACTATCCCGTAGGCGTCATCTAGAAAGGCTAGGTCGGTCACCGTCGGGCTGAACTGTGATCATTGCATGGTCTGAGAGGGATCTTGGCTCAATAGATGCGTTACTCAACGTAGGAATCACCGCTGTTGTTGCCAAGAAATGGTCTAGCCGTTTATATGATTTGTGCTCTGCAGAATAATGCATATAGTCTCATGTCCCCGGGTGTAGTTGACGCCAGATGTCTTGCAGGCCCTGTTCTTCAAGCCCCCGCCTGCCCTCGGGTGAGAATGCCCCAATTTGCGCAGTCCTCTGGCAGGAGCGGTCTACGGTGTTGTCCATTACCAGATTCAAATCTCCCCCCACCAGTATTGCTGCATCAGGGGACGGCAGAGCATCTGTGAGAGACCTAACTATAAAGGGTTCTTGCTGTGTGTTTGGGGTGTAGATGTTGACGAGTGAAATGTATGGAGCCCCTATGAATTCTAAGTGTGAGCAAGTGGCCCTTTACTTCAGGGAGTATGGATAGTACTTTGCCTTCAAATTTCGCACCAAAGAGGATAGCGATACCATTCTTTTTAGCCGCGCTTGTGGACCAGTACTGGTAGGGGAAGCGCCGCGAGCTCATGCGCGCCGTGTCTCCCGACAAGAGGTGAGTCTCCTGCAACAAACCAATATCACCACCAGAGTTCTCCAATAGGGAAAGAATGGCCGGGTGGTTAAGGCCGCGTGCATTAAGGCTTACAATCTTGAGATCTTTACCCTTGTTACCAAAGGGAGTGTTAGCACTGCGTGATAGTGCGCTCTTTGAATGGGATAGAGGAAAGTAGGGAGGCCTAGTGTTGTGAATCGGAGATGCCAGATATCTGTCTCTACTACGACCAATGCAGGAAATAACAAACCATTAATCCCCTCCCCCCCCAAAAAAAATACAAAATAATCCCAAACAAATTTCCCAAAGGGAACATAATTATGAACGATTGAGACAACAGTTCATCTGGAAAGGAGTGTCCGAAGGGGCAATAGCCAGAGGCCTGTCCGGCCATTCCAGAGCCCAAAACTTACAGTTAGTAGATGTCGGATGTCTTGCAGGGGCAAAGGCATTAGCGGCAGCGTCTCCCGGCCCCACCATGTCAGACAGCTCTTCTTTGTAGTATATCACAGGTCAGCTGGGGGAATGACTGGACCTGCACAATAGCCAGAGAATGAATTACTGCATCTCTTTCTTTTGCTATCGTTTCTGTATCAGGTTTGTGGGAGGAAGAGGGTTTCCCAACCTATTGCCATCGAGGCTGTGTGTTTCTCCGGCAGTCAGGCGACTTGTGATGCAATTCTGGAGACATAGGTCTCGCAATCCCCAGGACCTCCTGGGCTTCCTGTAGCGAGCAAAGCTGGCGAGTTTTGCCGTCAAGGTGGAAAATTATCCGGAAGGGGTGACCCCAGGAATATGCTATTCCTTTTTCTTTGAGATGCACCGTGATGGGTAGGAATTCTACTCTTTTGGAGAGAGTGGTTGCAGAAAGATCCTAAAAGAAGGTTGGCGAATGCCCTTGGAATTGAACCGGGTGCGTGTCTCTCCCCGTCTGATGATCTGCTCTTTTAGCTGGAAGCCGTGCACACACACCAAGATATCTGCGGGGGGTGTCCTACCAGCCCGCGGCACGCCCACCCAGTGCGCTCCATCTATCTGGATATCAGCGGTATGATCTTCACCCAGCACGTGTTGGAAGAGGGCCTGCACGTATGCCCTGACGTCCTCGCCCTCTGCGTTCGATGCCACCTCTCGAATTCGAACATTACTCCAGCGGGACCGGTTTTCCAAGTCCTCCGCTTGGGCTTGCAGATCAATGTGCAGTTCCTTCAAACGTATAATTTCTTGCTGCATCATCTCTATTTCTTCATCCCTGCCAGTCTCTTGTTCTTCCAGGGTTGCTACTCGGTCGCCTACCTCCTCAATGCCACGCCTCAGTTCTTTTAGGTCGGCAGCGAGCTGTACTTTCAGTTCTTGAAGATGATCACGCAGAGAGGAGAACAGTGAGGTCATGAAGGCCTTCATGGCTGGAGCGTCCGCTCCTTCTTCGCCATCCTGCTGTCCCTCTCCGTTTATGGAGGGGGCTACCGCAGCTCCCTGAGTAGGCTGTTTCAGCAGCATCTCTCTCACCGAACAGTCTTTTTTCACTCGGGCAGTAGACATCTTGATTATCCCAGTGCCACTCCAGCCCGGTTGTGCAGGCCCATAGGGCTTGAGGCTGCACCCAAATTATGCTGCCCTGTGGCTGTGCAAAGGCTCTTCAGGGGTCACTGGCCTCGGGTGGGGTACGATCTCTCCAGGGGCGTCGCCCGAGCTCAAAGCATGCCCCGTCTGACTTGAATAACCGCCGCCAACCAACTGTGATGTAGGTAGGACCAGCTCTTATCCTCTCCTCTAGCAGCATGCAGGCCAAAGGAAGATGGGCTTGCTGTGGCTGTCTTCAGTTACTCATTTCCAGGGAGTACCCAATCAGCGCCTGCCAGCGAGCTATGCACTTAGGTATCCCGCCAGGCCCCGGCCTTTACAGGGCTGTTCTCTGAGGCCTCTGCACCTTTCTTTATGTACATACAGCAGGGGGTCGTGTTTCAACAGCTGCGCTCTGGAGTAATGCTGTTCCCAGCGCGCCCTCACAGAAGGGCCCACATGGATCTCGGCTCTTCACTGTGCGGCCCAGATCGCATCCGAGGGTACCGACTCATTCGACAGGCTCCAAGTGACCCAGGCAGGAGTCCCACGTGTTGGAAGCCGGATCCACCGATTCCGCAATGCGTCACAGGGCCGATGGGCCTGCTCGATCGTATGGCCGTAGAGGCCCAGTTTACAGAATCTCGCTGATCTTTCCTCACGGCTCCGCTCCCACTGCCTGCCGAAAGGTCTCTTCAAGGAGGGGGGCTCAGTTGGCAGATCAAGTCCGCGTCTCCGTGCCAGTGGTCTCCGCAGCACCTCACACTCACGCACCGGAGTCCTTCGTTCAGGGAAGCCAGCGGCAGGGCCCTCCCACCGGGGCTCCGCACACAGCCTGGGCGGCGCGATCCCAGACTTCACTCCCACCGCTCCCGGACACCTCAGCACCCGTTAGTCTCACATCTTCAGCCACGGGGAGCGTGTCTTGGCTCAGGGAGGCCGGGGCTTTCTCCTTTCTCCTTTCTACCGCCGGGACCGGGGCTGCTGCGTTGCAGGCTGCCGCAAGTACGCCGGCTCAGGCAGCCTGCCGTGGAGCGTCTCCCACGAAGCTCCCAGCCGGGACTTCGGGGTCCTTCTCTGTCCCCAAGGGCTCCGGCGATGTTTTAAAGCCGGGTTGAATCACTCCACCATCGCTTGCGGCTCGAATGAGAAAGCTATGAAGGTGCTATTTCGTGGTGGAGCCGGAGAGACCCTAAAGCACGTCTTATCCGGCCGCCATCTTTGCCACGCCCCGACACTTTGATTTTAAGTGGTTTATTTTATAGAAGATTACAATAAGCAGAAGAGGGGGTAGTTTAGATGAGAAGAGTAAACTGAGGGAGCAATGGTGCATCTCAAGATTGAACACAATAAGAAATTGATTCAACTCGAGAGAAGAATGGGAGAAATGTACTAGATGGTTAGATGGGCCTCAATACTAAGTAAATATACAGGTTAATGATTTTTTTTATCAAACTTCTTTTTATTGAAAGAAAGCTTCAGACATAGAGTCAAAGTTACAAACATTTGTTCCCACATTGCCACCAGATGTCTAAAGGGAACCCAGATGCTTCTTCTGTGAGTTTCTCCATCTTAGTAAACAGTGACCACTCCATGCCCTCTATCCACTGTAAACCTGTTTTACATTTACTACTTATTAAAACCATGTCCCAACTACCCCTCCCTCCCTCAACACCCTCCTCCCCCCCCAACAACCCCACCAGGTGGTGCTGCTATTGTGTCCACTTCAGCCTATGAGTGTATCGTATGTCGTGGGAGGTGATTCATAGGTTCTGGTCACTGGCCTAGTATGTTGATACAGCGACCGTCGGAGCTCCTTATATGGAGCTGGAGGGGGGCCTTCCCTTCTACTAGAATTGGAAGAGGTGCATTGGACATACTGCTAACGGCAAGCCCCTTGTGAGGTAAGTCACTAGTGGACCCCATTTGTATTCAAAATCTTTGTACCCATCCTCTGAAAATACCTGCCATCCTTTCCATGGTGAGTATTTTCCACAGTCGAGTGTGCCATTGCGCCAGTGCTGGTGCTTCTTTTTTCTGCCAGGCCGCAGCGATCGCCGTCTTTGCTGCCCCCAAACACGCCCACATAATAGCTCTATCTGCCTTTGTTTGTCGTTCGAGCAATGGATCTCTAAGGCCCAGGAGAACAGCTTCTACAGAAGTCGGGATGGGATAGCCAAGCATGTCTTTCATCTGTGCCAAAATCTCCTCCCAGAACGGTTTCATCGTGGGACAGTCCCACCATATGTGGCGGAAGTCTCCCAGTAAGCCGCACCCTCGCCAGCATAAATCTGAGGTCTCTGGGAATCTTATTAAGCTTAGATAGGCATAGGTACCAATTGAAAAGCGTTTTGTAGTGTGCTTCTCTGAGGTCAAGCGAGTGGTTATTCTTCGCTATGTCTGACCATAGGTGTTTCCATTCCTTTTCTAGGACGTCTCTCCCCACTATGCCCTCCCAGCTGGCGATATAACGCGGGCGTAGAGCGTGAAGCGTAGATACTAGTAGGCTATACAGGAATTATATCACCCCTTTCATTGCGCCCACCTTCCTTACAAAGGACTCTACTGGTGTGGGGTATCGTGTAGCTGCTTTTCTTATTGGTGGGTGGAGGGCCCATTGCTTAAGTCTGAGGTAGTGTTCATTGGGTGTTAGCTTAAAGTCCCTCTGACACATTCGAATGCAAGTATGTCAATGTTGTGAAAGAGGTCCGATAGCATTATACATCCTCCTCCCCCCCCCCCCTCCATGTGTCAAATGACCCTTCCACCAGTGCTGGCGGAAACTCCGGGTTAAAATGAATTGGAGTGTATAGGAAGGAGAACGTCGTCCACCCCTGTCTCGTAGTGACCTCATCCCAAACCCTGAGCGTAGTCCACGTGGGCGTGCTTAGGTAAGCGTTTGGTGGCCTATCCTCTTTCTGTTCCCAAATCACATCCCAGATTGTCCTCCCCATGATAGCCCTGTCCATGTGCAGCCAGTGTTTGTCTGATTCGCTCTTGGACCACTCCGCTATCACCCGTAGTTGCGCAGCTTTGTAATAGAGATCGAAATCTGGGAGGGCCACTCCTCCCTCATGTCTCGGCCTTCTGAGAGTGTGAAACGGAAGGCGTGCTTTGCCATTTTGCCATATATATCGCGTAATAAGTGAGCGTAGCCTAGGGAGAAACCCTCACTCTAGGTCGATTGGAAGGGCCTGGAATAAATATAAAAAGTTTGGCAGGACTGTCATCTTTACGCTGTGGATCCGTCCTAGCCAAGAGATATATAGAGGTTTCCAGCGTTTAAGATCGTGTTGTATCTGGAGTAGGAGGGGAGGATAGTTTGCTTTGAAGAGCCCTCCCAGGTGAGGCGTGATCTGGATCCCCAAGTATGTGAGGGTGTGCTTTTCCCAGTGAAATGGGGTCTCCCCTCAACCCCCCCGCCCCCACCCAGCAGCGTAGCCTCTCTTTCCGGCAGGGTAATATTCAGGATGGATGATTTATTCAAATTTACCTTAAACCCTGCTACGTCTTCGAATTTCCTCAGCTCTTCCTGGAGAGCGGTTAGTGAAGAGTGGGGGGAGGTGGGGTTCAACAGGATGTCATCTGCGAACAAGGATAGTTTGTGTTCCTTGCCGCCGGATGTTATCCCCTGGATTTCTGAGGTGGCTCGGATGCTTGCTGAAAAGGGCTCTATGCTTAAGGCAAATGACAGTGGGGACAACGGGCACCCCTGCCTCGTCCCTCTTCGTAGATCGAATGGCCGGGAGCACACTCCATTCACCTTCACTCGTGAGTACGGGTGTGCTTAGTTGGCTGTGATCATATGAATAAATGGGCCCCCCAATCCAAATCTTTCCAATGTATGGAACATGAAGGGCCAGGCTACCCTGTCAAAAGCTTTTTCCGTGTCAAGCCCTATCACTATTGCGGGTACTTTGTGTTTGGAGACTTTCTCTATCAGATGCAGCATTCTGCAAATATTATCATGGGTCTGTCTCCCCTTTATGAAGCCCGATTGGTCCGGATGTATAAGGTCGGGCATCAGGTCTACCAGTCTGGCTGCCAGTATCGCCGAGTATAACTTAGCGTCTAAGTTCCATAAGGCGATTGGCCTGTAGGAGGCACAGAGTTGAGGGTTTTTCCCTGCCTTCGGGATCACTGTTATCCTGGCTTCAGCCATAGAATCTGTCACTTTTGACCCTTTCGCAATTGCATTAAAAAGAGTGGTCATCTGGGGGATGAGCTCCAGGTCAAATGTTCTATGAAAGTGTGCCGTCAGGCCATCCGGAGATTTATTGGGTTTCAGCACCGTTATAGCTTGTCTCACCTCCTCCTCGGTGATGGGGCGTCCAATTGCTCTCTTCAATCTGGAGAGACCCTTGGGAGAGACACTGTCTCAAGATAATTGATTTGGGCCATCGGGTCCGTGGCCCCCGCTTGGTAGAGATTACTGTAAAAGGTCCCAAATATGTTCGCTTTGCCCTTGTCTGAGAGTTCTATGTGTCCCCCGTATCCCCTAATCCTCGCTATATATTCCTTCTCCCTTTTTTCCCAAAGTTGTCTTCGCAGGTGGGATCCCACTTTATTCCCCTGGGCATAGGATATCTGACGAAGCCGAAGGAGTGTGTGTTCCACCCTATTGGTGTAAATTGCATTGATTTTCCCCTTTAGGGTGCTAAGTTGACATTATAGGTGCCGCGTGGGGGCCTTTTTGTGCTCTTTTTCAATTTCCTCGAGCTTGGCTTCCAGTGCCTTGTGCTCTTTTGCTCTTTGCCTATTGAGCGTGGTATTCAATTCTGTGCATTTACCCCTCACCACCGCATTAAAAGCGTCCCAGTTATTTGAGGGGGTGGTTGCGTTTGGTTGATTCAATTGAAAGTATTCCTTGATTTCCCCTCTCAGTTCATCCTTGAGCAGTCTGTACCTAGTCAGTGAGGCTGGAAAGAACCATCTTGGTGGTCCCGGCGTGGGGCTGCTCCAGTTCAGGCAGACCGAAATTAGGCAATGGTCTGAAACGGTAATCTGGTGTATTTTTGCAGCTTGCAGGGACCCCATGAGGCATTGGCTGAGGAATATATAGTCTAGTCTTGAATACGATTGGTGTACATGCGAGAAGAAAGTGTAAAGTCCCCCATGAGGACTATTGGGCCTTCTGCGAACCCTCCGAGCATGTTCATCAATGAGGTCACGAACGCGGCTTGGCTTGTGTTTGGTATATAGGCCGAGACAAATGTGCACATCCTCCCCCTCAGCTTTCCTTTTCCATTTTCATGCCTTCAGTCTGGAATTTAGTCGTGTTGTGAAAAAGGAGCACCACCCCTTTTTGTTTAGTCCCTGCGGAAGATCTGTATATTAGGGAGTAGATTTTATGTCTGAGTCTATGTCCGTCTGCCCGTTTTAAGTGAGTTTCTTTGAGCGCCACTATATCATGTTGGTGATCTGTTAAGTATTTCCAGACTTTTGGGCGCTTGAGCGGAGAGTTCAGCCCCTTAATATTCCAGGAGGCTATACTAAACGTCATGGTGAGTCATCCCCTTTTCCTCCCGGCTCCCTCTAAGCCTAATGCATGCAGCAATTCCCTCCTTGTTGCTTCCTACAACCTCCCCCATTGTTCCTTTGTCCAGGTGCTCCCCGTTGAGGCATTGTGATGTAGACTGAGTAACACCTTTGTATGGCCACCACCTTCCCCCATAAAACCCCCCACCCCCCCTAAATGTGGAACCGCAAAACCCAACAAAACCTTTGCCGGAGGGCCCGATGGCCGCCAGCGATACAGTCCTCCGTGACGTCGGGCACGTTGGTGGGCGCCATTGTCTAGGCCCGACGCCTCGGCTCTCTCTGCTCTGTTACACATGTAGTGTGTCCGTGTGTTGTCTTTATCCGCTCTGAGATCTTTAGGAGGTGCGGCCCTCCCTGTATCTCGGTTTGCAGTTCTCTCAACCTGTTTGTTTTGTCCATTTCGGTTTCTCTTAGGAAATCTGAGTTATTCCAAGGTCACCGTGGTGTCTTTATCGAATGCCAAATCCATTTTACGTCTTGGTCTGTCTCCCCTTTGGGATTGTTCGCCACTGGGAAGCCGACGTGCGCAAGGTCCCTCCGTCTTTTGAATTTGGTTGAGGCTCTGAATCTTCTGTTGGAGGGAGCCCCAGGTATTCCAGGCCCCTCTCCAGATCCGTGACATGTCTTGTCTTATTATTCAGTTCGAAGGCTAGACCAAACGGATACGTCCATCGGTATCTGATGTTGTTGGCTCTTAATTTTGTTGTCAAAGGCCGGAAGAGTTGCTGTCTTTGCAGGGTGGACTGCGCGAGGTCCTGATGCAGCATACAGCTAAATCCTTGAAAGACGATCCTGTCTTTCTTCCTGGCTGCTTGCAGTATTGCTTCCTTAACTTTATAGGAGTGTAGCTTGACCAGAACATCTCGGGTCCGTCTTCTTTCTCCCGCTGCGGGTGCACCCACACGATGCGCTCTCTCTATTTTTATTAGATGTGGGCTCACTATTTCCGCGAAAAGACCCTTGACGAACACCTCCAGGTCCGGCCCTTCTGCTCCTTCCTCCAGGTCCCTGATTCGTATATTGTCCCTCCGTGACCTGTTTTTCAACAGGGCTTGTTGTAGCTGGGACTGCCAGTCCTGTACTCTCTTGTGCGTGTCCGTGGTTCTCCTATCAAGATCCTGTGCTTGGGCCTCCACCTCCAGTACTCTCGTGCCGATGGAGTCAACGTCTTGTTGAAGGGATGACATACGCTCAGTTGGGTCGGCTTTAAATTGTTCCATTGAGTCCTTTATGTCCAGTTTCAGTTCCTGATTTGAATTCCCTCAGGGAAGCCTCAAGGCCGTCCTTAGTAAGTGCCATGATGGAAGCGCCGTCCCCCTGGTCTTGTGCAGACCTCTTCTCTGTCGGGGTGAAGAACTTTGTGACCTTACTTGTGGACTTTTTAGGTGGCATAGGTGCGGCCCCCTGCTTTTTGATCGTGGGCAGTGGAGCCCTCTGCCCCCCCACCCCCAATATTCAGGAATCTCCTTCTGTCCTGTCAAGGTGGCCTAAGAACTCTGCTGCATGTGTAGTCAGGTTTCAATTGCCCCTGGCCTCCACCTTAGGGTCAGGCTTGCAGCTGTCCCTCCTTCTCGAAAGTGTATGCCCCCGCAACTTTACTTCTCCGTGTTGGCTCGCCCCAGTGCTGTCTTTACTTTCAGCTGCTTCACCCTTCAGGGCTCTCTCTCCCGCCTTGCTCGTCTCTGCAGCCGCCATCTTAGGGTCAGGCGCCTCGCGTGTGCACTATATCGGGGCCTTGTCACCCTCTCTCATCTCATTCCCAGGCGCCCCTCAGCCCCCTACGAGTAACTGCGAGCCTTTACTCACTGCTGCCGGTCCGATGCGGCGATCGAGGGCCCTTTTCTGCGCCGGTTACTCTCTGCCGGGTCGCGCCCTTGGTCCTGAGCCTCACGGCCCCCGGTGCAGGTACCAGGCGCTCTGGGGAGGAGGTTGCTGGATGATGTCTGGCCTCTGGTGGTTCAGCCCGCCCGGTGGTCGATTCCTCGTCTACGTTCAGGTGCTCTTGAACGTGAGGGCCGCCATCTTGCAGTCCTCCGGAGTCTCGGGCCGTGCTCGGCCTTCAGCCCACTCTGCCGGATCGTTGTTGCAGACGTTTGCTTCGATCCCGGCCGGTTCTAGAAGTCGTCCGGTTTGGGATCTGGCCGCTGGTCACTACATGTCGTCAATTGCTGCCTGAAACAGCTTTGTGGCGGCTGAGCCGGAGTGGTTCACGTCCACCCGGCCATCTTGCCTGGCCACCGAAATTCTTTTTTTTAAAGGAGATTTTAAATTGTTCTAAAGAGTACAAAGGGCTCATCATGCTGTTAACCCACATAGTAAAGGATTTGAAGGTGATAGAATACCTATGAAATATGACACTATTTGTGTTTCTTTCCGCAATAAGCCTATGAATGGTACTATGTGCTACAGATCCTTTTCTTTGACACTAATTGGGGTGCGGCCAGTTTGCCATCTTGTGCCGTACTTGTGGTGTGTGTGGAGAACACGATCAATGTTTCTGCATCAATCATAGGTATATCTTTATGTCACAATGAGTATAGAGAGTGGACCCGTGGTTTTATTATAATTCTATTAGAAGAAACGCATTGAAAATAGACATAGAAGTTGTTATGGTGGAGATATAAACAGGTTTAACAAACTTTGAGGTTATATATGTGGATTACAATATGTTTTTCCACAATACGTTTCTCCTCAACACAGACATACAGTGTTTTAAACTCTAAATATAAGCATTGTTGGATACTCACTCGTTACTAATTTAACCACCTTAGGATGGCGATACTAACTATGAGAGGAAACTAGTGACGTGTCCATAACCTTTGCCCCGACAAACGCATTTAACGTTGAAGAAAATGGCGGCAGAGATTGCAAAACGAAACTGAAGGAGGACGAACCACACGTCCCGAGAGGCGTGAGGTAGGAATGGAGACCTAGGGTCTTAAATAAGTCAGTTAGTTACGGGAGGGAGGTGAAATAAATAAATACAAAATCTTTTTAAACATATACAATACTTTATTATAAGAGAGAGGTAACAAATACCTTCTTTATATTCTGTAGGTTCTGTATTAGACACGAGCGAGGAAAGGAGGACAGCTGCCACAATCGTGAAATAGTAGGTATGAACTAAGACTCTATTAGCTATTAAATCCATGTAGAAAGAGTTTACATAGGTTCCCTTAATCTTTGTAGGTTTCTAATATTGATTAAAGAATTAAGTCGACATTCAGACAAGATTGAGAAAGAATATAAGATTGGACCCAATCAAAGTGTTTATATGAGTTAGAGTGTGGAGGACAAGAATCTTTTTGTAAGGTACAAACAAACTATATACAGTTTTATAATATAGGCGGAGATTTAATTAGTTATTGGAACCAAGAAGAAAGGATTTGTATATGTTCCCTTGGTTTCTTTAGGTTTGCAATAGTGACCAAAGAAAAAAAGCCTGACCACCAGACAAGATTGAAAAGTAATATAGTACTGAACCTTACCAAACCAATTCCATGTGAATTAGAGTGTTTATGAAAAGTATGCTCTTGGTCACCACACAGCGGATACCTATAAGGTATGGGAATAATTGAGGTAAATAGGGGGACATAATATAAAGAGTATATACATTTATTAGTTAAAATCTTCCTCTATTCTAGATGTCCTCGGGGGTAGACTATTTGCTTGAGGCTACATATGAGGAACGTGTGGCGAAATTGCACACTTGTGGAGAAGGGTGAAATACGAATATTCTTTATATATATATTAAAAAATAACCTTCAAGTAAAAATACCAGTGAGCGGGCATATAAGGTACAATATTACCTGGGAAATAACCCCAGTATTAGTGGGTCTCCGAAATATTACTCCTGTGAGAAAAAATATATATACTCATTATGAATGATGTAAGGTGTAAACTAAAACATTAGACACAAACATTTCATCTGATATGAATGGTGGTAGCCGAGTACTGATGAGCGATGATAGTTATGCATGTGGGAAATGAATAGAAACCCTGATAGATTGAGCTACAAACCGCATTAAGAATAGAATAAAAATGTAATTTTGTTCTTGTGAATAGAGGAATGTGCTGAGTTTTTATATAATCCTTTATCTTTTTGTATAGGCGACTTCGTTTTTAACTAGCCTTTGTGAAACATTAATTTATCCTGAAGAAGGTGGCTATGAATATGGGGTGCCCACCGAAATGCGTCGATGCATAACTAAAACCAAATCTGGAAGACATTGTGGAACACAGCAGATATTAATGTTTCATGATACTCTGTGATACAGTCAATGATCTAAAAACGATTGGTTACTATAAAAGACATATGTGACTATCTGTTGTATTTTCCCTGCCTATGTTTGTGTTTTTGTATTTTTATGAATTGCAATGTTCATTCGGTGCTTCTTGAAAAAGAAGTTATAGTGATGGAATTTTAATGTTTTTATATAGGATAGGATTGAGACATTGTATTGTTTAGCTTTTTAAATTATTGATTTAGAAATTAGATTGGATACATATAAATAAAATAATAAAAGGAAAAACATTTTTCTATTAGAAATACACAGTTGTGGTATTAACCTTAATGCTATCGTGGCTGAAAGAGAAGTGTGTAATGAGATTTAGTGAAGATTGAATTTGCATCTACAAGCCCAGCAGGAGTTTTATTTTTGACTTTTCAGTCTAAACAGTGCCCTGTCCTTTGGGTAAGTGGGACCCCTCTCTATTTCATTGAGCTATTTTAAAGCTCCCTGCAGCCGTAGGGCTTCTCTGAGTTCCCTGAAGCCTTGGGGCTCCTCTGAGCTCACTGTAGCCTTGGGGCTCCATTGAGCTCCTTGCAGCCATGGGGCTCTTCTCAACTCTCTGCATCTTTGGGGCTCCATTGAGCTCCTTAAAGCCTTTGTGCGCTTCTGAGCTCCCTGCAGCCTTGAGGCTCCTCTGAGCCCCCTTCAGCCTCAGTGCTCCTGTGAGCTCCCTGCAGCCTAGGGGCCCCTCAGGGCTCTCTACAGCCTCTGGGCTCTTCTGAGCTCCCTGCAGACTCAGTGCTCCTCTGAGGCCCCTGCAGCCTCAGTGCTCTTTTGAGATCCCATGCAGCCTCAGAGCTCATCTAAGTTCTCTTTATCCTCAGTGCGCCCCTGTAGCCTAATTGGTCCTTTGAGCCATCTGCAGCCTCAGTGCTTATCTGAGCCCCTTGTTGCCTCAGTGCTCTCCTGAGCTCCCTGCAGCCTCCGTGCTCTCCTGAGCTCCCTGCATCCTCACTGCTCTCCTGAGCTCCCTGCAGCCTCACTGCTCTCCTGAGCTCCCTGCAGTCTCAGTACTCCTCTGAGCCCCCTGCACCCTTGGGGCTCCTCTGAGCCCCCTGCAGCCTCATTGCTACTCTGAACCCTCTGCAGCCTCAATGCTCCTCTGATCTCCCTGCAGCCCCAGTGCTCCTCTGAGCTCCCTGCACCCTCAGTGCTCCTCTGAGCTCCCTGCAGCCTCAGTGCTCTCCTGAGCTCCCTGCAGCCTCTGTGCTCTCCTGAGCTCCCTGCATCCTCACTGCTCTCCTGAGCTCCCTGCAGCCTCACTGCTCTCCTGAGCTCCCTGCAGTCTCAGTACTCCTCTGAGCCCCCTGCACCCTTGGGGCTCCTCTGAGCCCCCTGCAGCCTCATTGCTACTCTGAACCCTCTGCAGCCTCAATGCTCCTCTGATCTCCCTGCAGCTCCAGTGCTCCTCTGAGCTCCCTGCAGCCCCAGTGCTCCTCTGAGCTCCCTGCAGCCCCAGTGCTCCTCTGAGCTCCCTGCAGCCTCAGTGCTCCTCTGAGCTCCCTGCAGCCTCAGTGCTCCTCTGAGCTCCCTGCAGCCTCAGTGCTCCTCTGAGCTCCCTGCAGCCTCAGTGCTCCTCTGAGCTCCCTGCAGCCTCAGTGCTCCTCTGAGCTCCCTGCAGCCTCAGTGCTCCTCTGAGCTCCCTGCAGCCTCCGTGCTCCTCTGAGCTCCCTGCAGCCTCCGTGCTCCTCTGAGCTCCCTGCAGCCTCCGTGCTCCTCTGAGCTCCCTGCAGCCTCAGTGCTCCTCTGAGCTCCCTGCAGCCTCAGTGCTCCTCTGAGCTCCCTGCAGCCTCAGTGCTCCTCTGAGCTCCCTGCAGCCTCAGTGCTCCGCTGAGCTCCCTGCAGCTTCAGCGCTCCGCTGAGCCCCCTGCAGCTTCAGTACTTCTCTGAGCCCCTGGGCAGCTTCCTCACAGCCTGAGTGCTCTTTGGACCCCCTGCAGCCTGAGTGCTCTTTGGACCCCCTGCAGCCTGAGTGCTCTTTGGACCCCCTGCAGCCTGAGTGCTCTTTGGACCCCCTGCAGCCTGAGTGCTCTTTGGACCCCCTGCAGCCTGAGTGCTCCTCTGAGCTCCTGCAGCCTGAGTGCTCCTCTGAGCTCCCTGCAGCCTGAGTGCTCCTCTGAGCTCCCTGCAGCCTGAGTGCTCCTCTGAGCTCCCTGCAGCCTGAGTGCTCCTCTGAGCTCCCTGCAGCCTGAGTGCTCCTCTGAGCTCCCTGCAGCCTGAGTGCTCCTCTGAGCTCCCTGCAGCCTGAGTGCTCCTCTGAGCTCCCTGCAGCCTGAGTGCTCCTCTGAGCTCCCTGCAGCCTGAGTGCTCCTCTGAGCCCCCTGCAGCCTGAGTGCTCCTCTGAGCCCCCTGCAGCCTGAGTGCTCCTCTGAGCCCCCTGCAGACAAATTCAAAATACAATAAGAGTCCTCTCTTTCACCTTACGTATTCTATTATTTGACAATTTCTTCATATTATAAACATTGCCGTCTTGCCCTGCACAGGGGTACGAGACTGTTAAATATAAATGTGTGCGTAATTGTTGAAAGTATAAAGGTAAATGGTGTCAGACCAAGAGCTTTTTTAAAGTCCGTATTACCTCATTCACTCACTTTCTAAGATTCCCTCGCAATGACAACTGTTTGTCCCCTCGCAATGACAACTGTTTGTCCTTTTAAAAAAAATACTACTTGTATCATAAATTCATATGCACACATGTAGACACACACCTGTGAAAATAAATGTGCAATAAAACCTTATTTGCAACAACAAAGCAAGATTCAAAAATCTCTTATTGTGACAAAGTTCCATGTTATAGCCTCAGTGCAATGTGACTGACGTGACTAATTCTCATGAAAAAACATCATGGCGTATGGAGATCCATAACATGTAATATGCTGTCTATTATCATTGTTTTTTTTTTTAAAGACTTATTTTTATTTCATGAGCACCTGAAATGCTATACTGTTTGGTTATTTGTTGTAAAAGAACAAAAGCAATGCTTAATTATGTAGTCAAGTGTGCGAGAGAGTCTTTTTGCAGGCTCCCCCGTATACTTTTTGTCCTACTGTTGCTGGAGTTAGTGCTGTGTAATGACTCTGTAGTGCCTGTGGACCCTGCATTCCAGGCCTCGGTGCATATACTCTGACCCTTAAAAGTGTATGTTTAATTGGCTTATCTCCAATTGGTATAAGTTTATTAATACATTGGTCCCTAATGTATGACACCCAATGTACCCGGGATCTATACGTTAAGTGTTTCTCATAGACTGCATCACTTACTGTGCCACCACGAGTGTGACAAGGTGAAACATCTCTTCCACACTGCCATTGCTGGCTGGCAGAGCAGCTTTAAAACTGCTAACTCTACTGTGCCATTTCAACCTGTGGCAAAGCCAAAACCTTCCTTTTTAATATTTGTAAGTCACACCTAAGGTAGGTCTAATGAGCAACAAAGGCAGGGTGCATTATATTAAAGAGAAGGATATCAGTTATGTTTTACATGTCCTGATAGCAAAAACCCTGCACTGTCGTTTTCACTGTATTAAGACTAGTAGCCCCATTGGTTAGTTTGGAGTTACACACTGACAACTCAATATTGCTAACTTCCAAATGGGACTATTGAAGTTGAAGCTTTAAGGTATCAAAAGAATCATTGCAATGTAAAGACTTAAGGCAACACAGATACAAAAGTAACATAATACAATTGATAAAGCAAACAAAACATTTATATAGGAAGAACCGACAGATACTAATATACTGGATAGAGTATCAAAACTTGTATTTTATTAATTCAATATAAATACTAAAAAAGACCCAATCATACTGATTCATTCATATCAGCATTCATACCGTGAACACAATCAAAATACAATAAAAACAATAATTCTATAACAAAGACAATGATCACAATTGATATATAATTATAAAGAACAAATGTGGTAAGACTGTAGTAGACTGTTCTGTTCTACGCGCGTTTCGGCACAAGACAGTTCCTTCGTCAGGAAAAGGGCCACAAATTTTCTGGTGGAATCTTGGTTGAAAGGCAAAGGCAGCCAAAAGGGAATCAATGGAACGTAAAATTGTGCGTTGTATCAGGATGCAATAGAAAGATGCTTTAAACTATGCGTTTTCGTGACTCTATTACAGTTCATTACGCGCTTTAACTCCGTATGACTCAGACGCTTACTTCATGATGCACAGAATTTACTCATGTTGACATAGCAATATAGGTGAGATTGTTTCTTAACGTATTGATGCTTAGACTTGAGCTAACAATATTTGACTTTTGTTGTCATTTCCTGCCTCATTGGGATGTCCTTTTTTCTTTTCTTGATCCTAGATAACTTTATTTAAAACAATTTCATGGTGATACTTTTCGTTTGATGCCTACGAAACTTGCGAGGAAAGGCAAGTTAATTAATGATGTGAGATCTTTTAGATTTAAGTCATAAAGAATCTCAGATTCAGTTTGTAAATATTATTATAATTTGGGTTGTTTATATATACAGGTTTCGGAGTGCTTAATACACTACGATTTGGATTGTCTACCTTTTCAATGTTACAGAAAACTACAAGCAGACGGATTTTGGATTTTAGGGTGAATATACCTCGCTTGGATACAGGTCTCTTAATTTGGGGTACATGTTTCTGCTCTCTTATAGGCACTACATGGTGATATAGTTTTCATATAAAGTCTTTTGTCAATTTAATTATGCTTTAATTATTATTTGATAGAGGTGGTGGCCTTCCTTTTTCACTGGGAGAACTAACTTTTCCCCTTATAGTCACGGTTTGATTTTGCGAACTTATTGGTTATTTTGAATTTCTTGGGATTGCAGCCCTGAAGGAGTCTACTGTGCATTATACTGCACGACGAAACACGTGTTGGCGTTTTTCTGCAATTAAGAACATAAAGATCAACCTTTGTTTAGAAAAAAAAACTACCTGGCTGTATTGGGATGTGATATATACAAATAAAAACTGGACCTGGATCAAGAGTCTGTTGGATACTACAAAAGATTGAAAGTGTGCTCAGGGGGACTTTGTATAAATAATAAAAAGTAGCGGGCTCAAGGCAGAGCCTTGAGGAACTTCACATCTGAGAGGTGTCTCAAAGGAGAAAGACTTGTTGGCTGCGGCCGTAACGATAGGAGGTAATCCACTCCAATGCCATCCCTTGGACGCCTATCTGTTTCAGTCTTTCTACCAGGAGCGAGTGTTACACAGTATCAAACGCTGCTGAGAGATCGAGGAACACTAGCATAGCCGATGAGCCTCCGTCCACTGATAGGCGGTTGGAATCTGCTACTTCGAGTAGCGCAGTTTCTGTGCTGTGCTCTGTGCGGAAGCCAGATTACGAATCATGAAGCAGCTTGTTGGCTTCCACAAAGTTAGCTAGTTGAAGATGGGCGAGGTTCTCTAGTATTTTGTCCGGAGCCAATAGTAGGGAGATAGGCCTGAAGTTGCTGGATACTTCCGGGTCGGCGTTGGCCTTCTTCAGGATGGGTAATAGGTAGGCATGTTTCGAAGCGGAAGGGAAGATCCCAGACCTAAGTGAGGTATTCCAGATGTGATTAAGGACTGGGTTAAGCTAGTCAGCTAGTAGCCTGAGCTGCCGAGCTGGGCAGGAGTCCCCGGGCGACCCGGAATTGCATTTCCGCAGATCAGCCACAGACACCGCTGCGGGAATCATGGAAAAGGAAGCAAAAAACGGTATGCCTTGTTTCTGAAGTATCTGTCTGCACAATGAATTCTTTGGAGAAATCAGGAGCATTGAGTACAGGTGCTGTACACACTGCCTCCTTAAGGATATCAAAGGCTTTGTGGCGGGCCTCAGTCCAGATCACCTTTTTGGGCTTCTTCCTAGCAGTCAGCTCAATTAATGGGCAACAGTGGTGCCAAAGCCCTTAATAAACTTCCCAGAGTATCCAGTGAGACCCAGGAAGCCCGCACCTAAGTCTGAGTTTTAGGTGGTTCCCAGGTCAGGGCAGTCTCAGTCTTGTCTTGGATGGGCTGCATCTTGCCCCCCGCCCACCAGGTGCCCCAGATACACCACAGATCCCTGCTCTATCTAGCACTTGCTGGCCTTGATAGTCAGGCTAGCCATTTGCAGAGCGTGATGCACCTCTTGTAGGTGGAGCAGGTGATTTTCCCAACTGTAGCTAAAGATAGATATGTCATCCAGGTAGGTGGCACTGACTGCCTCCATCCCAGCCAGGACCCAGTTGACCAACCTCTGAAAGGGCATTCTTTAACCCAAGGGTTATCACTCTGAATAAGAAGTGGCTCTCTGGAGTGGAGAATGCAGACCTCGCTTTAGCCCCCTTGGTTATGGCAACTACCAGTACCCACAAGTCGGATCAACTACTGAGTAGCACTCAACCTATTCATGAGCTCATCGGCTCGGGGGATGGCATGAGCATCAGTGTTGGTAACTGAGATGAGACCCTCATAATCCACATAGAACCTGAGTTCTCACCGGCAGTGCCTGGTAGGGCGGCTTTAGGTACCAGCACCTCTGGGCTGGCCTGGCGGCTATTGGAGTGCTCAATCACCCCCAATTCAAGCATCTTGGACACTTCTTCCTTGATGCTAACCCTCACCTTGTTAGACAGTCTGTAAATTTGGTTCTTTACAGGCATGCTATGCCCAGTAAGTATATCTTGAGAAAACAAATGTGTAAGCCTAGGGGTGAGGGAGAACAGGCAGGCAAATTGTCCCTGCAACTGGTGACAGTCCCTCTACTGTTCTGGGGTCAGGATAGGGAAGAGGTTGACACCTTCCACTGACCCTTCCTACTCCTTGGAAGATGGGAAGTTAGGGGGAGAGAGGTCCTTCTCCTCTTCCACCCCATCATCTGTCAAAAGTAACTTACCCCCTCCCCCAGCGCCTTGAGACCCTCCCGGGTGAGTAGCGCGCTCTATAAATGCCGTGATTGATTGATTGATTGAAGGAGCATGGTGACATCAGGCTTCTCATAGTGTGGTTTGAGACAATTAACATGGAGTACCCTAAAGGGGTTCCTGGGGGTCTTGAGGTCCACCATGTAGGTGTCACCTTCACCTCACAAGGCCCTGATTGTGGTCTTTGAGGGCCCTGAGCTCAACTGCCTCCATAACACACACATTTCTTCCAGGCTGAAACGCCACCAGAGTGGCCTTTTCGTCATGACAGAGCTTCATCACCTCCTGGCTGGCTTCGGATTCTCAGAGGTCTCTTTCCAAAAGCACTACATCTGGTTCATAAGAGCCAACATGTAGCTAACTACATTGTGGGACTTCATGGGAGCTTGCTCCCATCCCTCGTTCACCAGATTGAGAGGTCTCCTAGCAGGGTGGCCATACAGAAGTTTAAAAGGACTGAACCCTGCTCTTTTCTATGGCTCCTCCTAGGCGAAAAGAAGGCATGGCAAGAGGACATCCCACTGCCACCTCATGGGCCCTGGTAGGCCCATAATCATGCCTTTAAGGGTCTTGTTGAAGCCCATTAGTCTGAGGGTGGTAGGGTGTGGAGACTTATAAGTTACTCCACACTCATCACACATTGACTTCATGTCTCAGTTGAAGATGGTGGGACCATGAGATAGCG
The DNA here is from genome assembly GCA_963921515.1 of Calotriton arnoldi. Lineage (NCBI taxonomy): Eukaryota > Metazoa > Chordata > Amphibia > Caudata > Salamandridae > Calotriton > Calotriton arnoldi. Next base: position 94,096 of record CAWUFW010015973.1, on the reverse strand, counting down.
TGAGGGAGGTCGAGAAAAGGGATTGGAGTATGAGATTCGGCATCAGTTGCTGGTCGCCTGGGAAGCTATTTGTACACTTGTTTCCGCTGCTCATTAAAGAGAGTTACTTGCTGATTGGTGTTGTAGACTCATTCCGAGTAGCTTCTTTTGCTACAGTTGACCTACCCCAAAAGGAGTCACCAATTCTTATTGACACCTGTGCTTTCCTACCTTCAACAATAACCTCTGAATACCTGAAATGGGTGGAAAAGCATACCCTTCTGAAATCTGCAGTCCTACAGAAAAGCATCCACTGCTTCCGTACTCTGATCTGGTCTTCAGCTGAAATATATTAGAAGCTGGGTGGTCAACCTTGCCGCAAATAGATCTACCCTCAGAAGACCCCAAAATCTGTATTCTCCTAAATACCAATTGATTCAATTTCCAATCACTGCAATCCTGCAATTCTTGGAAATTCCACAGCTATCACATTACCCTGAACTGGTAAAAACTCTGCCATCACAGAGATTTTGTGCTTTAGACAATAATTCTAAAAATCTACTGCCAATTCCATCAGCTTCTTCAATCTGCTTCCCTTATAGACAATATTTTAGCTGTTCATTACACAAAATATTTACCCGTAGAAGAATCTCAGATTTGTCTACATGTTCTGAAAAACATCAAAGTGCAAACAGACCTGCTTTCAAGTCCAAATAATTTATATGGCACAATCTCTCTGTTCATCCATTTACCCCCAATGTGTGAACTGTCTAATCTTGCCCAGCAACCAAGTTGACTCTCATCCAATTCTACATCATACTCTGGGGACCATCAAATATAGCTCCTGCGTTATGGGCTTCAAAGTTGTCTAAGCACCATGCCAATTACTCTCTGGCTTCTTTTGCCAAAAACAAATAATCGCCGTACCAAGCTCCCTTCCAAAGATGATTCTTTTCAAACCTTTGAAGACACCAGTAATGAGGGGGACTGCCTGAATAGAAAGACAGGAGACCCAAAACTCGAGCAAGCATTCTAAAAGGAAACTGATCCAGATTTAACAAACAATGATTAAATTAACTTTCTTGAAAGGAAGACTCAACAGTGTTGAAAACCCAGAAACTCCAATTTTCTGCTTGGGACTATGATTGATTTACCAGATTTATTAGAAAATCCAAACCCTCGAACATATCTGCATATCCTAAAATGATCTACATATTCTCTCAAATCCTAAGACGTAATTAGAAAGTTGTCCGGATACATACTCAAATGCACACCTCGCTCACTCAACCATGCTGCTACTGGTCTCATTACCTTTGTGAAATACCAGGGTGCTGATGTCATGCCAAAAGGTAAACAGAAGAATTGGTAAAGATGACACCCCATCTGAATTGGAGATAATTCTGACTCACATAATCCATATGAATCGTAAAATATGCATCCCTCAGACCCAGTTTCACTGATCGGTCTCCCTCCTGAAAGATATCGCTGAGTAGTTGATTTACCTTCATCTTGAAATGGTGGTATTCCACAAGCCAATTCAGATCTCTTAAAATTATCACTGGACGCCATCCTTTGTCCTTCTTTTCTACTAAGAAAAGAAACTCAAAGATTTTTTGACTCTTCCAGCATGTCTACAGCAGTACCTTTGTCCAAAATGTCACTCAGTTCTAAATCCACCAGAGATCTCTGATCCTGTGAGAACTCTACCATGTGTGGGGCTCTGTCCTGTCACGGATTTCCCACAAATTGAATCACATAGCCATTCACAGTTTGCAGCAGCTATGGGTCGCCTGTAATCAATTTCCAATTGTCTGGAAACAGATTCAATCTTTCACCTGCCTTTTCTTGGGAAGAACCAGTGAGAATCTTCATACTTATCCTGGGACACAGTATTGCTCTTCCTCTTCCTGATCGTCCTCTACTCGACCTCCGTCTTTGTGGGAAGAACCATGTATTAGAATGGAGTTCATGAAACACCCTTCTTCCTCCAGAGTTATACTGTGACCACTGGAAACCACAGCCGGATGAATATCTCCTTCCTTCGTCCTTTCCAGAAACTCCACTGCCCCCAAAGACTCTCCTTAAGGAACTTGGAGCCTTTTCCAAAGCAGTGAACATGGAGACATATTGCCAATTGTCTTCTCCATACTGTCAACAAATAGAAGGCCCGTTGAATGCTCCACTAGTTCCCTCTTAGCAAGCTTGCCCAGGTCAGGGTTAATACGCATCGTAATGGCTTTACAGCTCTAAAAAATGAAAGCCACATTAGTGGCTCCCGCTAAACATATAGCTTGTTGGCTCCTTCCCCGCAGACCATCAATCTGCACCTCTTTACAATTCGCCTCTTTGGTGTTATCCAAGGTCCTAGCTAAAGGTCCTACCACTTCAGGCACACAGACTTGCATTGCTTTAGTGCTCTCTATAATCTTTTCCTTGGACAGCTACCCAGTGTAAAGAAAACCATTATTAAATCTGGATGTAGGCCTGGAGTTACACAGACCTTATTTTCTACCACTAGCCGCGGACACTTTGCCTTCATAACATTCCTAGCTTCTGTCTCCATGGGCTTTCTCATCAAGAAGGCAATAAAGTCACTAACATGTGCCAAAGGCCATCACTCTGCGCTTCGTGGATGATGAATATCAAGAAGATTAAACATCAACTCAACCAAAGGGTTTCTAATGTCACATTTATTCTCTTTATTTATAGTGAAATTTCGCTCCAAGCTGTCATTCCAACCCTCTCCTTAAGGGAGATCCAAAACATATTCATCTGCCTCGTTACAATAACCTTTACACTCACTGTAACAAGAACTATTGGTAGCCCTGCCAAGTACCACGCATCAGGGGTTAGACTAGCGCATTTTAGTGCCAGTATCCACATCACGGCACTAAAATGCATTAGTCACGCATATTTCAGCTCCCTGTGTTGTATTCAGCACACTTAGTGTAAGTGTGTATTTACTTATTGTAATTACTTTAGCTGTTATTTGTTATAACATATTATTTTTTTATGGTATATCATCAGTTGTACTTACCTGTTAGCAGAGGCGTAACAAAACTTGAGGGGGCCCCCCCCTGCAAAGAACATGCAGGGGGCCTCTGACGCTCCGGATCCAGTTTGGGGCTCTCAGTCCAGGGACCTGCCAGTACCAGAGAAGGCCCCCGGAGCTTTTGTTATGCCACTGCCTGTTAGTAGAATGTTGTTGTGGTGCATCTTCTAGTGTCCTCCTGTGTTCTGATTCTGGAACAAAGGCTGCTGGTGGCAGCAGCTGCAAGTGGATTGCAGGACAGAGAAGATGCTGGTTGATGGTCTCTTTTTTCGGGCTTATTTGCTCAAATAAAACCCACATATGTCAACTTACCAACGACACAGGAACTATTCATTTGATGGGGCGCTACCATTACTGCCTGCTCCAGTCAATTATGTGCTCAGCCAGGCCGGTATTTGTTGCTATGGTCACAGTGTCTAGGTGTCTGTTGGAGGCTGGCTCTCTGTACAGTGCACTAAAATGAAGTATGCTATGTAGAGAGTTGAAGAATCCCCATGAAGTGATCAGAGGTAAAGTAGACAATACTAATGCTCTATTTCTTGGTAGTATGGGCGAGCAGTTAGGCTTATCCAGGGGTCATGCTAAGCATTTGTTGTCACACACAGGCAATCAGAGAGTCACACACTCAAGAATAAATCTCAATTGTGTTTAAAAAATAACCAATATCTTTATATAATATTTAAGAAGCAAGACTTCAAATTGAAAATATACTTTGTACACTTTTTTGGATCGCATAAAGAGATGCAATGCAGTTAAAAAATACAATATAGGGGGCGTGGCCAAGACGCGAATGGAGTGAGATGTGTTTAGTTGGGTCTCTGCTCCATCGCGTCCTGCTAAAGCTGAGAAACCCGGCCACCGGGTCCGCTGACTAGCGCTGTGTGACCCGCTCGGCGGGGGACAGACTGGAGGTGCCCCTGTGACCGGAGAGGCGACCCTGCTGATACCGGGGGTTCTAATATCTTCACCCCGATTCGACTTCAGCGCGTCCCGCCGCCGCCATCTTGGATGGAGAACTGTCCTGAAGCGTACTCTGAAGGCCGCAGTTGCTGTGTTGGGGATCACGGCGTTTGGACTGGAGGGGCCCGCGTGGCGAGTCCAACTTGCTGGGGAGCCCCCGATTCCTCCTAAATCGAAGTCAAGGTCTGTAGACTCCGGAAGCCCCTGCGATGCTTCATCCTGAGTTGGTGGTGCTGCGGTGGCGCACTTGATGACTGACTCCCGGAGCTCTGGCGCAGTAAGTGACGGCGTGAGCCTGGGCCTGCCGCTGCTACAGCGGGGTGGAGAGGTGTGAGTGTAATATCCCCCCTCCCACACTGCGGCATCGTTGGCCTAAACACTGATTCTATCCCCCTTGGAGCCGCTCCCCTCTAAACCTTGGTTTGAGCCGGCTACCCTATCTCCTGTCTGGCTGCCGGGTCCCAGCGTTGCAATCTGGCTGACTCTGAGGGCCTCGCTTGGATGGGGTTAGACCAGAGGGGGCTCTGCTGACAGAGAGGGGTCCCCGCTGCTATCTGGGGCCCTGAGGCACTTCGTGTGACGTGGTGGCAGCGGGATCTCTCGATGCCGTCTGTCTCCCGACTGTGGGGCCTCAACGCTACGTTCTCGGTGATGACATTTTGACCACGGTCATCCGCGCTAGTTGGGGACTGGGCCTCCTGCGGATTGGATATCTGGTTGAGATCCCCCGGCGCACAGACACGTAAGCCCAACGGCGCGTGTTGGTGGTGAAGTGCAGCTGCTGAGCCACATCTTGAGACTGCCCCCTTCACTGTCAGTTCACAGAGTTGCAAACACGCATTTCCTCTCCTCTGCCTCTTAATGAATAATTGCCCTCTGGTGGGCCTCCAGGTGAGTTTAAACTTTCGTGCATTTTGGGAGTTGTAGTGCGTGTCTGAAATTTCTCACCTTAGTAGGTTCTGTGTCCTCTGTGAACTGACAGTGAAGCCTATGATTAAGGAGCACAAGCCCCGAAACGTGTCAGGCAATGTAAATATTTTCGGACTGCAAGCGCTGGTTTTTGTCCATAAATTCGGAATGGAACTTCCAGTGGCGAGTGCATCTCTGCTGCAGCCAAAGATAAAAAATGCACACTCAGGACCCGGTCAACGTTGCAGTATGTGTAGCTTAATCCACAATCTTACTGTTCGTTTCGAATGCAAAGCATTCTTGATCACAGGAGATTACACCCATGACGAGTGCCAATACAAAGCTGAAAGTCAATCATCAACAAAGGACAAAGAAATTACACAGTGTTCAAAGGTCACATAATCTTGGTGGCCATATTTTAATAGGGTGAAAGTATGTGGAGTTAAGTATAAAATTCAAAGTTTAACGGTTTATAACTACATATTGCCTTTCCTGGAGTTCTGAAGGGCAGAAACAGTATCTACCCCAAATCTAGTACAAACAATAATAAGTGTGTACAGTCAGTAAAAACATGACATAACTTAATGGGGTAATGCGTAGAAGGAACGAGGACGACATGCACCAGTGAGCGATGGTAAATACTGTCCCCAGTCTCCGGAAAACATGGTAATTCCTGATTGGGGCAATCGGGATTGATCCACCTGAATATGTATGACCGCCATGTAGTTTGGGACGGGAAGGGGCTTGCAGAAATCCTGCATGCACATCCCCCAGTGTGCGCTGTCACCGCCAAGGGGAAGGAGCCGGGGAAAAGAAAAAACTGTGCTCAAGTGTGCCAGCCTGTTCTCATAAGTTGTCATCTCCCCCCGTTAGAGGCAGGATGCCATAGTGTGCAAAGTTTGCTGCACACCAATGATGACGTCCCCCATCGAAGAAAAAGCCTCTTAAGACTTGTATGATGGCACTAGATCAACCCCTGCGAAACCTCCACATATGAATCAATCACGGCAAGTTCTGCAAGGACTGGATACACCCCAAGGTGCATCCGCACCGCAGACAAAGTCCAAATGAAGATACATCAGCAGCTACAATAAAGTGTAAAGGAAAAAAAGAAAGGTCCACAGGGTCTTATCTGTATAAGGTACATTACCCACCCAGTGTCTCTGAACAAAAGGGTAGGGAACCCGTGCAATTGTCACCAGCATCACAAAGTGGGCCCATACCTTAACTCCTGTAACATAAAAAAACAAAATACACAACAATCAAATCACAAAACCTTAAACCTTTTTACAGTGCCTCAAAGAGGCACCTGGATGAGTTAGAAACAAAGCTGTACTGTATTATGGGTCTTACGCAGCTATTAGGACTTGGGATAGAGCAAGCAAAACTGCACAGAGCTAAGCATGTTACTCGTCATTCAGATGGACCCCAAGTGCTTTACAGAGGATGAGCCCAGCCGGGCTCTTGGTTTCAAGGCCCAGAAAGTATTTGGACTTTCTTAATCTCAGCACCCTGCAGCCTCCCCTAGAATTGGGTGGGATGTGTTAAACAGCACCGTACGAGAGAAGAGTGCTAAAAGTCTGTCCTGGAAATGCCTTGCTACCAGATATATATCTGGTATCAAGGCATTTCCAGGACAGACTTTTAGCTCTCTTCTCTTGTGCTTTGCTGTTTAACAAATATATACTTGAGATATATATATATATGTGAACAAGGCCATTGTACTGGCCGAAACGCGTCATGGCAGGCAGCAGTGAGAAATAAAATAATACCTTCATTGCCACCACAAGAGGAGTTCGCCTGTTCCTTCTCGCCATCCTGGAGGTTTAGGAACGCTTGAGATATATATATATATATATATATATATATATATATATATATATATATATATATATATATATTCACTGAAAAAACCATAGGTTTCAGACACGTTATAGTTAGAAATGAGCATTTAAAAAACCTTTGAAATTCACTGAAAAAACCATAGGTTTCAGGCAGGTTATAGTTAGAAATTAGCATTTAAAAAACCTTTGAAATTCACTGAAAAACCCATAGGTTTTAGGGACAGTTATAGTTAGTTGGACATTTCACTCGTACAAAACCAGTGAAATTCCCCCGTTATAGTTAGTTCAGCTAACTATAACTCGCGCCCCCGCAATGCACTGCTGATGACGTCACATATTACATCACTCATGACATGGTCAGTGACATCACTCATGACATCACTGATGACATCTCAAATGACATCAATGATGACATCATCCAGTGACTGGGTGTTTCTGTAAAGTTTAAATATGTTTAATATATATAGGGAAAGGCGTATTGAAGAATGAGTGGGTGTATAAGTGTCTGAATGGATGATTTAGTAGGTGCGTGACTGACTCTATAAGTGAGTGATTAAACGTATCTTACTGAATGCATGGGTTAGTGACTAAACTGTGTGAATGTCTGTATCCGTCTGTCTGTTGGTGTGTAAGCGGCTGCATGGGTTTGTGAATAGCTACATGAGTGTCTACATGGGTTATTGATTGGTTGTCTGAGTATCTGTATGGGTGCCTGAGTGTTTGTGTGGGTGGGGTGTGTGTGACTCTGTGCATAGATGTGTGAGTGGGTGATTCACTGGGTGCATGGTTTCAAGAGTGCATCTGTGATGGACTGTATGGGTGGGTGAGTGTGTGTATGGGTGTGTTAGTGAGTGAATGTATATCTCAGTGGTACATATGTGAAAGGCAGTATATATGTGTGTTGGAGTATATAAATGGCTATAAGTGAGAGTGTGTGATTGTGAGAGTGGCTGTATGGATGAGTGTGTACTTGTATCAGTGATTGTATAAGAGCGTAAGAATGTGCTAGTATTTGTATGAGTAAGTGAGCTGGTGTGTGTATAACTGTATAGGTGAGTAAATGGCAGTGTGATTAATTATTTGCATGACTGACTAGGTGTGTGAGTACCTCTATGGATGAGTGGCGGTGTGTGAGTGTCTATATAGGTGTATGAGTGCATATGATAGTCCTGTACTGAGTGACCGTAAGTATGAGTGACTGTACGGGTGAGTGAGTGGATGTGTGTGTAGACCTAAGAATCAGTGAGTGTGTATGTAGTTATTGGTGTTGGAGTGTCTATGGTTTTGAGAATGGCAGTCTGTAATTTAGAGTGGGTGTATCAAAAGTTATATTAGGGTGTGAGAAGATGCATGAAATTATCACATGGATGATGTCATCAGTGATGTCATGAGTGATGTCACTGATCATGTCATGAGTGATGTAATATGTGACGTCATCAGCAGTGCATTGCGGGGGCGCGAGTTATAGTTAGCTGAACTAACTATAACGGGGAAATTTCACTGGTTTTGTACGAGTGAAATGTCCAACTAACTATAACTGTCCCTAAAACCTATGGTTTTTTCAGTAAATTTCTAAGGTTTTTTAAATGCTAATTTCTAACTATAACGTGCCTGAAACCTATGGTTTTCTCAGTGAATTTCAAAGGTTTTTTAAATGCTAATTTCTAACTATAACGTGTCTGAAACCTATGGTTTTTTCAGTGAATTTCAAAGGTTTATTAAATGCTAATTTCTAACTATAACGTGCCTGAAACCTATGGTTTTTTAAGTGAATTTCAAAGGTTTTTTAAATGCTAGTTTCTAACTATGCCTACAGAGGTAGGACATGTGAAGAAAGAAGAAAAAACGCACAGAAAGAAGCAAAAGAAATGCAGAAAGAAGCAACAGAAGTCCACAAAGACGAAGAAAAGAGCAGGAAAAAGCAAGACATGTGCAGAAAGAACCAACAGAGGAGCAGAAAGAGGCCTTGTTGCAAAATCATCCTGTGCCCACAACTTTTTCAGACGGGTACTTGTGGTAACTGACTGACTAACCAGGCCTAGAGCCAGTGCTATGCTAAAAGACACTTACAATACAGTGAAAACACCTACATACACTAGGGAACACTATGCGTTGGGGTACCCCTGTGATTAGCATGACCTCGTCTGTAAGGCCCTAGTACATAATAGGGCAGGGGGATTAAAACTTCCTCTTAAAACGCGCCCCGGGGAGCGTTTGCACAGTGGTGAAGGGAGGGGGGGGGCCTGAGGTGACATGTGTGCAAACAAGCCCTGTGGCCATTTTAAGTTGGGAGATTAAGTCCCCTTGAATTCTGAGGGTCCCTGGGGTCCAACTAGCCCACTAGGTACCTCCAGTAAGCGCCACAGAGCTGCGTTGCACAGAGGTGTAAAAAGGGGCATGGCCTGGACCACCTCTTTGCAACGCAGCCCTGTGGCGCTTACTGGAGGTACCTGTTGGGCTAGTTGGACCCCAAGGACCCTCAGGATTCAAAGTGACCTAATACCCCAACTTAAATCGCGCCACAGGGCGTGTTTGCACACATGTCACCTGAGGCCCGCCCCCTCCCTTCACCACAGTGCAAACACGCCCTGTGGCGCGTTTTAAGTTGGGCTATTAGGTCACTTTGAATCCTGAGGGTCCCTGGGGCCCAACTAGCCCACCAGGTACTTCCAGTAAGCGCCACAGGCCTGAGTTGCAGAGAGGTGGTCTGAGGCCACGCACCTTTTTACACCTCTCTGCAACGCAGCTCTGTGGTGCTTACTGGAGGTACCTGGTGGGCTAGTTGGACCCCAGGGACCCTCAGGATTCAAGGGGACTTAATCCCCCAACTTAAAACACGCCACAGGGCGTGTTTGCACACATGTCACCTCAGGCCCCGCCCCCTCTCTTCACCACTGTGCAAACGCGCCCGTGGCGCGTTTTAAGTTGGGGGATAAAGTCCCCTTGAATCCTGAGGGTCCCTGGGGTCCAACTAGCCCACCAGGTACCTCCAGTAAGCGCCACAGAGCTGCGTTGCAGAGAGGTGTAAAAAGGGGCGTGGCCTGCACCACCTCTCTGCAACCCAGCCCTGTGGCGCGCACTGGAGGTACCTGGTGGGCTAGTTGGCCACCAGGGACCCCCAGTATTCAATGGGAATTAATGCCCCAATTTAAAATGCGCCACAGGGCCCGTTTGCAGAGTGGTGAAGGTAGGGGGCGGGGCCTGAGGCATGATTGCGTCTTTTTTTTTGTTTGTTTTTGTAGAAGGGGGCTGTGTGGCCCCCTTCTTTTTCCTTTTGGGCCCTGGGGACCCCATCCCCCAGGGCCTGACCCCTTTTATAAAAAAAAACTGAACGGGAAGGGGGCCGCGTGGCTCCCTCCCGTGGCCAATTCCGGCCCCGGGGACCCCATCCCCGGGGCATGGCCACATTTTTTAAATTTTTGAGGGGGCTGCGTGGCCCCCTCCTGAGGCCTCTATTGGCCCCGGGGACCCCATCCCCCGGGGCCGGCCTTTTTTTCTGGTTTTTTTTTTTTTTTTTTTTTAAATTTGGGGAGGGGGGTCGCGTGGCCCCCCTCCAGGGCCACTACTAGCCCCGGGGACCCCTTCCCCCGGGGCAGGCCCTATCTGTTGGGGACCATGGGGGGAGCCCCAATGCCCCCACGGTCCTGCAGGAGCCGGCATTGCTTTTCCACATGGGGAGCTGCTAACATGCAGCTCCCCTTGTGGAAAAGCAATCTGCTTTAGATTTTGGAAGAGAGAGCAGGTTTCATGCTCTCTCTTCCAAAATCCAAAGCAAGTTTGCTATGACAGGGCGGGAGCCATGAGGCTCCCGTCCTGCCATAGCAAACAGCAGTGTCACGGGGGTGGGCACCCCGGGACACTGCAGGAGCCGGCCCTGGGGGGTGGCGGTCCCCAGGGCCATCACAGGCTCCAGGAGGGGGGCCGTGCGGCCCCCCTCCCTTCACTTGCACAGCCCCGGGGAGGTGGTGGTCCCCGGAATTTGGGGGTCCGTTACGGGCCCCCAAATTTACATTCTTAGTGCCCCGTGGAGGTGGCGGTCCCCGGGGCGTGTGGGGGGGCTCGAGCCCCCCACACAGGTTATTTTCATTTTTTTTTAAAAAAGCCCTGTGCCCCTCGCAAATATTCATGTAAAGCCCCGGGGGGTGGCGGTCCCCGGGGTTTGGGGGGCCTTGGAGGCCCCCCTCTCATTAAAAAAGAAGCCCCGGGAAGTGGCGGTCCCCGGGGCTGCAGGGGGCTGCGTGCTTCCTCGCATCTCATAATAGAAGCTCCGGGGAGGTGGCGGTCCCTGGGGCAGTGTGGGGGGATTCGGGCCCCCCCACACATTTTTTTTGTCACTGCCCCCGGGACTTGGCCCACCCGGGGGCTAAATAATAACGAAGCACGGGAGGGCGCGCTTCGTTTTTTTTTTTTGTTTCGCGGCTGGATCCGCGGATCCGGCGTGCATTTTAGCGTTTTTTTTTTAGTTTTTTTTTTTAATGCTTTTTTGGGACCCCCTACGCAGGCCTAGGGGGTCAGGGTGTTTCTACCCTGCCCCCTTTTCTTGTTTTACGCTACTGTTTTTCTGTTTTCTTGTGACTCGGTTCTACCGAGTCACAAGATGGCTGCCAACACTTCCTGGTTTGGAGTGTTGACAGCCAATTAGAATAAAGCTCGTGGTCGGGAGGGTCCGCGGATCCTCCGTGCCTCTAAATATCGAAACTTTTATTTTTGATTTTCTCAGCAACTACTGAACGGATTTACACCATTTAACAAAAGTCTCTTTCTGAACCAAGGGCTACCTTTTTGCCAAGTTTGGTGTAATTCCGTTCAGCAGTTCGGGCTGTAGCTTTGTCTAAAGTTTCCTATGGGAATTAACATGGAGAAAACAACACGTTTTGGGGACCCCCCTTTTTTCTCGGCCCCCGCTTGCCGAATCACCCCGAAACTTTCAAGACAGGAGCTGACCGTAGCGGGCTACCATTTTTGAAAATTTCGCGAAGATTCGTGAACCGGCGCCAAAGATATTGAGAAAACAAAAAACGAGTTTCCTATGGAAACTAGATCCTAACTATAACTAGCTACTGGCGACCGCCAGTAGATAATATATATATAAATTAACTGCTATCTAAAATAAAAGGTAGTAATTGGTTTTCATCTATAGACCTATCATCCGTCTTTCATCAGGTCCTACTCCATTGGAAAAGCAAGAGACCTACTGCTTTCATCACACTTGTGGGGTGTTTCCAATTTCTAAGAATACCATTTGGTTTTAATCAACAGCTGCAGTCTTCTAGAGACAAATGCATAATTTCTTAAAAAAATAAAAGGAGTGCTATTTTTCCAAGCTGCAATTCTGATTATGGGCAAAGAGAAAGCTGAACATGATGAGTGACTAAGAAAGGTGTTAGTTCTAGAAAAGAAAGGTCTTACAGCGGAATTTCGTAAGTGCAAATTTGCTACGCATACAGTCAATTACTTGGGTCATGAGATATGTAACCAAGGAATCAAACCCAAGCTTGAATTGATTGAACCTGTGAAAAATGCTCCTTCTCCTGGAAATAAGGAGGAAATGTGCTCCTTCTTAGGACTTGTTGAGTACTATTATAAGTTTATGCCAGATTTTTCAGTGTAGGCGCATGTTCTCAGACAACTGTTAAAGGTTACATCAGAATTGTTGTGTTCTAATGAGTGTGTGAATGTCTTTGAGAGTATAAAAAAATGACATAAGTAGTGCACCACCTTTGAAGGGGTATGACCCGAATTTACTGAGTGTGATAACCATGGATGCTAGTGGTAAGTGACTAGAGGTTGTTCTCACACAAATAGAGACAGATGGTAAGAAAATAGTAATAGCCTTTGCTTCACAGAGTTTGACACCTACTGAAGAAAGATACTCGGTGAATAAGCGTGAGACCTTGCCATGCATGAGGGGCACAGAGCATTTTAGGCCATTTGTGTGTTGGGACGGAGATTAATTTAAGAACAGAGCTCAAGCCACTTACAAAAATACTTACTACTAGCAGGGTACAAAAAGTGTCTACACGTTTTACAAAAAAGTCCAAAAGATTACAAGATTTTCTTTACAAAGTATCGTATGTACCTTGGATAAGAAATTGGGTTGCGGACTGTCTCAGCAGATTACCTTTACCATTAACGGAAGTACCAATGGATAATTGTGAGGATTTTGCCGTAGTCAGTGTAGAAAATGGTGAGAAATACAGAATTAATAAGAGTGAGCAGACACCTGCATATGAAAAGGATGGTGAACTTGTGAAATTCTAGCGTTATCTGAAGGGAGGTTGGTCACACAAGAGAACTGTGAGTGTCAATCTCAGGAAATACTGAGAGGTACGAAATGAAGTGACTAAGCATGTCATTATGTATGGAGAGGGGAGAAAATGATACTTCCAGTGAATGTGAGAGACAAGTTTTTACAGTTGTCACGTTAGTCATTAGGGATAAGTGAAAAGTTAAAGGATCGTATTGGTGACCCGGAGTACATAAGGTCACAGAAAGACATGTGAGGATGTGTGTAGATTGTTGCAATGCGGACAAATTGCTTAATCCCTTCCGTCCCACATTAAGCCCGATAGTGTCCAAAGATAGAGTGGGAAACTCTTGGAGTGGCTATCTTGGGACCAGTTTTGTATGATCAAGGTGGGTATAAGTATGTAATCGTTCTGCTGGATCATTTTTCTAAGTTGGTTGAGTTGGAGATTATGGAAAGTGCTAATGCGAAAGCAGTGGTTACGTTTGTGGATGGGGTTTTTGTGCATGAAGGGTTACCCAAAACTTGATTAGTGACAATGGTGCGCAGTTTAAGTCCAACATGGCGAGGAATACAGAATTAATAAGGGTGAGCAAACAACTGCATATGAAAAGGATGGTGAGGAGTCAGAGTCAGTTGGCAGAAATGGCTGATAAGGACTAGTTAGTTGAAGTAAAGAAAATTATTTGGGCTGATAGGCCCCCTTCTTCTGTTACTGGATATAGTCCTTTTCAATTAATGAGCAGTAGGAAACCGTATACTAAGGACAACATGGGTTGGATGAGTGAGTCTAGAAAGGTGGAACGGTCTGCAGAGGAAGTGAGGAATAGCACAATGAAGACGTAGCAAGTTTATAAGGATTATAATAATGACAAGCATGCTTGTACTGATGTGGCTTTGTCTGAAGGGGAATGGGTCTGTGTTAAGAAGGCAGGCAGAGTTCCAAACGGTCAAAGTTCTTTCTCTGAATCATTAAAGGTGGTAGAGAGTCTGAGGAATTCAGTACACGTGACAGTAGGGTGTGGCATATTCAGTACGCTTAAGTGATGGTAGGGTACGGCATATTCAGTACGCTTAAGTGATGGTAGGGTGTGGCATATTCAGTACGCCTAAGTGATGGTAGGGTGTGGCATATTCAGTACGCCTAAGTGAAGGTAGGGTGTGGCATTTGAGTAGCATTGCAAGATATTAGGGGGAAAAAGGATGTGATTTTCCTGTGTTTACTGGGGAGGTCAGTGATCGGTTGCAGGACACAACAGGAGACCAGGGGTCTGGAATGTCAGTGGAGGAATGCCTGGAGCAAACTGTCCAAGCTGATGAGGCTGGGTCTTGCTCTGAGGAACAGAAGGGAGAAGCTAGTATGGTGAGAAGCCAATTGAGTCGAATGGGTAGGCCTATTAGTTTACCCATTAAGGTCCAGGATTATGTAGAATAAATGAGAGTCTTGGTTTGTTGTCTCAAATCCCAGGTTCACCTCCCCCAGGGGTCAGACATCCGCCATCAACCTCCTTGAGTGACATAGAACACCGTCCTGAGTGCTCCAGGGCCACGTGGCTCGAGCATCTCTACATGACGATTTATCTCATCCTAAAAAGAATGGTCTTTATCTGTCATCTCGCACAATCTTCTTTGCTCCAAGAGCAATGCTCTTTATGCTTAATATCTCTGAGCCCGCTCTTAAGAGCCTTGTGCTATTGTGGCATGTCTCTGTGTAGCATTGGTGTGTTACATTTTTCTCCTTACCTAGGAGGTATATACACACTTTTGTACCTACTCGTCCCACTGACAAGGATCAACCAGGCCAGAGAAAGAGTTTAGGTTCTTTGCGTTCCCATTCAGAGGGAAACTGATGTTCGAGTAAGGGATGGCCTGCCCTTTTGGCATTAAAGAAAGACTGACTTGCATACAGATCACTGCTTTCCAGACTTTTAAGAACCATGACCCACTTTTAAGATCGGCAAACTTTTGCGAACGACCGAGCTTGAATGGACACGAGGTGGACAATTTTTTCAATGTAACTAAAGCATAGTTTGGTACGGCACTGTCATTTACAAACAGCACATTTCCGTTGTATTGACCACTAAATTTGCACGGACCAACAATTTTACTGGAAACATGTTTTGCGTGCAGATGAGAATATGTGCACATCACATTTCAGTGAATATCATTTGCGCATCATCATGTAAAGTGTCTTTGTATTTATCCTAGTAAAATCTTTGTTTGCCTCACGCTTCAGAATTACAAAAAAATGTGCTTCATTTTTACTTTCCTAACTGCTGAATGTATATAATTCATTTGCAGGGATTACATTTCCTTGTGTGTTACAAAACCCTGCAGCCTTCCTTTCACAGTCTCTGTACCCCAGTAAGATTGTCATATAAATCACTTTTCTTTCTCTAACTGCAAAGTGAGAGGGGTTTGTAAACACCAGTACCCAAGTTTAAAAAATAAGCAGCAATTTGTCAGAATACATAGACTGACATTTGACCCCTCTGATTTCGAAGCACAATGAATGCGACAAGTTAAATACAGAATTTAAAGGTATCTTTATTTATTGCTTGGACTTTCACAACCCACCAGCTCATGAGCGACCCCAGGGTCACGACCCACAGTTTTGGAAACACTGATATAGATGATCCCCATCTCTAATAGTGCAGACAACGTACAATGCAGCGGACTGGTGTGCTGCCAACAGGAAGGCCTCATGGTTGTCTTGATTTCAATCATTTAAGTCTATCTTATTTTGACTTGTTACATTTGTGTCTCTGTAACTGCTAGCAGAGACATCCTTGTTAGTAAAATCTCTTACATAAGGATCATTGCTGTCTTTAGTGGCCTCCCTGAGCCTCCCAACAGAACACTCTGCCTCAGACGCATGCTCTCCAGACTTATTCAAACAAACCACCCACTCTAGTGGCACAATCTTGTCAGCCACCACCCACTAGAGCCTATCCTGACAAACACACAAACCTTGTTACCAGAGTCCTCTTCCTGAATGTGCCCAGGCTAGTAGATGCAGGAACTCTGTACATCTCAACACATCTCGGACCTAAAGAGGAATCTCCTATCTATGCGAACAGCTTTCGCTGTCACTTCTGAAGCCTACTTAGACGTTCTTAATCTCTAAACGTCCACCTCCATCTATCCCTTTTTCTTTCTTCGACGTAAGGATAAGTGCTCTGTTGCAGGAGGTCATGGCAGGGATGTGCTGAAAGAATTGCTGTGTTGAACTTCTGTTACCAAACATCAATAGCAAATTTATCCCGAGACTGGTAAAAGCCATTTTAGTGGCCAAGACTTGCCTATTATAGGCAACAAGAATATACCAGATTGCACGTGGCCCTTCTTTGTCTTTGCTTTCGAAAATGTGTGTCTTGAATTGCATCAAAATGACATCACTTATTGACGTCATGATCAGACTGTTGCCACAAGAAGTGTATCAGTATAAATCATTGAAAAGAGTATTAAAGGAGGCATGAATGCATGGGGGGGGATGTTACAGAAAAAGGCATGAGTAATGCCTCTTTGTGGGTTACAGCTGGACCACTAGAGTTGACCAGTCTTGTTTATTATAAATCTGCTTTAAATTTTCAAGTAGGCTATAAAACAATGTCTTTCTTAAAGAGTATTTCCTACTTCAATCCAATTAAATATGTGTGACTTTTATAAAAGGGGAATGTACCAACAGGCAGTGTACAAGAGAGAGGTTTACAAAGAGGGTGCAAAAGGGGCAGTGTCATGGCACACCGGTGATGGGATGTGTAAGAGGATTAACAGTGGCCAATGAGAGGCTCGAGAGAATGGGATGCCAGCGAAGTAAGAGTTCCTATTTAATGCTGTGGACTGGAATAGGGTTGCAGAACAGGAAATGTGATTAGGATAGTGAGCAATGACACGGACTGCTACACTGGAACATTACCATCCAAAGCCAAACACTGCGATGGCCCCCTTGCCTAGCCTGGGGTGTAGATGCTCTCTGATTCAGCCTGGCAGTCACTGAGGAGGCACTTATAATCAGGGCAACTGGAATTATGTGTTAGGGG
Source organism: Calotriton arnoldi (assembly GCA_963921515.1). Taxonomy (NCBI): domain Eukaryota; kingdom Metazoa; phylum Chordata; class Amphibia; order Caudata; family Salamandridae; genus Calotriton; species Calotriton arnoldi. Next base: position 77,062 of record CAWUFW010015973.1, on the reverse strand, counting down.
TGCACCAAATTATGCAGCAGTGTTGACTAAATTATGCGGCAAGAAAAAGGCAAAATGTGCAGCATAATGCAGCACAGTTTTTGATAGTATTACTTCACTATTTTGTGCTTTTTACACATGGTAAAACTGTCTGGGCAAATATTTCACTTCATTAGTAACACTTTAACAGTCAAATACATAAATAGGCAACTGAAAGGTAACCAGTTAACCTTTAAGAATGGTCCTCCAACGTGCGTGAATTCATATCACCACTTATCACCATGTGTTTTGTAACTTTTGATCTTTTGAGCTAGAAACGATTTTTTTCATAAAATCTGCAGATTATGCAGATGATGGAATATGAGGCAAATGAAGCAAATCCTTAATTATGTGTAAAAAAGCTGGGGCTGCAGAATCTCATAATTCCAGTGGTCTTGCTTACAGTGGCAAGGGTGAGTGTAGTAGAGCACTGAACTCATGAGTACAATTATCGAGGCGGTGTCATTGCTTGCTGTAACTTGTGTGCAAGTGTGACTTTAAATTTCACACATTTGGCAGTTGAATGTCACTCATAAGTACACTGAAACAATGGACGTGTCACACATAAGCAACCTGAAAACCTGACGGGTATGACGTAAAAATAGAGGTCATACTGGTATAAACGAGCCCGGTGGCAACCCCAGCTGCTCCATAGCCAAGTCTGCATATTATAACACGTTTTTTTTCCTCATTTGGATGACTATATAACATAAAACTATTTTCTCTCTCTTTGCACTTCATGAACCTATTTCAAAGTCGAAACGTTAATTGAAAAAAAAGCTCCTTAACAAAGTGCCTCTTCTAATTAAACTTAACATTCGTGTGCCCAAATTAAGCTAAAATGCCGATCCTTAAACTACAGGTTATTCGCAGTTATAATATCAAAAGGTGAATATTGGAATTATTTATCCCTGCCTGCTCGGGTCTTGGGAGCTCCCTGATGCATCTGTTCCCGTCCCCATCCATGTGCAGTGAGGGGGACACTGGGGTCCGAGGGAGGCGGTGCTGCTGGATATAAATGGGGAGCACAGAGCAGAAATGATCGCTTACATTAATTTCAATTCTGTGTTTCCGAAATGTTGCCATGCACGTCCAGGTGACGTTTTAAATAATGAATTTCGAACTCGGACTTTAGAAGAAGATGCTCTATTGATACAGTCACTTTCGTTTCTTTCTGCACCGGAATTGCATCGAGCCGCTCTTCCGGGATGGTGACGTCACTAGCGTGTCATTGGCAGCTGCTCCCTATAATGGTGACGATTGGCCGCTCCCGTGAACCGCCTGCCCAATAGGTAGCAAGGTAGAGTGACCCGTGCAAGTGACGCGTATCCGGTTTCCGTTTTACTTCCGGCAGTAGTCTTTCCCCAATTAATGAAAACAAAAGTAATCAAGGACTGTTGGGACCGCAGGGCGGGTCTGGGACCTGATCCGAAGGTAACGGAGGAGTCCCGAATTGGAGGACAGGTGAGGAGCGGAGACCCGCTTGAAAAGCATTGGGATTGTGGAGGGGTGTGCCGGGAGTATTCATTCACCCTTGGGATGGAGGGGTGTGCCTGAAGTATTCAATCACTCTTGGGATGGAGGGGTGTGCCTGGAGTATTCATTTACTCTTGGGATGGAGGGGTGTGCCTGGAGTATTCATTCACTCTTGGGATGGAGGGGTGTGCCTGGAGTATTCAATCACTCTTGGGATGGAGGGGTGTGCCTGGAGTATTCAGTCACTCTTGGAATGGAGGGGTGTGTCTGGAGTATTCGATCACTCTTGGGATGGAGGGGTGTGCCTGGACTGGAGTATTCATTCACTCTTGGGATGGAGGGGTGTTGAATTGAGGATTGTGCCTGGAGTATTCATTCACTCTTGGAATTGAGGGGTGTGCCTGGAGTATTCATTCACTCTTGGAATTGAGGGGTGTGCCTGGAGTATTCATTCACTCTTTGAATTGAGGGGTGTTGTGCCTGGAGTATTCATTCACTCTTGGAATTGAGGGGTGTGCCTGGAGTATTCATTCACTCTTGGGATGGAGGGGTGTGCCTGGAGTATTCCATTGATAAGATAATATTTATTTGCTTGATTAATTAAAATCTTTGCAAATACATAACAGAAAAATTCCCATTATACACAAATTATTAAGCTTAAAACAACATTAAAATGATCATCAATAAAATATTCCCAGTTTGTGCGATTGGCTGTTCTGTAAGACATTACACATAAATACTTATACTTCAAATAGTGCTGAGCTGGCAATAACTACCATTGGATTACATGCCGCCTGACACAGCATAACCAAGTCCATTGTTCAAACTATTGGGCATTATTAATTTAAAAAAGTGCAACTATAGGAAGGTGTTAAGTTCATTTAAAAAGCGTTTTCTTGACCTTTCGGCAATTAATAAAAAGTGCTGGTGCAATTGTAAAATGTTATTATTCATTTTTGCTTTTTGCGAGTCCCTTCTGATGCCCTTGTACTCTTGTTTTTAACATACTTCAGATAACGACAAATTTTTGAGTCTCTTGGATACCGTCTCAAAAAATGTTGTTAGCCGACAGTTCAGCTGAATGTCAACAGGGTTGAAACAAAGCTTCACTGCCTGCCTGCAGGACCGGGTGCCATAATACCTGAAAAAGGGACGTAACAAGGTGCATCTTATATCCTTTAAGTTGGGACAGATACAGATTACATGAATAATGTCCTCCTTCCCGCTTCCACATAAACGGCAAGTCGGTGTACCTCCTCTTCTTTCCCATGGTGGGAGGTGGGGATTAATCGCAATTATCCCCAATCGCAGCTTTAGAAAGTTTTCCTTCGTTCTTATTTTGACTCCTGCACTCAAGTAGGATTGGGGTTTGAGCCTTACGTAATCACTAAGCACTATCCAGCCGTGTGCCTTTTTAGTAAGAATTGCTTTGTCTTCTAAAACAGATAACATGGACGTTGTCTTTTTCACCGTTTTTTAAATGAAAGATGATCTGTTGATACGGCCCAGAGATCAGACAAACCCAGTAGCTCAATGGAGTCAAACAGGTAATCCCTGGCTGAGCATTTTCCTTGACGAAGTAAGGCGATCCAGAGGTGGGAGTTTAGGGATCCTGCCTCTGCACTTCGGATTTTATGCCAACTTTTTACATAAGCACTTCTTCTTTCCACCGTTTGTCTTTGGACCCCAAATTCCAGCCGTATTTGAGCGGGGGAGACATATTTTGGAAGATTGAAAATCGCTCTATAAGAATTGGCTATTACTACGTCTAGGGTTGCTGCGTCTTTACCTTTAAGAGCCTCACTCCCGTATGTTAGTGTCGGCAGCAGTTTGGCCCGCAAAACCTGTAGGAAGGGATCCAGCGTGAGGTCGGGAAGCCGTCTCTTCAATGACTTCAGTGCTAAATAAGTTGTAGTTCCCTTTCTCCGCATGGACTCTAGCTGAGGTTTAAAGGAGTATTCAATCACTCTTGGGATGGAGGGGTGTGCCTGGAGTATTCAATCACTCTTGGGATGGAGGGGTGTGCCGGGAGTATTCATTCACTCTTGGGATGGAGGGGTGTGCCGGGAGTATTCATTCACTCTTGGGATGGAGGGGTGTGCTTGGAGTATTCATTCACTCTCTTTCAGAGAGTCCAGCCGGCAGCGGTCACTGGGAAGAGCGGGCAGAGCGCCTTTGAGTACACAGAGGCCAGGTCTTTGCTGGCCATGTCTTTCCTGTTCCCGAGAGAATGCATATATTTGTAAGGACACTGAAGAGACGCGACAGCAGGTATCACCGAGGCACTAAGCCTGATCATTTGTGCCTTCACTTCTCCTCCCCAACGACACAGGATTGGGGGGCATGACTCACAAAGGTGTATAGCCCCAGTCCCCAAGTTATACATTTGTCTTTGTATATCGGCCCTCCCTTACACTCCACATGGACCATTCCCCTTTTAACCCGCTGGGAGTTAGATATGCGGTGTGTGTGCCTCCCTTCCCTAGCCACCGATTCCTGACTATGTCCCATCATATGCTGACAGCTGAAGCGCATGTAAGTGCTCGGGTAACTTTACCAAGCCCAGTCAGGGTGGCTCGTGTTTTTGAATTCAGCAAGTGATGTGTTTGCAATAAGCCAAACTTTCTCCTTCTTCTATAATCTTATTTATCAGGTTAGTCGAGCTCCAAGTTATTTTATAGACCAATTGGTTATTTTTTAAGTTATATTTAGCGAGGACCCCCATTGTCAAGTATGTTTAATCTTTCTTAAAATTAGGTGCAGTCCTCCTTCTTTTTTTTTTTTTTTAGCCCTGGTATGCCTTATGAGTTCTATATACACCAGAAAACGCTTGTATGTTTTCCCATACAATACCAGAGGAAGTCTTCGCTATTCATCTCACGCTCAGCACAATTCTAGGATGATCCCTTTGATTCTATTTTGCAAGCAAAGCCTGGTATCCAAATCTGAAGACGAGGCCGAATTCTGGAGATAAGACAGTTTATGAAAGCACTCATACATATTTGTTTCTTTATCCAATGACATTCGCTGTTTGTGATTCTAATGATAACTTGTTTTTTATAGCGCCCGCATGTTTGCAATTTAGTAAGCTCTGTAAAATAACGTGTTCATATTTTGCAAGTTATAGGTGTTCAGGTTACCGACTTCGGAGTGATTGAAGCCTGAGATACTCTTGCTAGAGTCACACCTGTGATATGCGCAGCAGATCAATTCCGTGGAATTTTATAAAATATCTACTTGTTAAAGGGAGGGGGTGCTTCAGAGGTCTACTTGTCATATAAAATGATCCATGTATTTCTTTTGGTGACATGCATTGATATGCCTACTTATGGCATTATTCTTATTATAGCAGAACTTTGGTGATAGTCTCTTAGATTATGTTATGGTTTATATTATATCTGGTTTTGATTTCTAGCACGGTTGTGATTTTGCCACCTTTTCACAAATAAAATACAACCACAGGGGCGGGAAGTGGGCAGAAAGGGGTAGTTCCAGGTTTGACATGCCCTATGAGGCGCCCACAAACCAACTTGTTTCAGGGTATTAGCCAGCTCCTCTCCAGTCTCTTCCTACAGTAGAAAATATAGTAAATTTGCCCCTGCCAAGTGCATGAGTAAAACGTTTTCTAGGGTGGGGAAAAAAGGAAAGTGAATTTGCAATCACTCAGCAGTTTTTCACATGAACAAATATACACTCAGGACCAGCCTTTGCTCAGAGCCCTGTGCAGGACCAAATTTAAGGGCCCTTAATCCCCCACTTTTCATCCTAGTTGTAGGAGAGGATGTGGTGTTAATACCACAGCTGCTGACTTTGGAACTGGGGAACCAGGTACAAATCCTTTCATCTGCTCAACATCCCGTGATTCTGGGAAAAGCACTTAATCTGCCCACTATTTATGTAGTGTGGGGCCACACTCCTTCCTACATGTACACCTGGGAGACAGTCTACCAATCCATTTGTGTAAAAGCCTTACATTATCATATAACTGTTGGTACATGCGTGTGGTTGCATGTGCTGAGAAGTTGGTGTCTTCTTGAAGTATACGCGTACTGCATCACAAGGTGGTGCTTCACCACCATTTTTCTTTTCTGAATGTTTAGTTCAAACCCTCTAAGGCCCAGTTATGCGTGCCTTGTAATGTTCCGACAAAACCACTGTTTGCAACAGTGTTGGAATTATAAGTTTTTAAAAAAAAAAATCATGCAGTAAATTTTGCTAGGTCAAACCAAGCACTAGAATCCTCTTGTTATGCCCCATTTTCCGTTCCAAACCAGAATCACCGTTCTTTATTGCTTCTGATAAATCACAATCCCCATGGTATTGTTGTTTATTGCATGCAATAAATAACAGGATAATTATGACAAACTTGTAACTGGGGCCATTGCCTTGAAGCAAGGATTTATTGTTTCCTTATAAGCTCACTCCGGCTGAATTGTGCCGTAGAAAGAACAAAGATCCGGCTAAACTGATTCAGCTGTATGTTCAACTTTGTTCCCTGATCCACCTAGAGATAACTTACCACCTTACCATATCTTCCTTTTGTGGGATGTGTGTTTAAAACGTTTTTGGCAGATTTTCAGCTCGGCTGCATTGGCAGAAACTCACTACATCTCCTCCATTGATCACAGGACTGTTGAGAAACTAGGACAGTGGGCAAATATATCATAAAACATTTAGTACATGTGTAGCATTCTGTTTTGTGTCCTGTTTTGCATCTTTTTCACATTCGATGGAACCTTTGAGGATGCCATTGTTTGACGGACTCCCTTGTTCTTTCATAGTGCCTTATCAATTATGTGCCTTAAAACTGGGGTTATATATCTGGCTCAGAAGATATTAGAATGCTCTGTTTTGTGGTGTTCAGTATTTTAACTGATCCACTTTACCTGCCTGTAAAATAAATAACCATTGTTTTAGGAGGTTCAGCTCTGACAGGGGATTGAGTTCAAATGTGGTTACTATGCCAAACCGTAAATGAGTATTAAACCTACAACTGCCTGCAGGAGTAAACATTGACAGCATAAACCTATTATTCTTTGAGAGTTCAGTTAAAACAGTTGGTGACTTGGATATTCAGTTGGAGAAAAATAGTATCCGAAGCCTGGGGACTCCTGTGGTAAATGACCAATACCTACCCTAATTCCAGAGAAAAGGTCTCTCAGTAATTGGCTCTTTTCCTGATTTCCTTGTTCCCTCTTTAGGTGTTTCCTGTCCCTTGAGAGATCTTTTGTTAACTTAAACATAGAGGGGGCTTAGAGCCCACCCATTACTTACCGTTGGTTGACTTCGTTGTCACTCTCATTTCCTCACTTCTCATTGGTCAGCGCATGCCAGTTTCACATTCTGACTTTGTGTGTTTCTCTTCCATGAAGCATGGAACAAGTACTGATTAATGCCTTTATTAGTGCCCATCCGCTGCTCGTGCTGTGATTGAGACACTTTGACACTGTAGGCATGGACCTATTAGGGCGATACTGAAACAAACTGTTATTTTTCATATTCAATCTTTTCTTCACCGTTGCTTTTCTGATGTCCAGGGTGACACTGTAGCCACTGACTTATTTAATGTTTAATATAATTTTCTCTTCAACATGCAATTTTACTTTTTCGGTCGAACTTTCAAGACCTCTTGTTTATTCTTTAGTATATACATATGTGTATGTACTTTGTGGGCTCTGGAGATCAGCCCTAGGACTTGTCTGCTTCCGCTTAGGGACTTTTTTTTCTGTTCAACTGCCTCTATTTAACTGTCTTGATAGAAAACGACCAGTAGAGGTCAGTAAAATACCAGAATTGCTTTCTGCTCAGGGACTTTCTTTTTTTTATTTTTTATTCTGGCAACTGCCAATATTTAACTTTCTTGATAGAAAACGACCAGCAGAGGTCAGTAAAATACCAGAATCATTTTAGCATTCTCTAGATTCCAGTCCATAGAAATTGTCTTCCACGAGCACCCGTAGACAATAATTTTTCTTGAAATCTTGTATTTTCAATGATATGACCACCGCAGGCCCTGATTTTATATTAAAAACAGAGCTTTGGACTATACCATTTCCCGCTGAAAGTCAATATTTTTCTCCATGTGTTCCCATACCTGGCGTGCCACGCAGTTTGGTGCTTACTTTCCCTCCATGTTAAAGAACAGTAGATGTTTCAGCACCCAAGCTAATGTGCTGCATAGCTAAATACATATAAGGTCCCAAAGGCGAGACTGATTGCATTGCAAATGATTGTTTGTTCTTTTTTTTTTTCTTTCTGAAGCTCATGTTCTCTCTCTGTTTTTTTCTTAATTGGAACGCAGAGAGACCAGCCGAAACCGCATTAACGCAAGGCACTGCACAGAGAGCGTGGCTCTGCAATGAACACACATTAAAGCACTTATGAGAGGTAAAATCATTTTTTCTCATTAATTAAAATGTTAGTGTATGCATGTGTCTGTGTTCGAGCATAAGTGAACCGTGCAAATATGTGCACGTGTGGGCCTTCCAAAATGGGTGCGCGAGCTGGCCTTCTTTCAAGCGCAAAATCCTTTCCCTGACATTTATAAGGAGCTATTTGGAATTGGAGCAAATAAAATGAGAACAGGATTGGAATTGTATCTGTGGTTACGTAGCTCATCGTGCAAATAGCGCTACTGATGTCACCTAAATCACAACGTACCTCAGCTCAGAAGGTCTTTATCAATGAGGGTGTGGTGATTGGGGACCCAGCGGCATCGCAGGGAGAGTCACTGTGCGAGGCGATAACGGTCATTCATTTGAAATAGAGTGAAACCCCCCCTGGAGTCGTCCGGTTACTGCATCTACTCCATTCTTTTGAACCAAGAACACGTAGTTCCGTCCCAGGGGGAAGGTGAGGGTCGGGGCTCTCACCACAACCAGAGATTTCCAGGGTGCGGGTAAAATTAGTTGAACTTCTCCACAAAGGGAGGTCCACCGCAAAAGCCTGTGCGCTCTGAGTCTGCTGTCTGGTCACTCTAACGCGAACCTAACCAGTCTTGCACACTACCCAAACCTGTTTTCAGCATGAGAGAAGCGCCAGGATTGGATGGAGAAGGCCGACCTAGCGTTCCTTTTGTGACTGGTGGCCAGTGACTGCAATACCCTGGCTGTTATTCAGTTGCTGGATTGTTGTGGGCAGAAGAGTGCATGTCGGACTGGCCATTGCAAGACAGCCGACCAATCCGACTTGCGAACTCCGCACTTTTCTTGTCATCCCGCTGCTGTCAATAAGCAGGAATCACCCGGGCTCTGCCCCCCAAACTCGACGGTAGCAAGCACATCCTAGAAATGGTAACGAGAGTGATACCATTTTAATAATGCATTTGTTGTTCATTCACTGCTACACAACCAGCAGGCGGGGGCACGCTCCTCCGCCCTAGAGGAGGAACTGCCGCTGAGTGACAATGGTGCGCAGTTTAAGTCTGACATGGCTAAGGAGTACTTACAAAGGAATGGGTTACATCAATGTGTCATTCAGCGGGTAACAGTACCGTTGAGAGGTTCAACAGAGTTGGCAAGGTCACAAATCAAATGGCAGAACTGGGGAGTAACGACTGGTTAGTTGAACGTAAAGAAAATGATTTGAGATTATAGGTCCCCTTCTTCTGTTACTGGATATAGTCCTTTTCAATTAATGAGAAGTGGGAAACCGCATACTAAGGACAACATGGGTTGGATGAGTGAGTCTAGAAAGGTGGAATGGTCTGCAGAGGAAGTGAGGAATAGCATAATGAAGGCGTAACAAGTTTATAAGGATTATTACAATGACAAGCATGCTTGTACTGATGTGGCTTTGTCTGAAGGGGAATGGTCTCTGTTAAGAAGGCAGGCAGAGTTCCCAACGGTCAAAGTTCTTTCTCTGAACCATTAAAGGTGGTAGAGTGTCTGAGGACTTCAGTACACGTAAGTGACAGTAGGGTATGCCATATTCAGTATGCTTAAGTGATGGTAGGGTGTGGCATATTCAGTATGCTTAAGTGATGGTAGGGTGTGGCATATTCAGTACGCTTAAGTGATGGTTGGGTGTGGCATATTCAGTACGTTTAAGTGATGGTAGGGTGTGGCGTATACAGTACGCTTAAGTGACGGTAGGGTGTGGCATATTCAGTACGCTTAAGTGACGGTAGGGTGTGGTGTATTCAATCCGTTTATGTGATGGTAGGGTGTGGCGTATTCAGTACGCTTAAGTGACGGTATGCTGTGGCATATTCAGTACGTTTAAGTGACGGAAGGGTGTGGCATATTCAGTACGTTTAAATGATGGTAGGGTATGGCATATTCAGTACGTTTAAATGATGGTAGGGTATGGCATATTCAGTACGCTTAAGTGACGGTAAGGTGTGGCATATTCAGTACGTTTAAGTGATGGTAGGGTGTGGCATTTGGGTCACATTGCAAGATGAAAAGAAGGATGTGATTTTCCTGCGTTTACTGGGGAGGTCAGTGATCGGTTGCAGGACACAACAGGCGACGAGGGGTCTGGAATGCCAGTGGAGGAATGCCTGGAGATAATTGTCCAAGCTGATGAGACTGGGTCTAGCTCTGAGGAACAGACTGGAGAAGGTAATATGGTGGGAAGCCAATTTAATCATGTGGGTAGGCCTATTATTAAGGTCCAGGATTATGTTTTGAAGTAGTTTGTTATGAATATTATGTCGTTCAGGGAAGATTGTGCATTACTATAATATAAACCACAAGTTAAATCTTGTATTTTTTTTCATAGGTTCTGTTGCAAGTCAACATATATGAGCTGTTATATTTTATTGCTACTTTATGTTTTTTAATTGCATGTATGTTACAATTGCATACTTATTATTATTAATAATTATTATTATACCTGAAATATATGTGTATATATAAAAAAATGGCTTGTACTTTATTGTTATTGAAAGGGTGAAGATATGTGTAGAGTTGATTCTCGGTTCCATTCCATGTCATAGCGTTCTATGATGCAATGGATCTTGGGATCAGGAATTTGTGGGATGAGGAAGCAGGACGGGTACAGGAGATGGACGGTTTTGTTGGTTGTTCGCAGGGTTGAATAAATAAGAGTTGGTTTGTTGCCCCAAATTCCAGGTTCACCTCCCCTAGAGGTCAAGCATCCGTCATCAACCTCCTTGAGCGACACAGAACACAGTCCTGAGTGCTCCAGGGCCATGTGACTTGAGCATCTCTACATGGTGTTTTTCTCTCATCCTACACAGCATCGTCTTTATCTGTCATCTTGGACAATCTTTTTTGCTCAAAGACTAATGCACTTTATCCCTAATCTCTGAAGAGCCTTGTGCTTTTGTGGCACGTCTGTGTAGCATTGGTGTGTTACATTTTTCTCCTTACCTGAGAGGTGTATACACATTTGTACCTACTCGCCACACTGACGAGGACCAACCAGTCCAGAGAGAGGTTTTTGATGTGCAAGTAAGGGCTGGCCTGCCCTTTTGGGATTAAAGAAACACTGACTTGCATAAAGATCACTGCTTCCCAGACTTATAAGAACCAAGACCCACTTTTTAGATTGACATTTTAGATTGACAGACCTTCGCTATCTACCGAGCTTGAATAAACACGAGGTGGACGATCTTTTCAATGTAACTAAAGCATAGTGTGGTAGGGTACTGTCGTTTACAAACAGCACATTTTCAGTTGAAATGGCCACTAAATTTGCACAGACCAACAATTTTACTGAAAAAATATATTACACACAAATGATATGTGGACATCACGTTTCACTGAATATCATTTGTGCATCACCAAGTAAAGTGTCTTGATTTGTATTGATCCTATTAAAATCTTTGTTTTCCTCCCACTTCAAAATTACAAAAAAATGTGCTTCATTTTTACTTTTATAACTGCTGAATGTGTACTATTCATTTACATGGAATTACATTTCGTTGTGTGTTAAAAACCCTGCAGCCTTCCTTTAACAGTCCCTGTACCCCAGCAAGATTGCCATATAATTCACTTTCCTTTTTTCCTCTAACTGCAAAGTGAGAGGAGTTTGTAAACACCAATACCCATGTTAACCCCTTCGGCGCTGCACACATTTTCGCCCTGTGCGGGCGATTTAAATAGTGGGCGGGATTCGGATGGCCCCCGGCCGTCCTCTGCACACGACCACCGTGACGCATGACGGCCGGAAGCGGTCATGCGCACCGAAGGGGTTAATAAAAAAAGCAGCAATTTGTCAGACGACACAGACTTCCATTTGACCCCTCTGATTTTGAAGTGCAATGAATGTGACAAAATAAATACATAATTTAAAGTCATCTTTATTTATTGCTTGGACTTTCACAGCCCACCACTTCATGAGCGACCATAGTCATGACCCACAGTTTGGGAAACACTGATATAGATGATCCCCATCTCTAATAGTGGAGACAACGTACAATGCTGTGGACTAGTGTGCTGCCAAGAGGAAGGCCTCATGGCTGTCTTGATTTCAATCATCTAAGTCTATCATATTTTGAGTTGTTAAATTTGTGTCTCTCTAACTGCTAGCAGAGAGAACCTTGTCAGTAAAATCTCTTACATAAGGATCGTTGCTGTCTTTAGTGGTCTCCCTGAGCCTCCCAAAGGAACGCTCTGCCTCAGACGCACGCTCTCCAGACTTATCCAAACAAACCACCCACTCGAGTGGCACAAGCTTGTCAGCCACCACCCACTAGAGCTGATCCTGACACACACAAACCTTGTTACCAGAGTCATCTTCCTGAATGTGCCCAGGCTAATAGATGCAGGAACTCTGTACATCTCAACACTTCTCAGACCTAAAGAGGAATCTCCTATCTATGCAAACAGTCTTCGCTGTCACTTCTGAAGCCTAATTAAAAGTACTTACCCTTTAAATGTCCACCTCTATCGACCCCTTTTTCTTTCTTCCACGTAAGAATAAGTGCTCTGCTCCAGGAGGTCGTGGCAGGGATGTGCTGAAAGACTTGCAATGTTGAACTTCTGTTACCAAACATCAATAGCAAATTATTCTGAGACTGGTAAAGGCCATTTCAGTGGTCAAGGCTTGCCTATTATAGGCAACAAGAATATACTAGATTTCATGTTGCCCTCTATTGTCTTTGCTTTCGGAAATGAGTGTCTTTAATAGCATCAAAATGACATCACTTATTGGCGTCATGATCAGACTGTTGCCACAAGAATTGTATGTCACTATAAATCATGGGTAAGAGTATTAAAGGAGGCATGAATGCATAGGGAAGTATTACAGAACAAGCATTTGCAATGCAAATCGGTCTCGCGTTTGTGAGTTAGAGCTATTGACATTGTAAATGGCAATGTTTTTTACCTACACGTTTTATTTTTGGAGTGAATGTATGTAATGTGCAAAATCCCTTGGAAAGGTCCTGCACTTCGTAATAAATATATTGAAAAAGACGTAAAGTGTGGATTGTGTCAACAATTGCTTGGCACGTACCTCATGGGTGAAGTGTCGCCACACATGCACACCGTGGTGCTTTACTAATGCGAAACTCATTAATAAAAGTAGTGCTTACAGACTAACCAACGGGATCGGAGCATGTGAATCCGAATCCCGGCTTCTTTCATTTTCTTGACTATTTGACTCACTCTCCTGCGTCTTGGTTATCCCCCAAACACTGGGAGGCAATGAAGTTTGCCAAGGGGGCAGGGGGCTTCGAGGGTACATGAAAATGTATTCGTTGCCTAGTTGTCAAAGGTCGCCCTGTGCTATTAGTTAAAAGTGTGCAGGTTTCATTAAGATATTAAGAGTACTTTACTCGCATCTATGAGAAAATCGACATTAACTAAACAAAATGCCAGAATGCGTGTCAGTTTTCACAGTGTTTTAGACCGTACTGGTTGCTTAGTTTCATTGCATTCATTTTTGTATTTACTTTTTTACACAGCATCCAAAGTAGGTTACCTAACCCCAAAGCCCCGAGTTGTTAAATGACCCATAGAAGGGAGTGTTTTACAGTTGAGCAAATGTGTCCAAATGTAATTTTGGTAGTGCCAATGAATGATCAGCCAATGAGGTACTCGATGAGCAGGTATTTAACTACACGTTCAAAACGTACGGTATTGTGGCTGTTGTTTGTTTGTACACAACCACCTCTCTGAATGTGTTTATTAACACAGAGCTTCATCTACCAGACAGTGCTCACAGAGGGGCGACTAAAGCACAGAACAAAATGTATTAATTTATCCTGAGTGTGAAGGCACCCGGAAGGCTTAGGTGCCCGGCCGGAGAGGCTAGGGATCCCAGCGCTTCTACAGACTCTGCCATGCTCCTCTGCACCAGCAGGGCACAGCTCAGAATCTGCCGCTAAGAATAGGTGAGGGGGATGAGGTTGGGGCATGCAGGAGTTGTCGGCAGATTTCCAGGTTATTGAAAGTGATGATTCTGAAGTGAGGCAATGGAGACTGACTTTGTCTGTTTGTCTGCACCAGTCTATTTCTCTACCATCTCCCGGGCTCACTGTCATGTATCCATTCATATCTCTCTTTGTTAGAGGTGCGCAAGCCAATATATTAATTAACAGGTAGAGCCAGCTGGAGGCGAGCCAAGCGTATACGAGCCAACGGGCGAGCCGTGAAAATGATCGGCATGTTAATCATACAGTAAACATGATGTAAATGTGCGATAATGTCTCTTCAGAATTCAAAAAAGTGCATTTCTTTAGCGCGTCACCTCAGTACATAAGATTATAGCACTGAATTGAGAGGAAGTTATTAAAAGTGCTCGTTTTAAGCATGAGTTAAAACACTGCTGCTCCTCCCGCCCAACAACAATGCCATTTGTGAACTAAGAGGCATCAGTTGCCATGCATACCCCGAATGTTGCCTACAGTCTTATTATATTTAGAGTAACATTAAAATCTAGTTCATTAAACACGAGAAGTTTTTGTACAAAACTCATCTTGAACTCGCATATTTCAAGGTGGCAATAATAAAGATGAAAACGGAAGTGCCGGCAGGCAAGAAAACACGAACGGGAGTGGGGGGGGGGGGTTGGGGAGGGTGAGAAGTCACAGACTGAGGGAGGGGGCGGTGGGGTGGGGAGACAGGGAAGAAAATAGTGTTAGGAGTAAAGGTGCCAATAGCCGTGGAAGGATACGAATGAGGAGGGACTAATAAGCCTCAAACCAATCGGAAGGCAGCATTTAAGACAAAAGCCAATGGGCAGAGAGTGGGCAGAGCTTCCACACTACAGTATATACTGCATGTCTCGCAAAGCGATGGCCGCGCATTCGCGCTGCAACACTAGGCGAGACCTAAAAGAAAATAGTGTCAGGAGTAAAGGGGTCAATAGCCGTGGAAGGATACAAATGATGAATGAGGAGGGACTAACAAGCCTCAAATCAATCAGAAGGCAGTATTTTAGACAGCCAATGGGCAGAGAGTGGGCGGAGCTTCCACGAAGCTTCCACACTACAGTATATACTGCATGCCTCGCAAAGCGATGGCAGCGCATTCGCGCTGCAACGCTATGCAAGACCTAAAAAGGCATGAGTGATGCCTCTTTGGGGGATACAGCTGGACCACTAGAGTTCACCACAGTCTTGTTTATTGTAAATCTGCTTTAAATGTTCATGCAGGCCATAAACCAATGTTTTTCTTAAAAAGCATTTCCTACTTCAATCAAATATGTGTGACTTTTATAAAGCGGGAATGTAGCAACAGGCAGCGTATAAGAGAGGTTTACAAAGAGGGTGCAAAAGGGTTAGTGTCATGGCACACTGGGGATTGGATATGTAAGAGGATTAACAGTGGCCAATGAGAGGCTCAAGAGAATGGCATGCCAGTGAAGTAAGAGTTCCTATTTAATGCTATGGACTCGAATAGGGTAGCAGAACAGGCAGAACAGGAAATGTGATTAGGATAGTGAGCAATGACACGGACTGCTGCTCTGGAACCCTACCGTCTAAAGCCAAACACTACCGAGGCGCCTCGGCCTACAATCCGCACTGCTTGCAGCCCAATGACCCCCCTGCCTAGCCCAGCCTGAATACGGTCCCTGGTTCAGCCTGCCAGTCACTGAGAAGGCACTTATATTCAGGTCCACTGGAAATATGCAGCAGGAGAGCACCAAATTATGCAGCCGTATTGTCTAAATTATGCGGCAAGAAAAGGCAAATTATGTGGTATAATGCAGCACAGTTTTTTAGGTACAGCCTTCAAAACCTGTTGTAACTTCTCTTGTGGGCTTAAAGCCATGCCCCTGCTTTTGATTTGTTTGTTTTACTGTCCTTTAAAAATCCTTGCTTGCTAGTGGTCAGTCCTACCTCTTTGTCCCTCTTTTTTTCTTTTCAGTTCCCCCCCATGCAGCAGGGACTAAGTACTGTCTCATTACGCTATGGTTTGTTTATCTGTTCTTTGGGGGGCTATTTTATTCTTGGTTTCCTGCTCTGTTACTGTCTGCCTGTGTTCAGCTTTGGTGCCATAGCTGCTTAGATTTTACTCAAGCATTCCTCCCTCCCACTTTCTCTTAATTCTACAGTTGTGTTAGTGCTGCCCCCGGACCGTGCCTCCCGTTCCTTTGTGTTTGTTTTTTAGCATTTTTCGATGTTTAACGGCAGTTGGACTTTTTTAAGTAGGATATTGGGTTGATTTGGGCTTCATTTTAAGGGGGATTGGGCCTGTTGAAGCTCGCCCCCTCTTCTGGGTCGTGTTTTGTTTCCTTTGCATTCCTGGGGCTGCAGAGAGACTTACCAAGATTGAAAGTGAACAACTTCCCTTCTGTTTATAATAGCGCTGCAGCCCTGCCGTGAGCTGGGTCTGAAGCTGTGCTCTCCCTGGACATACGCCCCATCCATCCACTGTCTGTCCAAGTACTTTTGTATTAAAGAAGCCACGCTTGCGCCCTTTTTGGGAAGTGCTTTTACCATCGTTTGTGCATGGCACCCGATGTCTTTAGAAGGATTTACATATTTTTATACAAGGTTGAGTTTTGTGTTTGTTTCGCTGTTCAATTCCGTCGTAGGACCCCTATTTGTGTCTTTCTTTTGTTTTCATGCTCCAAGGATTGCTTACTCGGTGTCCTTTCTTTGTTGCCATGCTCCAAGGGTTGCTTACTGCCAGTGTCCTTTCTTTGTTTCCATGCTTCAAGGGTTACTTACTGCCCATGCTCTTTATTAGGTCGAGCCTGGGCAGCGCATGCACTGCTGCGAGGCATGCAGTATTGGAGTAAGGTTTTGAAGCCCCACTCACTCTCCACCTATGTTTTTAATTGGCTTGTGTCATTGTCCTTCATAAACGCTGGCTTCCGATTCGTTATTAGCCTTGTTAGTCTCTCCTGGTACTGCCTTGTCTGCATTTGTTACCTCCCATAACGACTGGACCTTTTACTTGTCTTGTCACACAGTCTGCTTTATCTTGGCTGTGAGTACTCTTTTGTATAATGATTTGCCCCTATTCCACCGCTACGTCGCAGTACGCTGCCCGCTTTTATTTTATTTACTAATGGCGGTCCGCTTTCACTATAGCGGTCGTGTTTCTTTCTTTCTTTATTTTAGCAGCGCGGTCCGCTTTAAGTATAGCGGTCGTGCATATTTATTTATTATTTTTGTTTACAAGCGCCCATGCGGCGCTTTCACATTCATGGAGGCCGTGCCCCTTTCTTTAGACAAGCTGTGTCTAAAGAAAGGTGCACGGCCGCTATTAAAGTGAAAGCGGGCATGGGCGCTTTTGCAAAAAAAAACATCTGTTTGTCAACTTGACAAACAGATGCTTTTTTTGTCAAAGCGCCCCATGCCGCGGTTTCACTTTACTGTCGGCCACGCCCCTTTCTTTAAACGCGGCTTGTCTAAAGAAAGGGGCACGGCACAGCAATTGTTGAGCAATACATATATAATAATAATATTGTATTGGCAAGCAGTGGTAGCGTTACGTGTAAATGTGACAAACTTGAAACAGGCCACTCGGGTCTCAATCAAGCTGAGCACCCCCCGCCCGCCCGGCCTCTGTGTGGATCACGTGGTCTCTCTCAGCGCGGCCTGTTTGAACTTCGAAGACAACAAAAATTAATCTGACAGCACTGACTGCTCTCACGTGGGTCAAGGCGGTGCCTGGCCTGGTGTTTTTCCAGCAAGGCACCACCCATACCCTGTGACCTCGCAGTGAGCAGCATTCTCCGATTGACCCAAGGTGGCATCTTTGATTTTTCGCCTGAGCTGCATGGCGTCTCGTCTCACACATACCCACCTCTCACAGTGCTGCTCTATGGAGAGTTTGTGCTGGCAGGATGTTTTTCCCTGCCCAAGTCCTCCTGCCCTCAGCAGCACCTGCACAAACATGGGGGCACACAACGTAAGCAAAGCCTTTTTTCATTCGATTAAGCAACAGGCTTGAGTCAGTCAGGTCTTGATTAGGCTTTTTGTGAAATTTTTGTTTGTGTCCGTGTAATCTTGAGCAACTATGTATTACATGAAATGTGCACTTTTTGGCATTTTGCATAAGGCAGAACTTTGCCTCATTTTTGCCTGATGTAAACTGATTTGAGTAGAAAATGTCTACTCCAGAGATATCTCCTCCTTATACCAGTAACCCACCAGTACAGTCTGTGACTTTATGATAAAAGGTACACCAATATGGTAAAAGGTTTCTCGAGATACAATCTGAGATACAAATTGAAATGCATTCTACGTAATATACTTAATTTCATGCAAAAAATATGCGTAATGTCATGTACACAACATCTTGCTGTATGCAGTAGTGTTTGTTGTGATGCATAACAACCTGCTGATAGGAACTGTTAGCTTAAGATCTGGCTGTTCTAAATATTTCAGTAACTTTCATGGGCATGCCTCTTTCACTTTCCTAACTACTGTTTGTATGTAATTGGTGCAACAAGTTGTAACTGTGGTTTGAAGCAAATTCGTAGCTCTGCATTTTGATAAATGGTCTGTTTAGTTTACATTTCTCGGGTGTGTTGGGGCAACGATGATGTGGTGACATTTAAACACTGTAATCCAATTTTCGTCACTTGGTAATATTTAGATTTGTAAATTTATCCGGTCCCTAATTTCTTATTAAAAAATTGTAGGGGAAAAACTCTTTTCTTAGGAGCCGGCCACTGGCACTATTGAAAGCTGAGGTTGACAAATACCTGGACTGCAAAGTCTTGTTTCTAACTTCATGGTTTCTGGTCATGGCTTCTCACCTCTATAAAATGGTGTGGTCTTGGGCATTTGGCGTTCTTTTTCATATGTACTAATTTCTTTGCATAGAACCCTTTGGAGCACACATATCCCGTAGATATTATATGGAATCTTAGACATTCAGCTTAAAGTTTTTGGTGCAATATTATCGTTAATATTGTGTAGAAACAGCCACCAATGCACACACTGTATGCAACGCCACTCCGCTCTACGCAACGCAACTCCGCCTTACTCAACGCCATGCCACTCCACACAACTGCACTCCACTCTATGCCACGCCACTACACTCAATGCCACTCCACTCCACACAATACCACTCTGCTTTACGCAATGTTACTCCACTCAACAGCACTCCACGCCAATCTACGCCATGCAACTCTACACCATGTCACTCCACACAACGCCACTCCACTCTACGCAACGCCACTTTCCTTCTACGCAATGCAACGCCACTCCACACAACTGCACTTTACTCTACGCCGCGCCACTCTACGCCGCGCCACTCTACGCCGCGCCACTCTACGCCGCGCCACTCTACGCCCGCCACTCTACGCCCCGCCACTCTACGCCCCGCCACTCTACGCCCCGCCACTCTACGCCCCGCCACTCTACGCCCCGCCACTCTACGCATAGCCACTCTGCTCTACGTCGCACCACTCCATAACACTACACTCTACTTACCTTTACAACACTTCACTCCATGCCCCTTTATACCAGTAACTTTTAGCCATACTAGTTTTTTACACCCACCAGCCTGTTTAATCTGTGGAGTCCAGCGTCTAAATTTAACTCAAGGAAGATTATGGATGCCTAGTGCTGCCTTTGTGGAGCTGAATAGAATGGCCCCCGGTTAACCATCTAATATCTGTAGGCTGTGCATTCAGATGGTTTGAGTGTTCTGTGCACGTTAACATCATTGCCCATGTCTGGTGCCCAATGCAGTGCTTGTCATAGGTCAGGCATAAGGTGTGCCGCATAATTTCTTTTTTGTCCCAGAAAGTCTGTGCTGGTGTGGCCATCTGAGCTGAGGTACTTCACTCAGACTCAGAGCCACATCCTCGTCAAAAGGGACAAGTTTATGAGCTCTTTACAAATTAACTTCGTCAGTGGCCTGTACGGATGTTCAGGGGTTGGGAGCACCACCTCAGCATCACTCCGCATAAGTGCAGCTCCACATGAGCAACACCTCAACCTCACTCGGCACCAGCACATCACCACTCTAGCACCCTCTAAACACCACCGCTGCACCAACTCAGCACTAGTGCATCAGTGGAACACCGACTCAGTACCGCGGCAGCACCATCTCAGCATCAGTGGAGCACCACTTAAGCAACGCTCAGCACCACCTCACCATTACTCAGCAACAGCACAGCACCACTATAGCACCACCACCGCAGCATCTTGACTATATGGTCCATTCTAACAACATTAACATCAATTGGAATTAACCTGAACCAACCCAGTCCATCCTAGCTCCATTAACAGTATCGAAAACAGCTGGCCAGACCCATTGTGCTTAAACCCTGTACATATCCAGCAGGTCTACCCCTTGCAGCACCAGTGCTCCTCTGAGCCCCTTGCAGCATCAGTGCTCCTCTGAGCCCCCTGCAGCATCAGTGCCCCTCTGAGCCCCCTGCAGCATCGGTGTTCCTCTGAGCCCCCTGCAGCATCGGTGTTCCTCTGAGCCCCCTGCAGCATCGGTGTTCCTCTGAGCTCCTGCAGCATCGGTGTTCCTCTGAGCTCCTGCAGCATCGGTGTTCCTCTGAGCTCCTGCAGCATCGGTGTTCCTCTGAGCTCCTGCAGCCTCAGTGCTCCTCTGAGGTTTCTGCAGCCTCAGTGCTCCTCTGAACCCCCCCTGCAGCATCCGTGCTCTTCTGAGCACCCAGCAGCCTCTGTGTTCCCCTGAGCACCCTGCAGCTGTGTTCCCCTGAGCACCCTGCAGCTGTGTTCCCCTGAGCTACCTGCAGCCTCAGTGCTCCACTGAGCTCCCTTCAGCCTCAGTGCTCCACTGAGCTCCCTGCTGCCTCAGTCCTCTTTGGGCCCCTGCAGCCTCAGTGCTCCTCTGACCTCCCTAGGGCCTCAGTGCTCCTCTGACCCCCCGCGGCCTCAGTGTGCCTTTGATCTCCATGCAGCCTCAGTGCTCCTTTGAATCTCTGCAGCCTCAGTGCTCCTTTGAGTTCCCTGCAGCCTCCGTGCTCCTCTGAGCTCCTGCAGCCTCCGTGCTCCTCTGAGCTCCTGCAGCCTCTGTGCTCCTCTGAGCTCCTGCAGCCTCCGTGCTCCTCTGAGCTCCTGCAGCCTCAGGGCTCTTCTGAGGCACCTACAGCCTCCTTGCCCTTCTGAGCTCCCTGCAGCTCCTCTGAGCCCCTGCAGCATCAGTGCTCCCCCGCAGCCACAGCGCTCCTCAGAGCTCTTTGGACCTGCACTGAGGCTGCTGGAGCTCAGAGGACCACAGAGGCTGCAGGAGTCAGTGGAACACTGAGGCAGCGAGGGTACAGGAGCACTGAGGCAGCTGGGAGCTCAGAAGAGCACTGAGGCTGCAGGAGCTCAGGAACACTGAGACTGAAGGGGGCTCAGAAGAGCACAGATGCTGCAGGGGGGCTCAGAGGAGCACTGATGCTGAAGGGGCTCGGAGGAGCACAGAGGCTACAGGGTGCTCAGAGGGGCACTCGGGCTGTAGGGCCTCAGAAGAGCACTGAGGCTGCAGGTAGCTCAGGGAAACACTAAGGATGCAGGGTGCTCAGAGGAGCACTGAGGCTACAGGGAGCTCCGAGGAGTTCTGAGGCTGAAGAGAGCTCAGAGGAGCAATGAGGCTGCAGGGGGTTAAGAGGAGACCTAGGGCTGCAGGGGGCTCAGAGGATCACTGGGGCTGCAAGGGGCTCAGAGGAGCACCAATGCTGAAGGGGCTCAGAGAAGCACAGGGGCTGTGGGGGCTCAGAGGAGCACTGAGGCAGCAGGGAGCTCAGAGGAGTACTGAGGCTGAAGGGAGCTCAGAGAAGCAATGAGTCTGCAGGGGGTTAAGAGGAGACCTAGGACTGTAGGGGCCTCAGAGGAGCACAGAGGCTGCAGGTAGCTCAGAGGAGCACTAATGCTGCAGGGGGCTAGAGGAGCACTGATGCTGAAGGGGCTCAGAGAAGCACAGAGGCTACAGGGTGCTCAGAGGAGCACTTGGGCTACAGGGAGCTTAGAGGGGCACCGATGATGCAAGGAGCTCAGAGGGGCACTGATGATGCAAGGAGCTGAGAGGAGCACTGAGGCTACAGGGAGCTGAGAGGAGCACTGAGGCTACAGGGAGCTGAGAGGAGCACTGAGGCTACAGGGAGCTGAGAGGAGCACTGAGGCTACAGGGAGCTCAGAGGAGTACTGAGGCTGCAGGTAGCTCAGGAGAGCTGTGAGGATGCAGGGAGCTCAGAGGAGAACTAAGGCTGTAGCGGGCTCAGAGGAGCACTGAGGGTGCAGGGAGCTCAGAGGAGCACTGAGGCTGCAGAGGGCTCAGAGGAGCACTGACGCTGCAGTGGCCTCAGAGGAGCACAGAGGCTGTAGAGAGCTCAGAGGAGCACAGAGGCTGTAGAGAGCTCAGAGGAGCACAGAGGCTGTAGAGAGCTCAGAGGAGCACAGAGGCTGTAGAGAGCTCAGAGGAGCACAGAGGCTGTAGAGAGCTCAGAGGAGCACCGAGGCTGCAGGGGGCTCAGAGGAGAACTAAGGCTGTAGCGGGCTCAGAGGAGCACTGAGCGTGCAGGGAGCTAAGAGGAGCACTGAGGCTGCAGAGGGCTCAGAGGAGCACTGATGCTGCAGTGGAGCACAGAGGCTGTAGAGAGCTCAGAGGAGCACAGAGGCTGTAGAGAGCTCAGAGGAGCACCGAGGCTGCAGGGGGCTCAGAGGAGCACCGAGGCTGCAGGGGGCTCAGAGGAGCACCGAGGCTGCAGGGGGCTCAGAGGAGCACCAAGGCTGCAGAGGGCTCAGAGGAGCAGTGAGGCTGCAGGGGGATCAGAGGAGCACTGAGGCTGCATGGAGCTCCCAGAAGCACTGAGGCTGCAGGAAGCTCTGAGGGGCACAGAGGTTGCAGGGGGCTCACAGGACCAATGAGGTTACAGGGGTTCAGTGGTCCACTGAGGCAGCATGGATCTCAGAGGAGTACTGAGGCTGCAGGGAGCTTAGGGGAGCACTGAGGATGCAGGGAGCTCAGGGGAGCACTGAGGATGCAGGGAGCTCAGGGGAGCACTGAGGCTGCAGGGAGCTCAGGGGAGCACTGAGGCTGCAGGGAGCTCAGGGGAGCACTGAGGCTGCAGGGAGCTTTGGGGAGCACTGACGCTGCTGGGAGCTCAGAGAAGCACTAAGGTTACAGGGTGCTCAGAAGACAGCTGAGGCTGTAGAGGGCTCAGAGACGTACAGATGGTGCAGTGGGCTGAGAGGATTACTGAGGCTCAGGGATGCACTAAGGCTGCAAGGGGGCTCAGAGGAGCACAGAAGCTTCACGGGGCTCAATGGAGCACTGAGGCTGCAGGGAAGCTCAGAGGAGCACTGAGCAGACCCCCCAGGATATTGTGGCATACATCTGCTAATTTTGGGGCACAAAAATTTAAATTTTGCAGCATTATTGCAGCACTTTATTTTATTTGTAATCATTCCTTTTCAGCCTTAAATGAATGGATACTGTTTTAGCAGAGTATTCCACTTTGAAATAGGCATGTCTAAAGAGTCTGAGAGTGTTTTCTATTTAGTCGTTTATGCTAAAGGTAGGACCTTCAAATAAGGATTTATTATCAGCAAAACTATTATAATCTGGTACTTTTGTGAAAATAAAGTGACTGAACACTACTGTCACAGAACACAGTGCTTTGTTAAATGAGGTTGAAGGACTCCATTTCTCCGGGATAGCTGTCAATACATTATCAAAAGCTGTTTTGTCTTAACCTCAGACAGATGAAAGGCAGAGTAGGCCCAGCCAGGTTCTAACTTGTCACTACAAATGCTCCAAGTACTGTACTACCTTCTCAAAAAAGAATGAATATCATCATTAAATCTCTCAATAACAGCATCACCCCAAATCGGACTGGCAGTCAACAATACCACAAGCTTCTTCAGACATGCACTCATAGGTTGGAATGGACCACCTACAGAAAAAATATGATGGAGGTTATGTAACAATTCTGCTCTCCATGGAACAAGCTTTGAAACCTGGTCACCTGTCTGTATATCTGATATAATACATTTCGTAGACATCGGTATGCGAAACCTTGTCGTTTTTTCCAACAATTTAACCAAAAAACACTTTTTGAATCATAATGCAAACATCCATAAAATTCATATTTTATCTATTTAAATGTTTTTTCTGGCTCAGCGGTTTGAATTCTTTACTGAACCAACTTTCCTTTATGGTAGGTACTCTTTACAGAGAGTATTCAATAGGTGGTAGAAAAACAAGGCTTGGGAAGACCTGCTGTAGACTGCAGTGGATGCACGTCTGTTGCCTGGTACTTGGAACCTGGACTGGAGCAGCAAAGGAGGTCAAGTGATGGCCGTCCCTGTGCTCGATCTGACACCTCCTGGCCCCCATGAACTCCATCTTTCATAACAGGCAAGGGTGGCAGCTGGGCGCTGCAGAATGTGAGCTGTGAACATAGCTCAAGGAGCAGGGGAGGGTTGCAACTTCTAAGGTATCCTTCTGCCTGCTAACAGGTGTCGTGTGTCACGGCTGCTTGATGCGTGGTTCTCCACTCCAGCCCTGGCTGCCCTGAGGTCTGATGGAAGCTTTTAAATCTGCCTCAGTGCAGCACCTGTGAGAAGCTCACGTATAGTGAGCGGGCCAGGCTGAGCTCCCTCCAGCCTAAATGCTCCTCTGAGCTCCCTGAAGCCCCAGTGCTCCTCTGAGCTCCCTGTAGCATCAGAGGAGCACTGAACAATGGAAACGCCAGGAGAGAAATTGGTTGATAGTTTCCTGGCCGAGCTGCATCATTCGAGGGTAGTTTCAAAAGAGGGATGACTGGCGTATTTCCATAGGTCATGAGAGAGCTGGGGCATCACTGATAGATGGGGCACTGACCCCACGTAGGATTGTGGCTGGATATTACTGTGGAGAAAGATGAGGCATCACTAAGAATGGGGCGAGGACCCTGATTGGGAGTGCGGTAAGTCTCCCATATACAAAAATATGAATTGGTCACAGACGAGTGCATACACTGTACTGATCCTGTATTGTACCTTTGTAATCACTGTATGCATTCAGTGTTCTTTTTCTAATCATCTCACACTGGAAGGTACCTTTTGAAATCACTTGCACATCTAGTGTTCACTTTAAATTGTATTGAATCTTAAAATGCCTTGACGTCAGAATAGGCCTGGTGTGGTTTAAAGAAATACAACCTGAAAAAACATTTCTCCACCTTTATGGTTCGAGACTGAGCAAGGATATGCAAGCACTCTTGATTTGCAGATAAAGTGGCAGACGTTATCCTGGCTGCGCACTACCCCTCTGCCAGGACTGGTTACTTGGCACATTGTGTTTCTTGGTGTGCTGAGGAGTGTGATGATTTCTGCCCCCACCACTGCAGCTCAGGGCACATATCATGTCAGACCCTACATGGTTGTAGATCTGAGCTCTCTCTGGAAAGTCCTTTTTTCCCTGTGAACTATCAACTTTGGAATGTTCGTGTTCCTCCCTTGGTATGTGTGGAATGCATAGAGAGCTGGGAAAGAATTATTGGTGTGTTGGAAATGTGTGCATAAAGAGTGAGGGACTTTGTGGCAAAATGGTTGTGTAGAAAATGTATCAGTGAAAGGTTGTCTGGGGTTAGTCTAGGACCAGGTCTCTATTTTGCATCTCGAAAATCCCCTCTCTACTGAGGTAGCAAAATTTAGACCATGCAGGAGGGAGGTGGTCAGACACTCCCCATCATGCTCGGTCTTAGGGAGGTGGCTCTTTGCCCAGCAGTCAATTCTGTGGTGAGCATGCTCAGTGGTTCCTGGCAGAGGTGGGTGTCACCCTCCCAGATCTCCCTGAACCTTTATCACGCCTCTTACCCCAACCCCTATTCCCTTGGAACAGCACGGTCTGATGGTGGGGGTACACCATCAGGAAATGATTGCTGATGGGTGTGAGTTGGCTTCCTAAGGGGTATAACTTACTTTTCAAGGCTGGAAAGGCTCTCAGATGCATACTGCTCAACACCCGCTCCATCCACAGGCACGCCGTCAAACTCTGGGACCTACTCGACTCATCCTCCCCGGACGTTGCTTTCCTGACGGAGACCTGGATGAACTCCTCATCAGCACCTGACGTCGCCATAGCCATCCCGGACGACTACAAGATCACCCGCAGGGACCGCACCAACAGACCGAGAGGAGGAATCACCATCGTCCACAGAAATACCTTCAGAATCTCGACCAACACCGAAGACACCCTCAGCACCGCCGAACACCTGCACTTCCAGATCCAAATAGATCCCAACACTACCCTCAGAGGAACCTTCATGTACAGACCCCCCGGACCCCTGCCACAGTTCATCGACTCCATCACAGACGCCGTCAGCACGCACGCCCTGGCCTCCACAGACTACATCCTCCTCGGAGATCTGAACTTCCACCTCGAGAACACCAACGACAGCAACTCCACCACACTACTAGATAACCTCGCCAACCTCTGCCTCAAACAGCTTGTCACGACACCCACCCACTCCACCGGACACATTCTTGACCCCATTTTCTCCACCAGCAGCCACGTCTCCATCAGCCACACCACCGAACGCCACTGGACCGACCACCGCTGCATCCACTTCTCCTTCAAGAAAACCACTGCACACAACCACCAGCAAAGAATCCCCACCGCAGCTGGAACAAGGTCACCGAAGACCAGCTAATCACCACCCTCACCCAAGACCCACCAACCGACCACACCAACACGGCAGCCCGCAACCTCAAGCAATGGATCAACGACTGCACCAACACTCTCGCCCCGATCAAGAAACCCTCAAACAGACGCACCAACAGAAGAGCCATCTGGTTCACCGCCGACCTCCAGACATCCAAGCAGACCTGCCGGAGGCTAGAGAAGAAATGGCGCCACGAGCAAACACCGGACAACCATGCAGCCCTCAAGAACGCCAGCCGCAGGCACCACCAACTCATTCGAACGGCCAAAAGGACCTCCTTCAAGGAACGCATCGACAACAATGCACACAATAGCAAAGAGCTCTTCAACATCGTGAAGGAACTCGCCAACCCCAGCTCCAACGACATCCCGCCGTCACAAGACCTCTGCGACTCTCTAGCTACCTTCTTCCACTGCAAGATCGCAGACATCCACGACCGCTTCAACACCCAGACCTCTCTGACAGCCGCCGACACCCCAGTATCACCGCCTCCTAGCCACACCGGCCGCCTGATCTCCTGGAACCACGTCAACGATGAAGACACCATCAAGACCATGAACACCATCCACTCCGGCTCACCATCAGACCCCTGCCCCTACCACATCTTCAACAAAGCGAGCTCCATCATCGCACCCCAACTCCGTAAGATCTTCAACAGCTCATTCGAGACCGCCAACTTCCCGGAAAGCTGGAAACACGCAGAGATCAACGCCCTGCTCAAGAAACTCAAGGCAGACCCTAAGGACCTCAAGAACTTTCGGCCCATCTCCCTGCCCCCGTTCCCGGCGAAAGTCATCGAGAAGATCGTCAACAGACCACTGACCCAATTTCTCGAAGAGAACAACACCCTGGACTCGTCCCAATCAGGATTCCGCAGCACCGAACCCGCCCTCATCGCCGCCACCGACATCGGGGCCCTGCTGGACAACGGCGAAACCGCGGCCCTCATCCTCCTGGACCTCTCGGCCGCCTTTGACACCGTTTACCACCACACCCTTCGCACACGCCTCCTCAACGCAGGGATCCGCGACAAAGCTCTGGACTGGATCACCTCCTTCCTCACCGACAGAACCCAGAGAGTCCGCTTCCCTCCATTCCGATCCGAAGCCACCAAGATCACCTGCGGCGTCCCCCAAGGATCATCGCTCAGCCCGACTCTCTTGAACGTCTACATGGCACCGCTCGCCAACATCATCCGAACACACGACCTCAACATAGTCTCATACGCCGACGACACCCAGCTGATCCTCTCCCTCACCAAAAACCCCCCCCACCGCCAAAACCAACTTCCACGCAGGAATGAAGGCCATCGCAGAATGGATGAAGAGCAGTCGCCTGAAACTGAACTCTGACAAGACGGAGGTCCTCATCCTCAGCTCCACCCCTTCCGCCTGGGACGACTCATGGTGGCCAGCCTCGCTGGGAACTGCGCCAACACCCACCGACCACACACGCAACCTGAGGTTCACCCTGGACTCTTCTCTGTCAATGACCCAACAAGTCCACGCCGTCTCCTCCTCCTGCTTCAACACCCTCCGTATGCTTCGCAAGATCTACAGATGGATCCCTACCAAAACCAGAAGGACGGTCACCCAGGCCCTCGTCACCAGCAGGCTGGACTACGGCAACGCCCTCTACGCTGGTACCACGGCCAAACTCCAGAAGAGACTCCAACCCATACAAAACGCCTCCGCACGCCTCATCCTCGACATCCCCCGCCACAGCCACATCACCGCCCACATGAAGGACCTGCACTGGCTCCCCGTCAACAAGAGGATCGCCTTCAAGCTCCTCACCCACGCTCACAAAGCACTCCACGATGCCGGACCAGCATACCTCCACAAGCGACTCACCTTCTACACCCCCAACCGCCAGCTCTGCTCCGCGGACCTCGCCCTCGCCACCGTTCCATGCATCCACCACACAACCACCGGCGGCAGATCCTTCTCCCACCTCGCCGCCAAGACATGGAACACCCTCCCCATCCACCTACGACAGACCCAGGACCTGCTGACCTTCAGGAGACTCCTCAAGACCTGGCTGTTTGATCAGTAGCTGCTTCCCCCCGTGCCTTGAGACCCTCACGGGTGAGTAGCGCGCTTTACAAATGTTTGATTGATTGATTGATTGATGGTCCTGGATTCTTTTCTGGCGAGAGAAGGATGTTGTCTACCCTTCCTCACAGTACCAGGCTTTGGCTGTCTTGGATCTCACATGTGCTCTGCGAGGTAGGGCTGCCTGTGTTTGGATCATAAATAATTCTGGTCTTTGTACTCCCATGTATGCTTGCGTGATTTTTTTTTTTTTTTTTTTTTTTACAGAGTTTTATATAGCTTGAACTTAACCCGAATCGGGTATCAGGGCGCTTTACATAGCACCAGTTGCATTACATGAGGACACATTCATTTTTGTTAGGCACGGGGAGATTAAGTGATTTGCCCAGAATCACAGGATGTTCAGCGTCATTTCCGAGACTCGAACCCAGTTCCCCAGATTCGAGGTCGACCGCCCTAGCCGTTAGGCCAACTGATTCACTGATGTGTGTCGTTTACTAGTAGTGGGTTAGTAAATATAGAATATATATTCCTCCAGAGACCAGTTGTCTGTGTCTGTTCTCTGTTGGTTGTTTTATGCTTCCTTACCCAGTTAGAGTCAATCAGAGACAAGAGGAGAAAGATTCTACTGCAAAATCTCTGTATGGATTTTTGAAATGGCATGACACGCCCTCACATCGCTGCTTTATGGGAGAAAACTAACTTGCCTTAGGACATTGTATGTCTGCAATGGTATGAAACAACTCCTTAGATCTGAAATACTGCTAATTTGTTCAGAGAAGTAATCCAATATTTCTTGCATTATGGAAGTTTACTTCACAAATTCAATAAGATCCTAAGGCCGTTCCAGTGGTGCTTCCAGGGATCTGGTATTTGGAGTCTGAGTTAGTGGAGGGACGGTTCACACACTCTACTAGTCCTAGAAGTTACAGGTTAATCTTGGGTGTACTAGTGCTGTAGCTGGGCTAACAACCAGTTAAGTGTCATGTTAAGGTTTTTTTTTCAAAACTGAACAGTCTGATCAGTTCTGATCTGATTGGCGGAGTTCACCAGTTGCAATCAGAAAAGTGTACTTTACGTTTATGCTCTAGCTGTGACATTAAACCTTAACATCTCAAGTGCAGACCCCTTTGCTTTTCTCCTCCCTCCTTCTCTGCCTTTCTCTTCAAAATCACTCCTTCCTCATCCAGTTTCTCTGTCTTTTATAGTCCCTTTGATTTCATTCCCATCCTCACAGATTTGTTTCTCATTCACAGAATCAAACTACCTGATGAAGAGACGTGCAGCACCCCAGCACCAGATGATCAACCGTATCAGTGTGTAGAGTCTGAGAAAACCCTCGGCTGGAGGTTGTAGGTTGGACCTGGATACACACCCGATATATACGTTCAGGGGAGAAACACAGACCTAGTGTGTGAAAAAGCTCATGCAGAGCTCATCTTTATGGACAGTTTTAAAGGATGCACACCAGAGATCATCTCTTTGAGAATACCGAGTGTGAAAACCTTTGGTTCACTCAGCACTCCCACAATTGTAATTCTAATGCGAAATTAGAGCAGTTAATCTGAATATCTTGAGGATAGGTCATACCAGTGTAAGGAGTGTGAGAAAAGCGTGACCCCAGAACATTTCTGTTGAAATATCATAGAATGCTTACTGGGGAGAAAATCACGCTGTAAATGGAATGTGGGTAAACCTGCACTGAAGGTTCTTCGCTGCACAGGCATCAAATAGTTCCTTCTAAGGATAGGTCATACCAGTGTACGGAATGTGGGAAGAGCTCCACCGAACCAAAGAAGCTGTTGAGAGACCAGAGAGTCCATACAGGTGATTAGCGCTATAATTGTCTAGAATGTGGGATTAGCTACACTTAGAATGACACACTTGTAAAGCATCACATAATCCGTGCTCACGAGAAACCTTTTCAGTGTAATGAATGTGAGAAAAACTTTGCTGAGAAGAAATCACTGTTGTCATATAGCTCATACTGGTTAGAAACCATATTACTGTACAGAAAGTGGGAAAAGATTCACTGATAAGGGCACACTGGTGAAGCATAAGGTAATGTATATTTGTGAGGAACCCTATCAGTGTACCAAATGTGAGAAAATCTTCACTTGGATTAGCATACAGTACATTCATCAGAGTACCATACTGGTTAGAAACCTTATCACTGTACAGAATTTTGGAAATGCTTCAGTGAGAACGGCACACTGATGATGCATCAGACATTCCATTCCGCTGATAAACCCTATCAGTGTACAGAATGAGAGAAATGCTTCGCTGCAAAGAACAAACTGTTGGTACATCAGATACTTCATAATGGGGAGAAACCCTGTCAGTGTACAGAATGTCAGAAAAGCTTCATTAAGACATACAGTTTGTTGAAACACCAAAGATTCCATACTGGAGAGAAACCCTTCCACTGCATAGAATTTGGAAAAGGGTTCACTCTGAAGGGTATGCTGTTGAGGCATCAGAGAATCCATACTGGTGAGAAACCCTATCATTGCACAGAATGCAGGAAAAGCTTTACTATGAAAAGCAATTTGTTGAAACATCACAGAATCTACACTGGGGAGAAACCCTATCAGTGTACAGAATGCGGGAAAAGCTTTACGCAGAAGGATGCGCTGTAGAGGCATCAGAGAATCCATATCAGTGTACAGAATGTGGGAAAAGCTTTACTGAGAAGAGCACATTGTTGAGGCATGAGAGAATCCATTCTGGTGAGAAACCCTATCACTGTACTGAATGCGTGGAAAGCTTTACTCAGAAGTGTACGCTGTTGAGGCATCAGAGAATCCATATCGGTGAGAAACCCTATCAGTGTACAGAATGCAGGAAAAGCTTTACTATGAAAAGCAATTTGTTGACTCATCAGAGAATCCATACTGGTGAAAAACCCTATCAGTGTACAGAATGCGGGAAAAGCTTTACTGAGAAGAGCACATTGTTGACGCATCGGAGAATCCACAATGGGGAGAAACCCTATCAGTGTACAGAATGCTACAAAAGCTTTACTCATAATACTACGCTGTTCACCCATCAGAGAATCCATACTGGTGAGAAACCCTATCATTGCACAGAATGCGGGAAAAGCTTTTCTATGAAAAGCACTTTGTTGAACCATCAAAGAATCCACACTGGTGAAAAACCCTATCAATGTACAGAATGCTGGAAAAGCTTTACTGAGAAGAGCACATTGTTGACGCATCGGAGAATCCACAATGGGGAGAAACCCTATCAGTGTACTGAATGCTGCAAAAGCTTTACTCATAATAGTACACTGTTCACCCATCAGAGAATCCATACTGGTGAGAAACCCTATCATTGCACAGAATGCGGGAAAAGCTTTTCTGTGAAAAGCACTTTGTTGAAACATCAGAGAATCCACACTGGTGAAAAACCCTATCAGTGTACAGAATGCAGGAAAAGCTTTACTGTGAAGGCTACGCTGTTGAAGCATCAGAGAATCCATACTGGTGAGAAACCGCATTGGTGTACTGAATGTGGGATAGGCTTCACTAAGAAAAAAGCTCTCTTAAGACATCAAATAACCCACACCCGTGAGAAACCGTATCCATGCACAGAATGTAGGTGTAGGGAAAGCGTTACTGATAAGAAATCACTGTCAGAGAATCCATACTAATGAGAGAAACCTTTTCTTTGTTCCGAATCTAGGAAAAACTTCACTCAGATACCCTCAATAAAGGCAATTCATTGTGGCAAACATGAGAAAAGCTTCACTCGAATGCAGATATTGTAAAACAATCTTAGAATCCTTTCATTGTAGAAAACTCATAGCCTTGAATGTGGAATACTAGTGAAGCAAGGGGACATGAAATATATCCGCATTTGGGAGATAGAATGGATACAAGAGCGAATCCAGAAGTCAGATCCAATATACAATAAGAGTCCTCTCTTTCACCTTACGTATTCTATTATTTGACAATTTCTTCATATTATAAACATTGACGTCTTGCCCTGCACTGGGGTACGAGACTGGTAAATATAAATGTGTGCGTAATTGTCGAAAGTAAATAGGTAAAGATCATCATCGCCATGGTGTCAGATCAAGAGCTTTTTTAAAGTCCGTATTACCCCATTCACTCACTTTCTAAGATTCCCTCGCAATGACAACTGTTTGTCCCCTCGCAATGACAACTGTTTGTCCTTTTTAAAAAAATACTACTTGTATCATAAATTCATATGCACACATGTAGACACTCGCCTGTGAAAATAAATGTGCAATAAAACCTTATTTGCAACAACAAAGCAAGATTCAAAAATGTCTTATTGTGACAAAATTCCATGTTATATCCTTAATGCAATGTGACTGACCTGTGACTAATTCTCATGAAAAAACATCATGGCGTATGGAGATCCGTAACATGTAATAAGCTGTTTATTATCATTGTTTTTTTTTTAAAGATTTATTTTTATATTGAGTACGTGAAATGCTATACTGTAAAAAGCCAAGAGCAATGCTTAATTATGTAGTTAAGTGTGAGAGAGACTCTTTTTGCAGGCTCCCCGTATACCTTTTGCCCTACTGTTGCTGGAGTTAGTGCTGTGTAATGACTCTGTAGTGCCTTTGGACCCTGCATTCCAGGCCTCGGTGCATGTAGTCTGACCCTTAAAAGTGTATGTTTGATTGGCTTATCTCCAATTGGTATAAGTTTACTAATACATTGGTCCCTAATGTGTGACAAGGTGTAACATCTCTCCCACACATGCCAATGCAGGCTGGCAGAGCAGCTTTAAATCTGCTAACTCGACTGTGCCAGATCCATCTGTGGCAAAGCCTAAACCTTCCTTTTTAATACTTGTAAGTCACACCTAAGGTAGGTCTAACGAGCCTCAAAGGAAGGGTGCATTATATTAAAGAGAAGGATAACCGTTATGTTTTATATGTCTTGACAGCAAAAACCCTGCATTGTCATTTTCACTGTTTTAAGACTAGTAGCCCCATTGGTTAGTGTGGAGTTACACACTCGCAACTCAGTATTGCTAACTTCCAAATGGAGCTACTAAAGGTGAAGCTTTAAGGTTTCAAAAGAATCATTGCATTAAATCCAGCTAGATGCCCACGTTGAGTTTAATGTAACTATTTTATAAATGGTAATTTTTAGAAAGTTGTCACTTAGTTGCCCAAAAACATTCCAGTAACCGTCTTTGGTTGGCCATAACTGTTGTCCTTGAGACAGCCTGCGCCCTCCTGGGAAGATGTGAGAACAACTCTCAGGAAGAGGAGCAAACAACCTGCCCAGGGTAAGAGGTGTTATCTTCTGGCAGGATGGCCAGTAGGGGTTTGAGCCGAGAAGAGCTTGAAAGGGAAAACCACTGTCGTGTGTTTCCTGCATTGCCCATTGTCGTTTTAACTATGTTAGCCTAACTGTAAACATTAAAGGGCAGTTTTATTTTGCACACGTTGCTACATAACACGCTTGCCTTTGTGACACATTGTATTTTCGCACAGAAACTGCACATGTTTTCGTAGTTTATTCTTTTCCTGTGATTTAGTCTGAACACACAAAAAATGGTCAAACAACAATGCCCCTTGTTGTTCTCTCTGGTCAGTCACTAGCATTTAGACATAACAAGAGAATGCAGCTTCTCTTTATGAGCACCCATATCTTGTCATATAACTGAGGTCAGGGGTTCTGAAAAAACACACACTGAGTCACAGGACCTAAAGCAAGAGTGCTGCGTCAGCTGAGATATAAAACATCCACCTATGTATGCTATGGTACGGGGTCCGCCACAAATCCCAGAGATCTATAATATATAATCATTTAGCTTCAGTCGCGAGTGTTGTGTTCTGGGGTGCCAACTCACTTATTTCTCTGGAAAGGGTATGGGGGCAAGTAAGGCACAGTAGGTAGTCGGGCTCAGGCTCATAGATTCTGAGGTAGTCGGGCTCAGGCACACAGATACTGAGGTGGTATGGTTTCTCAGTCCCTACATGCTGATGTTCTGTGGTTCCAAGCATAGTTCTGTTCCTGAGCAGAATCCATGCAACATGGCGCCGCCAACATTTTGGTCAGGTACTTATTTGCGGGAACTTTGAGTCGTGCTTGTGCTTGTCCACAATACTCACACCTTTTACCGGAGAAATCTGTGGAGTTTTTAGGGATCAACTAGTTATGTTGGTTTTTCAAGCTTGACTATTAAAAGGTTACAACCCAGTTTGTGTTACACTTGGAATCTATTTGTAACTAATTATGGCGCAACCTACTGCTATTACAAACAAGTGCTGACCAGCAGTCTATGGACATTTAACACTACATGGAATCCCTAATGTGGGAGCTCCTATAATCTTTTTAGGATTGTAATATTTTTTTTTAATTTAATGTTAGGTACATAAATGAACCATGAAGAAGAAAAAAAACTTGATTAACTGTACCCCTCGCCCACCCACCCACTTTTGAAGAGTCCCCCCCCCCCCAACAACCCCCTTCCCTACTCCCTTCCCCCTCCCTCCTCCAGCCCCCTCCCTCCCAGCTCCGGCCCTTTCTCATAAAGATCACCATTGCAATCTATTAATGTTCCACCTGCGTTGGTTTCCTAAGTCTTAGTATTCGTAAATACTTGGGGCATGTGAGTTCCTTAAATTCAGTTGAGAGCATCTCTATAAATGGCTTCCAAAGTTCAGAAAAAGAAGTCCCCTTGTTAGCCAAAGAGTAGGATATCCGCTCCATGCCCATGATATGCCATATGCGATGCAGCCAGCCCGTATGGGTTGGAAGTCTATCTCTACCCCACAATGCCAAAATATTGTGTAGAGCTGCACCTAGTTCAAGGCCTATCTGTCTGCCTTTCCAAGAGTTAAGCGGAAACATAAGATAATTAGGTAGGTCCAGCACAACATAGCTCGGAAAGCAGGGAAGTTGTATGTCAAAGCACTTCTCTATATCATTCAGGACCTGCGTCCAATATTCAGATCATTTTGGGCAGTTCCACAGGATATGTGTACATGTTCCCTGAGCCCCACACCCTCCAACATAAAGCGTCCCATGCAGGGTTTCCATGATGTAATCTGATTGGTGTGAGGTGCCAATAGGTAGTTATTTTTGTGGCTGTTTCTATACCTGCTACGTTTCTAGCTGTGTGCCTAGCTCTATAGTATGTTTTCCCACTCGCGCAATGTGAGTTCTCCACCCAGTTCAATTTCTCATCGCCTCTGGCTAGGGGATTTGATAGTTGGGGGAGGGGGCCTTAAGTGGTTATATAGTTCTGTGATAAGGCGAGAATCGGATGACTTGGACAGAAGCCACTTCTCAAATGACGTCAGTTGTGCTTGAGGACGTATCTTGGGTTGCATCACCCAATGCCTGATTTGTTGATACCCAAATCTCTCGGGTTCTATGCAGGTCTACGCGTTGACGAAAATCCTGGAATGTCAGGGGGCCAGATTCATCAAAGAAGTGCCCAATGGATTGACTACCCTCTTGTGTCCACCAGTGGAAATGTTTGACATCTAACCCAGGAATAAAATCTAAATATTCTGCTATGGGTGTCAGGGGAGTTGGGAACGTCGTTAACATCTTTCTCTCAGCCACTTTATCCCAAGCCCTCAGAGCTGTCTGCGTGACCCGTGAAAGGTAGAAATTCCTGGGACGGTTCCGTTTCGGGAGGAAGGGGATCTTCTACAGGGGTGTTTTGGCCAGGGCCCTATCCATGAACAGCCAGTGCTTTTCAGATTCAGACTGGAACCATTCCACCAAGGGCCTGATCTGCACTGCCCAATAATAGTTTTGAAGATTCGGAATCCCGAGGCCCCCCTCCCCTGGGTGTCTATAACTGAGATCTCGGCATAGACGGGGTTTCTTGTCGGCCTAAATAAAGTGCTCTAATTCTCGTTGTAAGGTAAGTATGGTACCCGGAGGGGGATCTAACGGCAAGGTCTGGAAAAGAAATAGAATTTGGGGTAAGATTGTCATCTTGATGGTCGCTATTCGGCCCAGCCAGGATAGGGTATATGATTTCCAACGGCTAAAAGAGGTTCGTATTTTCTTGAGCAGGGCTTTGTAATTCAGTGATACCGTTTGTTGCGGGGAAGCGGCCAATTGTATCCCCAGGTAGGGAATTGCGTCTGGTGCCCATTGGATAGGGTATGCTGCTTGTAGGTCTGCTAGCGTGGATGCTTTAAGGGATAGGCTAAGAGCCTGGGATTTCTGAATATTAATTTTAAAACCTGCAGCTTGAGAAAATTCCTCCACCTCAGCCAAAAAGGCCGGGAGTGATACCTCGGGGACCTTCAGAGATGCTATGACATCATCTGCATACAAACTTAGGGTGTGCCTGTCTCCCCCGAGACTTACCTCAGTAATTTGAGCATTATCACGCACTCTTTGAACCATAGGCTCCATATATAGGGCGAAAAGAAGAGGGGAAAGGGGACACCCCTGTCTAGTCCCTTTTTGTATTGGGAAGGGAGAGGAGGTATATCCGTTCACTCTAACTGAAGCTATAGGATTGGTGTAGCCACTAAAGACCCATTGAATGAATCTGTCGGGGATCCCAAAATGTCTCAGGGTTGCTTTTAGATAGGGCCAATGGACCCTATCGAACGCTTTCTCAGCGTTGATCGATAGTAGCATAAGCTCTGTCTCAAACCTCTGTGCTTTATCCGTGAA
Organism: Calotriton arnoldi; assembly: GCA_963921515.1. Lineage (NCBI taxonomy): Eukaryota > Metazoa > Chordata > Amphibia > Caudata > Salamandridae > Calotriton > Calotriton arnoldi. Next base: position 39,876 of record CAWUFW010015973.1, on the reverse strand, counting down.
ATGGAGTAATCTCTTAGTGTTATCAGCGCATTGGCAGCCAGGGATGAATCCCGCCGGGTCTGGATCTATTAGGCCAGGAAGGAAGGGGGACAGTCTGGTGGCCGGCCAGCACGCTTGTAAATAATTTAAGATCTACATTAAGCAGAGAGATCGGCCTATGAGAGGCACAGTGTCTCTTATTCTTACCAGGTTTGGGAATCAACACCACTGATGCTGATAGCATGGTTTGGGGAATCTGCGATGTAGACCCGACAGCATTGTACACCCTGGTGAGGATTGGGGCCAGTATATGGCAAAAGGATTTATAAAAAAGGGCTGTAAACCCATCTGGCCCTGGTGATTTTAGCGTTTTCTGTTTGGAGATAGTGGTAATTATCTCTGCTAATTGTATGGGGGATTCAATATTCTCCGCTTGGTCTGGTGTCAGTTTCGCCGTTGCTACCCCTTGCAAATACTTAGCTGGTGCCACTGTAGGGAGATCCTGCGCCTCGTTAAGCCCTTTGTAATATTGGCAAAATGTCTCTGCAATCTGATGATCGGACTCCTGTACCTCCCCAGTCGATGCATATATTGCAGCTACTCCCGCAGCCTGTCTCTGCATCCGGAGTCTATTAGCTAGCAGTCTCCCACTCCTGTCTCCCCCAGTGTAGAAAGTGTGGCGCAGTCTCAGCACGGCATACTCCGCTCGATCCAAGTCTAGTGCTGCCAACGACGCGTGCGGCCTTCAGCTGGTGCCAAACCCTCGGGCCCCTGTCCTTTGGTGGATGCACTCTAATTCTTGTACCTGCACTGTCAGGAGGTCCCTCCTATCCCTCCGCTTTTTGTTGTCTTGGGCTGCAATTGCTATAAATTCTCCCCTGACCACCACCTTTAGGGCATCCCATAGGGTTGCGATTGAGGTTTCGGGGGTGTCATTCACCGTTAGGTAATCCCTTATTGTTTTAGATATTCGTTCGATCACCTCGGGCGCTGTAAAAGTGTGTCTCTCAGGCACCAAGTGCGTGAAGGGGGCTAGTGTTTGGCAAGGAGATGTCCACCGATACTGCTGAGTGATCAGACAGAGTGCGAGGATGATATCCACCTGCGTGACTTGTGCTCTGATAGCGTGAGTGCCCAGCAAGTTATCTATTCTGGCGTATGTTTTATGTGAGTGCGAGTAGAATGTATACTCTCGGGCTGTGGGGTGAGCATCCCTCCAGATATCCAGCAAGCCTGCACTTTGTAACCTTTGGTGTCCTTCTTTAGAAAGCGATCCGGATTGTCCCTGTCTTTGATCCGACCTGTCTAGGGTGTTGTCGAATGTCAAGTTCAAGTCCACCCTATAACTAAGAGTTTATCAGTAGATATGCACACCTCTGCTACTGCTGAATGAATGAAGTGTTCCTGTTTATCATTGTGGGTATAAATAGAACTAATGGTTATGGAGTGAGGTCCCACTTGGAAGGAGTATGCCATTAAACGGCCCTTGATTTTGGGTATCTTGGAACCCAGCTTTCCCTTAAATGAGGCTGAGATGAGGATGACCACTCCTGCAGATTTGGTGGAGAGAGAGGAGAATAGTTGCTGGGGAATGCTCTAGAGTGGAGTCTGTGTGTCCCCTGAGAGGAAATGAGTCTCCTGCAGGAGACGGATATGAGCATCAGAATTTTCTAGATGGCAAAATATGGCCTGTCTTTTCACCGGGTTGTTGAGCCCTTTAACATTTAGGGTGAGAATTTTAAGAGTGTGCTAAATCTATATCCGTTTTAAATGTTGCCTAGAAAGTGCGCTAAGTGTGATGAACTGAGTGACTGTGCCAATAGGATAGATCCTAAGTTGCGTGGTTGTGGAAACCCTATACATCGGTGCAGATGGCTGGTACTCAGGGGCACGGGAGAGAAAAACTCCCAAAAAACCCAAACAAAAACCGCAAACATATAACAGTGTACTTAGAAATGTATTATAGTCCTGGGAGGTCAAACCCAGGGAAAGAGGGTGGAATCAGCTCGGACCGCCCGCCTCTCCCGGACCCACTCTCCGATTTAATCCAGTATCATGGGACCACAGGAGCCAGTCTCATCATGGATGCATTGTGTTCCGGCATGTATATCCACTCAAGCTGGATCGGTAGAGTCCTCCCCCAGTGATGCCAAGACCGCCTGTCTTTCTTTTGCAATAGTCTCCGGGTCCGGCTTGAGTGGGCCCCGACCAGGCCCCACTATCCTCCATCTGTTCCTTTCACGCCCTTCGTTCTGATTAGTCAGCCTCGGTGGACTCGCTGCTCGATCTTCTGATATGCTGAGGACTTGGTATGCCTCCTTAAGTGAGCAAATCTGGTGAGCCTTCCCCTCCCATCGGAATATGAGGCGGAAAGGGTGGCCCCATGAATACGGGATCCTGTTAGCTCGGAGGTGCACCATGACAGGCCGGAAGGCTTTCCTCTTTAACAACGTGGAGGTCACCAAATCCTGAAAGAGGGTTATCTGAAGCCCCTGGAACTTAATCGGATGGGAGTCTCTAGCTTTCTGTAGTATCCGCTCCTTCAGTGTAAAGTCATGAACACATGCTAAGATGTCTGCTGGGGATGGTCTCCTGGGCCCCACCCGATGCACCCGGTCCAGCTTGATCGCCATTTCTTCCGGACCCTCCAGTACCGATCTAAAGAGATTCTCCACGTATGCACTGATGGACTGCCCTTCCGCTCCGTGCGACACTTGCCTCACGCGAATGTTGTTCCGTCATGAACGATTCTCAAGATCCTCGGTATGTGTCTGGAGGTCAAGGTGTTGTTCTCATAGACGGATTACTTCTTGTTGCTGTTGTTCCAGCTCTTCTTCTCTACTTGTGCCTTGTGATTCCAGCGTATCAACTCTGTCTCCCAGCGCATCTACGTCTTTCCTGACCTCTCCTAGTTCGTGAACCAAGTCTGCTTTCATTGCCTTCAGGTCCTCCCGAAGTGTAGCGAAAAGAGTTTCTATGAAAGCCTGTGTGAGGGGGGCCTCTGCATCTCTCGATTCTGCAACGCTTTGTGTCTCTGCCGTACCCACACTAGCTGTCTTGAGCAGGAGATCTTTTACAGAGCGGTCCTTTTTCCCCTTAACCGTGGCCATCTTGTGGGTCATGCTCTGGCTCCGATTCGTCTCAGGAGAGAGGTCTGCTCCCCAGCGATTCAGACACTTTGCTTGGCCAATCCGTTATCTTCCGGCCCCGGCACGTGGACACCAGCAGACTCCGGAGGGGGACCGCTAGAAAGCCAGTTTGGTCCCAACCCCCCTATCGATTGATACTCCTGTTGTGCCCAAGGCCCTCCAGCGCAGGCTGTGACCAACATAATGACCCCCTTCTTGATCAGGCTGATTTCTCCTGGCTCGGGTCCCACGTGACCTATTGATAATGCTATCCAGTCCTGTATGCCTCAGCCACCGATAGATGGTACCAGTCCTCCTTTGTCACCCCCGCTAGAGGATTAAGCCACCAAAGTTGTTTCCAGGGCAGCCTTTCATGTGCCTCCTCCTACCCTTCTCCGTGCCCAAACTATGCAAATATTCGCAGCCCCCTCACCTTCAGGCAAGTCTCTAGCTGTGCTGACTGTTATGGGGGCTAGTGCTGTTGTAGGCCAGGCAGACACACTCTGTAGTCCTCTCTTCTGGCCGTCTCTTTTCCTTGCTCAATTCGTCCTCCTATATCCGAATCTGACTCAAGGGAGTGCGGCCCCCAGGCCCCAGTTCGATTCTGCCACGTAGGCTTTCACTGTAATTACGTGTCCCGCAGGCCGCGCCCCACCTGCCTTGTGTCAGACACCACAAGGCCACCAGTCGTTTCTTCCTCTGGTGGCCTCCGCTAGCGGTTTAGGGCACCTCCGCACCCCTTCCAGCGCCGGCCCTTTATGAGCGTCTGTGCTGTGCTCGTGGGCCCTTCGCCCACCACCGCCTGGTTGCCTCCATCTCCCGGCTGACCCAGATGCAATACGCCCGGCGAGAGGCCTCTCTTTGGCCACAGGGGCGGGACTGGCCGGCACAGGGACACAGCTTCAGCCGTAGACTTCAGCCGCACCGATCCACTGTCCCTGCAGGTCCTGGGACCCGCTCTTCTGCCACTCCTCCACAGCTCTCTACACTCTGGCGCCGCCTCTCTGTGGTAGGCCCGGTTCTCCGATCAGGACTGCTCTCCACGCAACCCTCGCTGCGGCGCGCCGATTCCTCGCCTTCTCTTCCACCGAAGTTGGTCTGCTGGGAGCCCCAAGCTTCAGACCAGCCGGTAAGCTCAATTTCCGGCCCCGGCAGCTCTGCGGCTCAAAGATGGAACAATGGGCCCGGCTGGCGAGATGAAGCGACGAGCAGGCACGTCCTACTCGGTCACCATCTAGGCCACGCCCCCCCTATAATTTTTTTAGTATAAGCGGACACTGCCTTCCGCTTTGAAGTTTTTTATTCTTCGGTCACATTTCTTTTGTTTGAAATCTGTTTATTGAATATAATCAAAAAACACAACAAAAGAGAAGAAGGGGGAGGAAAACAGGGAGGGGTGACTCATAGCACAAAATCAGAAGCACCAGGGTGGGGGAGGAGCCGACTGCGGGGATAAAGAGTAACAAACCAACCCAGCAATCAACAAGCAAGGTGGAAATACAAAGCCAATTGCAGATGAAGCTCAACGCTGTCTCGGACAATAGGGGGTGCTATAAAAAGAAAAAGGACTTACATCTCACTCTTGGAGACAAACGTGAAAAAGGAAAAATGTTCGAAGGTGGCCCTAGCCAAAGTCACATAGTCCAGTGTTAGAGTCCAATAGCCACCTATTCAGAGCACAAAGAAACCCCCCCCCCCCCCCCCCAGAAGGACAAAGTTAACAAAATCCAATCAAGGCTAGGGTCCCCCTTCTCTCAGGAACCATAGCACATTCTGCAATAATAATAACACATTACATCATGTGTAAACTCAAAAACAATATGAAACCAAAAGGAAAAAATAAGAAAAACCAAGACTTAAAGAAACAACGTAGAGGAAGAAAAGAACAGTGGAGGGAGAGACCCGCCAAAGATAAGAAGAAAAGAAGAAAGGACAGATATGGATGCGCCCAAGAGGTGGGGGGGAAGGGGAGGGACGAGCGTGGGGTACAGGCAGTGCCCAGAGGGCAAAAGGCCCTTGGGGTCAACTTCCATCAGACACACAGCTTACTCCGGGGTAGCCGGTCTTTCACCCCGCTGGAAGGGTACTAAGGGGTCGTCAAATAGCTGAAGGGCCCGCAGCCGGGGGGGCATCAGGAGTGAGTTAGCAGTGCTAGTGAGAAATTGTATAAGTGGACGCCAGATGCGGCTAAAGCGTGTATCCATGTGGGCAAGACGGGCCGTGAGGAGCTCTAAAGACAAGACATCCCACAGACGGAGAAACCATGCTGCAATGGGAGGGGGATGAGGTAGTTTCCAGCAGGAGGCAACAGTGTCGCGCAGCACCCAGTAAGTGGAGGATTAAATACCAGAGGGACGTAGGCATGGCCTTCAGTGTACCCGGACGAATGCCCAGGATCACCAGGGCTGGATCTGAGGGGATTGGGAAACCCACTACCTCCCTAATATGGCTGAGGACCTCTTTCCAGAACATGAGAAGGCTCGAGCATGACCACCAAATATGAAGGAAGTCCCCCCTTTCCGTCTGACAATGCCAGCACGTTGGCGGGGTGTCCGGAAACATCTGATGCAGGCAGGTGGGGGTATAATACCACCAGGTCATTAATTTATAAGCAGATTCGTGCTGAGAAATGCTACGGTATACTTTAGGAATGTCCGTCCATAGGCGGTCCCAGGCCTTCGGGGGGGATGTCAGCTGTCAAATCGGAAGCCCAGCGCACCTGATAGCCGTGAGGAGGAAGCTGTCGAGAGTTTTGAAGGACAGAGTAGGTTTTAGAGATTAAGCCCTGTGAGCCCTCGAATCTGCCCACGAGGGCCTCAAAAGGAGTGAGCTGACGAGTCACCCCCTGGGAATACCCCGGGGAAGATAGCCAATGACGTATTTGACAATATTGTATGCGCGCGCTATCTGTGAGGCGGAAGAATTGCTTGCATTGGTCAAAGGAACGGAGGGCCGAACCCTCAAAGAAGTCCTGAATCACTCGTCGACCTTCTATTGTCCACGCCGCAAAGCTCCGAGATTGTAGAGCAGGGGGAAAGGCAGGGTTGAGTGTCAGGGGAGTATTGGGGGAAGGAAAAGTCGTAAGGCCCCGGGAAAGCGCCAACTGTTCCCAGATTTCCAAAACCGTTCTCGTCGGAGTCGCAATGTAGGCACTGCGTGGGCGTGCACTGCGTGGAAGCCACGCCAGGTCTCACAGCGATCTACAGGCCACCGCACTGTCCATGTGGAACCAGTGTTTTTTGCTTTCAGGGACAATCCATTCCGATATAAACCGGAGATGGCAGGACCAATAATAGTTTAGCAGGTTCGGGCAGGCCAAGCCACCCCGAGACCTGGGTAGCATAAGTAATTTCTGGGAGAAGCGGGGGCGGGACTTCCCCCAGATGAACTTGGTAAAATCCCGTTGGAGAGCCAAAATGTCAGTGCGCGGTATGGGGGTAGGGAGAGACTGAAATAAATATAAAATCTTAGGGAGAAGAGATTTTGACGGCATTAAGGCATCCCAGCCACGCCAGGGGGAGGCCTTTCCAGCGGTGGATTTCATCACGAATGGACCTCCGGTATCTAGGCCAGTTAGAGGAGGACCAAGAAGCGAGATTAGGGGTCAAGTCAAGACCCAAATAGCGGATAGACTCTTCTGTCCACTGCACCGGGAGCAAATCCCGCAAACCCTGAACCTCCGAAGGCGAAAGTGTCAGATTGAGGACATGAGATTTGGCGAGGTTAATCCGATAGCCCGAAGCAAATTCAAAGGACTTCAAAAGCTCAGCCACTGCCGGGAGGGAGGTCGAGGGGGAAGACAGAGATAGAAGCAAGTCGTCCGCGAAAAGAGAGGCTTTGTGCTCGGCGCCCCCCATGCGGATACCCTGTATAGTCTGGTGGCGACGAATAGCGATGGCTAGGGGCTCGACGACAAGCGCAAAAAGGAGAGGGGAAAGCGGACACCCTTGGCGAGTGCCTCGAATAGAAATAGGGGCTGTGGCGGTTCCGTTGAAGCGGATGCGGGTGGTAGGTTTCGCATTGGGGGCCATCAATTTAGAGATGAGGCCCGGCCCCAAGCCAACCCCCTGGAGGACAGCCCGGAAGAATCCCCAATCTACGCGATTGAACGCCTTTTCGGCGTCAAGGGAAACCAGGCATGCAGGGATACCACTAATCTGCGATTTTTCTACCAAATGAGCGATCCGGCGTATATTATCCGCTCCTTGACGGTGCTGAATAAACCCCACCTGATCTGGGTCTATGAGGCCTGGAAGATGAGGCTCCAAACGGTTAGCCAAGATTTTGGTGAATAGCTTTGCATCAGTGTTTAAGCGAGCAATGGGGCGGAAGGAGGCTGCCAGGGTCGGGTCCTTTCCTGGTTTAGGAACAAGGACAATTTCTGCTTCATTCATCGAAGGGGAGAGACCGGTGTGATCAGTAAAGTTATTAAAAAGATGGAGAAGATGGTCCCGCAGTTGTGGGTAGAAGATGCGATAAAAAGTTACCGGAAGGCCGTCAGGGCCCGGGGTCTTGCCCACCGGCAATTGTTTCAATGCTTGCGCAATCTCTTCGTGGGAGATAGGTTCATCAAGTATCTCCTTGAAGTAGCGGTCAATAGGGTCCCAAGGACAGGAGTCAAGAAACGCTGTAACCGCATCCGGGGAACATCGATCCTCGGCATAGAGCTCAGAATAGAAGGTCGTCAGGGTATGGGCCTTATCTGCTTCAGAGATTGCCCATGATCCATCCGGTCTCTGAAGTTTCGCTATATGGGAACGAGCCGTTTGCGCCCGTAAACGGCGAGCTAAGCAGGCCCCGACTTTATCACCACCCACATAGTATTTTTGTTTGAGATTAAGAAGGAGGCGTTCGGCCTTGTTAGTACGCTGTAAGCGCAATTGGCCGCGCAGGGTAGCCAGGCGTCGCTTGTTGGCCAAGGAAGGATCAATATGGTCCGCACGCTCTAATTCCCTGATATCCCGGGAGAGAGTGATTTCAACCGTTGTGCCTCCCTGGTCCGGGCAATGGAAATTGATGTAATAATCCCCCGAATAGTAGCCTTAAAGGCATCCCAACGGATGTCCTCAGGAGTATCTGAGAGAGAATTTGTCGCGAAGAAAGATTCAATCTCTTTGCGAATATCTGCTACGTCAACTGGGTCGTGGAGAACGGGGGGTAACCCCCAGCGCGGAAGAGGCGTGCTACGAGCGTCGGACATGCACATGATCCGAGATGGAAATGTCTGAGATATCCGCAGAGCACAGCAAATGGGCCAAGGGAAGAGAGAGAAAAAAATAGTCAATACGCGAGTAAGAGCGCTGGGCGTAAGAGTAAAAGGAATAGTCCCGAGAATCTGGGTGGAGATACCTCCAGGCATCAACCAGCCCCAAGTTGGTGATGGCATTCCTCAATGGCGCTGACATCGCCCCAGTAACATGGTATCCCTGCGCAGTGCGATCCAGATCAGGATTCCAAATCAAGTTAAAGTCCCCCCCAAGCACAATAGGGGTCGAGAGGGAACATAGCAGAGACCCCAGGTGACGGCGCAGGAACACATCCTGCTTCTGAATAGGTGCATATACATTAAGAAAGGTGCAGGAATCCCGGCCCCATAATATATCCACCTTAAGATACCTCCCACCAGTGTCCGCTATAGTCTGGGTTGTTGTTGCGCACCAGCCAGGTTTAAACAAAATGGCCACCCCACAAGTCTTAGTCGGGGAACATGCCGAGAAGTGAGTGGGATAGTTGCGGTGTGTCATGAGGTGGGTGTCCGAAGAAAGCAAGTGGGTCTCCTGTAAGAAGATTACGTCTGGGTCTTGGTGGAGAAGATATTGCCACACCTGACGGCGCTTGTTAGGAGAGTTGAGACCCTTCACGTTAAGGGAGAGGAAGGTAGCGATGCGGGTCATGGTGGATGAGAGAAGGGGCAACTCGCCACAGCCACACCAGTGAGGTCCAGAGACCCCCAGAACACACGCCCCAGCAGGCACTCTCTCGCAACGTAACAAGGGAGACACTCAGAAACCAAAAGAAAGATAGTCTCCCAAGGTCGGCCAAGGGAGGGAGAAGGGCACGCTGACAAAGACACCAACAAGGGGAAGGAACTGGGCATGGAAGAATAAGGCCATCCCGTCCCCAACAGGAGACCACGTCTCTCCATTATCCCCCCAGGGTAGAACCACTCGACAGGCTCAAACAGGGACGCTTCCAAAGAGAGCCCATAGAGGGGCGAAAAAAGGGGGAAGCAGAATAAGAGGAAAAGAAAAAAGAAATATACAGGCCAACAGGGCCAAGATAATACAGAGTCAGGTCGGAACAGCCCGGACTCCCGAAGGTGGGGCATTCCAGAGAAGTCACTCTCCTATAGGACTCTGGAGAGGGGGGGCGGCAGGCACGCAGAAGGCAAAGAGCCCCCGCTACCAGCCCTCCGTAAAGCATCAATAAAGGCATAGCGTAGTTCGGTCTCCGGGCACAGACCGAGGGTCCCAAAATCCGGGCCCCCGATAGAGGTCCCAGCACACATCGCTCTGCTTAGAAGGCATCTAGTTCGTGAGAGACGGGGAGGCACTCTGGGAGCGAACATGGTCGATGGCGTCTTGCTTGGCTTGTGTAGAATCAAGGACTCTCGAGGGGCGTCCGGAACGAGGGGGAAGAACAGTGGCCCACTCCAGCCGGACCGAGCCCGCAGGGCGAGCATGGGTGGAAGGAGGATCTTCAGTGTCCGAGTCCACAGGAAGACGGAGGAGACGCAGCGCCTCCTGCAAAGAACGAATAACTCTTCGCCGACCCTCCCAGGTGAACATCAGGGCAAAGGGATGACCCCACTGGTATTTAACATCCATGTCTCGCAATTTATCAGTTACAGGCTTGAAGGCCTTCCTCCGTCGAAGCGTAGAAGGTGCAAGGTCCTGAAAAATTTGAAGAGAGCCCATTGTAGGAGACTGTCCGGATCCCCTGCACCTTGCGAAGGATAGCTTCTTTATCCGCGAAGAAATGGACCCTTGTGATAATGTCCGGAACAAAATTAGGACGGTTGCGGGGACCAGGGACGCGATGTGCCCTATCCAGCATAGGCGGCGAGGTACCCTCTCCCTCACGGATGGCGTGCAGGAGGTCCGCCGTGTAGGCCAAGACATCAGTCCTCTCTGGGCCCAATGGCACGCCTCGGATACGGAGGTTATTCCGCCGACTGCGATTCTCTAAGTCCTCCTGCTTCAACTGGAGGGAGATATTCTGATCTTCCAACTCAGATATTTTCTTCCAGAGGCCCTCAATCTCTTCCGTCCTGGCATCCAGCGTCCGTTCAAGGCCATCAACCCTGTCACCAATCTCCACGACATCTTTGCGGACATCCTGCAATCCAACTTTGAAATCCTGTCGAAGAGAGCAAATTTCGGATTTAATCTCCTATAGGAAGGACGACATATAGGCCTGGGTGATCGGTACTGCATGGGCTGACGAGCCCAGGGGCCCCGAGGAGGCAAGAGAGTCTGCCTGGGTAGATGGGGGCACCTTGGCCCACAAGGAGGTCACAGTATTGTCGCGGGAAGCTGTCGAGTCGGCGTCCTTATTAGCTCTGTGCTTAGGAGGCATGGTGAGGAGTCCTGAAGTGCCGAGAGTCTAGCCAGAAGAGGGTCAAGGCTCAGTAGCAGGGTAGCCAAGGAAGAGAGCCGGTGAAAGAGCCCAGCAGAAGAGGCGACACAGCATGGGGAGGGCCTGCGCAGTCTCCCCCAGGGAGCAGGAAGGACTCTCGCGTGGAGGGGGGAAGGAGGTATGCCAATGTATGTGTGCGCCTATGAGGGCGCCGCACAGAGCAAATCCCCAGTTCCGCAGGGCCAGCAGGGCTCCCAGCCAAGCTAGGTAGAGTTGGCGGGGGGTGCACACCCCAAGGGGGCCGAGACAGTCAGCAGGTACACAGTAGAGACCCCACCAAGTTGGGAGCTGCGCAGGCAAGTGGGAATCCGTCAGGGATGGTAAAGCCCCAAGAGTGTCACCGGTCGTTGCCGCCAAGGCAGAGGTCTCAAGTGGCAGAGATCGTAAGTTAAGCTCCAGCAGCGGGGCACCGGGAGTTTAGGCACCCCACTGCGTTGTACCACAGAGGAAGCAGGCCAGAGGGGGACCCAAAGCAAGGCCGGGGCCGGGGGAAGCAGGCGTAGGCAGGGATAAGCCAGCGGGCATGGCGGTGAGAGGCCCGCAAAGGTCTCAGAAACATTCAGGAGGGGCCCCTGTGAGAAAGTGTCATCTTTCTTGCATGGTATGCCCCCACTTTTTGCTCAATTGCTGATGTACTTTGACTGAGTGTGCCCTGGGCTCCTGCCAATCAGGTGCCCATGGCCTGTGTTCCTTCCCTAAAACTGCATTGTAGCCTAAACCCAATTGGCATCTCTGGCCACATGTCAGCCCCTGGTAAATGGTACCATAGGTACCCAGGGCACTGTGACCATAGAAGGCCTCTAAGGGCTGCAGCACTTATTGTGCCACCCTTAGAGGCCCTGTACCCTGACACACACACACTTCCTTTGCAGGCTGAGTGTCTTGGTGCAGAACAAAACAGAGAGCCCTGGCATACCTCAGTCACCCCTCTAGCTGGGTGCACTATGCCAGTGGTGAGGGTACAGGTGCATGAGCCCTGTACCCCTACAGTACCCAGGTCCATTCCTGGGCACTGTAAGTGCAGTGCTGCCATTAAGAGTATATGGTGCTGGGAGGTCGTCATCACGAACTCCACAGCACCATGATGGCTACACTGAAGACTGAGGATGCACGACAGAGGGCAACTTAGAGTTGCCCCCTGAACCCAACCCACAATCCACGTCCTGCCTGAGAGGCTGCCTAGGCTGCCACCCAGCAGACATGTTGCTGTACCCCTGGGTAGAGAGCCATCCGCTTTCCTGGGCCTGCAACAATGCACGTCCTGGGCGAGGTGCTAGGTCTCCTCCCCCAGGATGGGCAGGGGGAAGCTTCAAAGGCATGCCGCCTTTGTGAGCCTCCCCAGACCACTTGCTGTACTCAGCAACTGGCCCCCACCGGTTCTAGCCCCCACTCTGGCGGGAAGACTGGCGGGAAACCCCAAGTGAGGAAAGGGGGTGTGCCAGCCTCTACCAACCCCACCCCTCAGGTGGGGGAGGCGAGGTGAAGCACATCTCCGGGCTCTCGCCATCTTGAAGATGGGGAGCCCTGCCCAATCAGGACTAGGCTCCTGCCCCCCTCCCACTGGAGAGTGGCAGGATAGGGGGTGTACCCACCCCAGGGAAGGGACCCATTGGTCCCTGCCCTTTACCTACCTGTAACGCCCCTAAATTTAGTATTTAGGGGCACCCTGAACCTCCTTTTCTCAGATCCCGAATCCGAAACAAGCAAGAACAAGAAGAAAGAAGACCTGCCGTGCAGCTGCTAACAAGAGGGAGACACCAACTGACTTGGCCCCAGCCCTACAGGCCTGTCGACCCTCGAACCTGCTCCTGCTAAACCCCGGCGTCTCCAGTGGTCAGCAACCTCGAAAACCCCGGAGGACCTGACTGCCTTGTGACTCTAAAAAGACTGGGACTCCCACGAGCAGTGGTTCTGCTCAAAGCAAGTAACAAACCCCTGGTGCCAGCCAGGAACCGCGACTCCTGCACACTCTGCACCCGCCGAGCCCAGCCTGTGCCTGAGTGGACAAAGACCACGAGGACGTCCCCCCGGCGACTGTGACCAAGAATCCAGCACCCAAGGACCCTCCTCGACGCTCCTGACGACGCCTGCAGTCTCAGAACCAGGGACCCCTCCAACCGCGACCAGCAGAGGGTAAGATTTCCTGACGCGAAAAGACACCCCTGCTCCCGGCGCCCTGCGGCCCCCTGTGCCCAACTCCGAGGTGCCTACCTAACCTACAGCTTCCCAACTTACCTCTCGAAGTGGTGGTTGCACCTGAAGAATCTCCGTCCCCGAGCTTGCAGCCTTTGTTCATCTGGTAACTTCTCCATTGAAATCCATTGAGCGCCCGACGGCTCAAAAGCACCCTGCACCCAGCCGCCCGAGTGCCCCTGGGAGTGCAACACCTATCCTATTCTACTTCCCCACTTGCCCTGTGTAAGTGACCAGGAGCCCAGCTCCCACAGCCGCGTGGCCTGCCTGCTAGCAGCCACCAAGCAAGGGCCCCCTGCCCCCCATAGGCTAACATTGGGCCTAACTCACTCTGCACCCGGCCGCCCCTGTGCCGCTGAGGGTGTACCAACTGTACCTACCTGACCCTGGGAGACCCCTGAGTCTATGCCCAGAACCTTAACTCTGCCAGTCGAGTACTTACCTGAAAGCCGATAACCTACATTTTCTCCATAGGGTAACATTGACTGGTTTCACTTGGAAATTCTTCTGTCGAGTTTTGAAACTTTAAAATATTCACTAAAAATCGCCCGATCAACAAAAACGAAATTACTCACCTGTTATCAGGAGAGATCCCAGTGCTGGATCTTGGTGCCCAGCACTGACCCTGAAAAGTAATTACAACTGTACTTACCGATGACTTGATTTTCCTCCCTAGGATAACATTGCCTGGTTTTTGCCAGAAATTCTTCTAAGTGTCGATTTTTGAAACATACAAATATTCCTTAAAAATCGCCTGTGTAACAAAAACGATTTCTTTCAACTGTTTACAGGAAATGCACCAGGGTTGAATCCAGGATCCAACCCTGAGTAAGAAAATCATACGCAAAGTAACTGAAACTGCTTTTACTTAAAAACTCCCATTGAGCTCAATGTTATAATTGTGTTTGAACTGTGTTGCCTATTGCAACAACTGTATCTATTGCATTTAAAAGTCTATTGCTTATTGAAAGTATACAACTACAGCATTTTATTCTGAGAAAGTATTTTGATACCTATTGTTGGTTCTAAAATAAAACAACTATATATTTTTATATACAAAACAATTGGCCTAGAGTTCAGTTCTTGAGTGTGTGAGACCATTTGCTGACTGAGTGTGTACAACAAATGCTTTACACTGTCCTCTGATACTGCCTTACTGCTCGACCAAGCTACCACTTTAGAAAGTAAGGTTATATCTAACTTTACCCTCTGCCAAACCTCTGGGGACTGTGGACTCTGTGCACACTGAACCTTACTTTGGTTCAGTATATACAGAGCCACTTTCTTACAGCCCCCCGACCCGGGACCTGTACTGGGCCTACAGCGGTCCAATGTCTCCACAAAATGTCACTCCAGCCGGGGTCAGCAAAGGAGGGGGGGGGGTCATCGAGCTCCGCAGTCCCCAGGTGCCCCACAGCGGGTCCTGCAGTGATCAGAGGCACCAGGAAGTCAGCAGGTGCCTAGACGATATGGGCCCCCTCGCAGATGGCAGCACCGCTCACCTCCGTGCAGGATCTCAGGCGCCAGCAGAGGTAGGCGGACATCCGGTGCCCAAGATGGCGGTCAGCAGGGGGCGAGCCGGTTGCAGCCAAGGAGAAGCGGTGGCAGGCGTCTGGACGATGGTAATGGCTCCCAGCAGGGCAGCGGGGGTCAGGCCACCGAAGACCCCGCTGCTGTCAGCAACACCGCTCCGCGATCCCGGAGCGGAGCCTCAATTGCCAGGAAAGACGCGGCGGCCGCCAGAGTACAAGATGGCGGCCGGAGCAAGCCGGGCTGGGACCGGCCAGAAAGGTCCACAGGTGCCAGGCTGACGAGGGACTATCTGCGTCCAAAACACCGCCCAGGAGGTCCCAGCAGGATCCGGAGCCCGCTCCAGCAACAAGCGGGCCCGGAGACCAAGAAGAAGGTAAGGGCCGGAGGCGCTGGAGCGGAGACCCGATGGGACACGTCTCACTCCATGCGCGCTCAGGCCACGCCCCCCTTGGGTCACATTTCTGTGGATGCTAACATTAGCGCTTTTCATGAATGCACTGTCCCACAGGCACCTGCTGCATATAGACCTTATGCACTCGTTGAAATTCCTCTTATGGTCTGGGAACACCAGACATGGTTTAATGGGGCCATTCCCCACATGCCTGGGTCAGTTTGAATGGGTTCTCTCAGCAATGAGGGGGCTACTTGGCCAGCATTAACTGTGTATACACCATATTCATATTTAGGTCATCTAAATCTTGTGCAAACACGTAGCTTGTACAATGTTCTGGTCATCTTATATAGACGTCTAACTCAATTTATTTTTTGTACATTATTAGCTGGTCCAGCTAGACTTGCCCTGCAAGCACAAATCCAGTTTCCTGCAGCACCTATTATTAGTCCTGTAATTGTTCTTTAAGTTATGGGCAAATGTCCTACTAATGTGGGACTATTTTGCCACAATCTATACTCTGCAAAAACAACAATTGATGGACAGAATGCAGAACAATGTCATACATTCACCCCAGTACAGAGATCTGGGCCTAAATCCATCGTTTTTTGCTCACCATGCCATTCCAGTTTGAACCCATCCATATGCAAATCAGTCTTGACCCTGTGCCTCATGGGAACAGTCCAGCCCGAACTGCCAAGCAATGTGCAGCATTCCGTCCATCATCTTGTGTGTTTTGCATTTCGCCCTAAGTGGGAAGGGTATGCCCAGACGTGGGTCCCGTGCTCACTACGCCACTGGAGTCAAGCTATCCTGGCTGATGAAGGCTGATAGCCTGAAACCGGTCCTAGGATGCTTGATTCCGGTCCAGGGAAGACATGGCTTGGCAGTTCGGTCTGGACTGTTCCCATGAGGCACAGGGTCAAGACTGATTTGCATATGGCTATGTCTGAACTGGGGTGGCGTGGTGAAGCAAAATAACGATGGATTAAACCCAGATCTATGACTGGGGGTGAATGTTTGCCAATGTGCAGCATTCCGTCCATCATCTTGTGTGTTTTACAATCTATACTCTGTCATGACACTCCCTTGTTGGCCGTTCTACCAAACTTTCTCAAAAATATACAGAATGAACACGGGGCAGCTCCTGCCCTAGATTTGGGGATTAAACTAATGCGTAATATTTTCATGTAGTCTCCGATATAATTCTAATGTTAAAGGTGAAGCAGCATCTCTGGCTATATGCCATTGACTTGTTCCTTTCAGGAATCCTCTGACCAGCAGTACTAGAGAGGCGGGAGATCTGACTACAGAACAGAACGTGAAACCGAAAAGTGATACACAACGCTCATCTGATGTCAAGAAAAAGGAGGAGGACAGACTCCTCAATATAAAGCCACATTTCAGGAAAAGAAAGTAGCTGCTTTGAATGCTAGATATGCCACAGACCGCGAGAACCCTCCTCCTGAACAGACATTGGGCAGTGACTCCATAGTAAGCCGGAATCTCCAGGAGTTTCTGGTAGCGAAAGCAACTGATACATTTGTTAGAGTTGAAACCG
Organism: Calotriton arnoldi; assembly: GCA_963921515.1. Classification (NCBI taxonomy): domain Eukaryota; kingdom Metazoa; phylum Chordata; class Amphibia; order Caudata; family Salamandridae; genus Calotriton; species Calotriton arnoldi. The sequence continues at coordinate 23,453 of CAWUFW010015973.1, read as the reverse complement.
CGGATACACGCATAGCCCCTGCAGTCAGATTATATCACTTAGATGTTCAAATTGAAGGTGACATTAAACCCACCATTAGAGCAATATTCTGTACCATTTGTACTCGCATCCCCCCCAAAGGGGAGGATGTAATTCTTCCTTCCTTTTCTCACCTGGTCCCTGACAAAGTCAAACAAGCTCATAGATCCGAAATGGCCCATGCATTGGCCCCCGCACTTTACCGTAATCATGTGGGTTGGAATCAGGATTCCCCTTATGTAATTCCTATAAGGCCCACCCAACAGGTATGACCAGAATATCCTATTAAACAGGACGCTAAGGCACCCGTTAAAGAAATTCTCTCCCAATTAGAGTACCGAGGGTAATTGAACCCTGTGTTTCTCAGATGAATAATACTCTTTTTCCTCTTTTTAAAACCGGATCATTCCTATTGCATTGTCTTAGATTATCGACATTTGAATAGCCATACATGCACATTCGCAGTGCAAAACACACACCGTACAGCACTCGTTAATAATGTAGTCCGTAAAAAATACAAAACCACCTTGGAGATTTCCAACGTTTTTTCCAGTCACAATTTGGGTCCTGAAAGCAGAGACTGGTCCACTTTTAGCACCCTGGGTTTTCAGATGCGCTATGCAGGACTTCCTATGGAACAGCCCTGGGGGTTTGCAGCACAAATTGTGTCCATCCTTCATGACATTGACCCTGACGCTCTGTCCTATGTAGATGATATCTAATTGATGGACGATATATTAAATCTCCACTTGGCCAGAGTAGATCTCATAATATTGCAATTTGCTAAACTTGGATACAAGTTCAAAATTAAGAAATCTAATGTAGCTTTTCTAAGTGTCCTTTTACTAGGCTATGAACTTACAAATGAGGGAAAGAGTCTTGACCCTCATTTTTGGGAGAAATGTGCACAATTACAACGTCCAAACACACTTAAAAAAATTGCAGTCTCTGCTAGGATTTCTAAATTTTGACAGAACATACATTCTTGATTATGCGCAACGCATAAAACCTCTTTATGCATCAATACCCCCTGATTTTTCCACTGCATGCTGACATCAGAACACACAGATACACTCAGATCTTTACAATCTGATTTGCTTGAAACACATCACCTGCATACACATGTCAATAACATGAACCTGGTCATCCCCATTTTTCTGGGTGCAATTGAATCTACTTACATCACCATCAACGAAGGTGAAACAATGTCTATAGCATATAAAGTTCATTTATATTCCACAGCAGAAATGCGTTTTTCTTCACAGAAAAAATACTGACTGCTGTACAGATATCCTTTAAGAACGGCCACTTGCTCAAGGGAATCACCTTATTGTAGTCCCTCCTGTGCCAGCCTTAGAGGCTGTCACCAAAGCTAGCATTCTTAACTCTAAGGCCCTCCATCCTAGATGGATATAATGGGCTACATCCCTGACACCTGTTGATGTCTGCTTTATGTTTGAACATTCTTTATGAACATAAGAATTTCTACAGTATGAGCATGTATATCCTTAGCCATCTACTGTTCTGCCTCTTGTTCAGTTCAACCTGCCTTAGGTTCTAAGCAGCAATATTCGGCTGCATGCACTATCGGTATTGGTATTATGTTAGATGGTGTTTTCCACCCTCAAACAACTCAGACAGTCTCTAGGAGACTGCACTGTGCAGTTAGCTAAACTGAAGGCTTTGCTTCTTGCACTTGAACATACAGATCTTGAATTCCCCAAGCTTATGGTGTGTTATTCGTATTACTGTGTACAGTCCTTTAATTATAATTTACCTTATTGGCAACCAAATGAATTCAAGGATTCAAACGGTAGCACAATCAAGCATAAACTGCTTTGGGTTAAGGTGGCAGATCTTAAAGCAAGGTTGCCACAAATTCATGTAATACATACACTGAGTCATCAACGTGTGGGAGCACACACTAAAGGGAATTCTCTGGCTGATACATCTGCCAAATCTGCAGTAGCCACAGCTGAAGTAGCAGCAGTTACACGCTCTAAAACCCGTACTGATAACAACATCTTGGCTGCCGTTAATGCACTAAAACAACTGCAACCCTTTACTAAAGGGTTTTCCTTCTATATACTTTTACCATTTAAATAACCAGAATGTTCCTTTTGTAGCTATTTCTAGGGTTGGAGATCATTTAATTTCTAACCAAGACAGCAGACATGCTTTAGTTGTGACTGCACATGAGGGTGTTGCTTCTGCCCACGCTGGAGTGTCAGCCACAATTTCGCTGCTACAGCATTGGTATTGGAGGCAGGGCTTAGATCAGCAGGCCAAAAAATATGTCCTATGTTGTGACATCTGTCAACAGATTGAAAGCTCCACAGTGGCTCGTCCTCCGCAGACACACCTCTGTATTTCCAACAAGCCTTTTGGCTGTATTTACCTGGATCATTGTGGTCCACTGATTTCAGATACTGCGTTTAAATTGATTTTAGTTGCAGTTGATTCTTGCTTTAGATTCCTTTAAGTTTGGCCACAGCAATTGGCTGACGCTCGAACTGATATTAAAGAGTTGCAAGTCTTTGTCGATACTTAATGCGTGCTGTGCTTTCCATTCGGACCAGGGTCCACCTTTCACTCTTAAAGTGTACCGTGACTCAATGACTTCCCTGGAGGTACATGTGCATTATTCTACTCCATGTAGGCCCAAGGGCAATTCTGTTGTGGAAAGAATGGACCGTGACTTAAAGCAGTCCTTAACAGCTAGAGTTTTCAGTACTGGGCATGGGTGGTTGAACCATCTCTGCCGTTCAAGGTTTTAATAACCTCCCTAAATGATCTCTGGGTGGGCGGACCCGTATAAAGTACTTTTTTGGCATTAAGATGTGGCGGCTGATGCAACCTTTGACGTAGATAACCATTGTGCAGTCTTACAGGACCTACAAAAGTTCTGTGATGCTCAATCCAGCAAATACTTGCCTAGGTCTCCCTCTCTGAGTGCAGACATACAGACTACAGTTTGCGGCTGGATTCCTAAAGTTGGAGATCTGGTTTGAGAGAAGGTGGCAATTTAGAAGGAATTTGGTCCAACCTGCCATGCTCTTATCCTGGTCCTTGGCTTACAGGTTACAAGAACTGTGATCTTGCCACCGCTTCCTGGTTCTAAAGACAAACATTTTTATCTCCATCGAACATGTCAAATTATACCATGTGGCCGATTCTACATAGTATGCCATGAAGTGTTTGTTCTCCTACACGAGACATTTCTTTGCAGCCCGTGAGCAGCAACGATGCTGCACCTCCCTGCTTGGGGGGGAGGCTGAGTCCTTCGACGACATGACCAAAATAATGAATGTTTATACTACTGCGTCTTCTGCAGCTGATGTCATTTATACTGATCCCCGAGTTAGGATCCCTCTCTGTTGGATTTTCCAAGTCCTACTATTGAATCCCAGCCTCCAGTTTTTCAGGTAAGTACCTCCGGGTACTATATGGATCAAGACATGAATCTATCAGATTTTCTTTTGGATCCCAAATCTCCACGTTCTAAAAGATTTATTTATGCTGCGTATAATGAAATTTGGAAAATTTCCCAGATTGAAGCTGCTGCACGTTTAAGAGAAATTGACCAAGATTATTTGGATAAAGTGCTTGCTGTTGTTGATAATAGTATTTACAATTGATATAACATTGTTTTGTCTGTTATTGATATTATGCAAAGTGTCATGTCAACACTGTATCATGGGCAAAGTCAGTTTAGACCTATCATGCAATTTAGCTGGACGCTTCTAACTCTTAAAAATGGGCGTGTACCATGGCAGTTCTTGAATTGCATTAATTTATTCCTGCCCTTTAATTTAACACACAAACAACAACTGATGGCGATGAAAGATGCAACTTACACAATTCTGCATTTAGAGAAATTGGAACAACTTCCATTCACTATAGCTGAAACACCTTCGGCTGTGTGGTTGATACACAATGTTATTTCTTTACCATCTTGACATTTCAGTTCACACTTTGCATGAAACATTTTCCTGTTGGTAGATATGAACCCTTTGGGAGCAACTTCGTTCATTAATTATGGGAATTTCCCTTTACATATCGTTGTGAATGTGCCAATAAGGAATTTTTCCTTACTGGAAAAGAATGAGACTCTTCTGTTGGACATTCATTCGTTTGCACACACATTAAAATCCACAGTGCATGTAATGGTGAAACCTTGACCCTTGGTTCAAGGCCAGCACTCTCCCCAGCAGCGCCGCCTTCAGCCAGTCTCCAGTCTCCCAGCCCAGCACTGCGTCGGTCAGGGTTCGAACTAGCTTCCCGTCCCTGCGCTGCAGTCCCCTGCCTGCAGTCCGCCCACTTCGTTGCCCCTGGTGTGCCTGTAATAGTTGCCCATTTATTTTTATTTTTAATTTGACTGCTTTATTTTAACTCTTGTACTGTATTGAATTGTGTTTTCTGTTTCCTTTGGTTTTGTTCCCTCTGTGCCAGTTCCCGCCGCTGCTGCCCCTGTGGCCCCGCCCCGCGATCCTGCACGCTCCCGCCTCCCGTCCTCTGCACCCGCCCCCCTCCCCTTCATATGGCAGTCGCGCAGCGGTGGCGCGCCGAAGGCGCACCTAAGGCATGCCCGTCTGCGCCCGTCCGTGCCTGGACCGTGCCCAGCGCCAGACCCCCTGGTCCTGGCGAGCGCAACAACACCCGACGCCGCTATGATGCCACAACCCTCCATGCGCTCAACGCCGGCCGATCCTCCACCTGCTTCCAGGCCACCCCGAAACTCACCCACGGACCCTTCACCTGCCGCAACTGCAGCTACACCAGCCAGCGCACACCTGCACGTCCTGCCCATCCCACCAAAGCAGGTCACAACCACCTCAGATGCATACTCCTCAAAACCCGCTCAGTCCACCTCCTCGATTCATCCTCCCCGGACGTCGGCTTCCTGACAGAGACCTGGATGAACGCCTCATCGGCGCCCAACATAGCCCTAGCCATCCGGGATGGCTACAAGATCACCCGCAGGGTCCGCGCCAACAAACCAGGAGGAGGAATCGCCATCATCCACAGGAACACCATCAGCATCTCTACCAACACCGAAGTCTCCCTCAGCATGGCCGAACACCTACACTTCCAGATCCACGTCGATCATAACACCACCCTCAGGGGAACCCTTGTCTACAGACCCCCGGGACCCCGACCACAGTTCAGCGACTCCATCGCCGACCTCGTCAGCACGCACGCCCTCACCTCCACAGACTACATCCTCCTGGGAGATCTAAACTTCCACCTCGAACGCCAACGACAGCAACTCCACAACCCTGATCGACAACCTCGGACTCAAACAGCTCGTCACGACACCCACCCACTCCGCCGGACACACGCTCGACCCCATCTTCTCCGCCAGCAACCACTTTACCTTCAGCCACACCACCGATCTCCACTGGACCGACCACCACAGCATCCACTTCTCCTTCAAGAAACACACCGCGCACAACCAACCACAACGACTCCCACACCGCAGCTGGAACAAAGTCACCGAAGACCAGTCCCTCACCACCCTCGCCCGAGACCCTCCATCCGAACCTTCGGACACCAACGCAGCAGCCCACAACTTCAGACAATGGATTGACGACTGCGCCAACACCCTCGCCCCGATCAGTAAACCCTCAAACAGGCGCACCGACACGAGAGCCATCTGGTTCAACGCTGACCTCCAGAACTCCAAGCAGACCTGCTGAAGACTCGAGAAGCAGTGGCGCCAAGACTAGACACCAGACAACCACGCAGCCCTTGTGAATGCCAGACATAAGCACCACCAACTCATCAGAGCCGCCAAAAGAACCTCCTTCAAGGAACGCATCGACAACAACGCACACAACAGCAAAGAGCTCTTTAACATCGTGAAAGAACTCACCACCCCCAGCTCCAGCTCAAATGACATCCCGCCGTCACAAGAACTCTGCGACTCCTTGGCCACCTTCTTCCACCGCAAGATCGCAGACATCCACGACAGCTTCGGCACCCAGACACCGACGACAGACACCGACACCCCCGACTCAACGCCCACCAAACACACCGACCTCCTGCTCTCCTGGAACAACGTCAACGACGAAGACACCATCAGAATCATGAACACCATCCACTCCGGCTCACCCTCCGACCCCTGCCCCTACCACATCTTCAACAAAGCTAGCTCCATCATCTCACCCCAACTCCGTAAGATCATCAACAGCTCCTTCGAGACCGCCACCTTCCTGGAGAGCTGGAAACATGCCGAGATCAACGCCCTTCTCAAGAAGCCCAAGGCGGACCCAAAGGACCTCAAGAACTTTCGTCCCATCTCCTTGCTCCCTTTCCCGTCAAAAGTCATTGAGAAGACCGCCAACAGACAACTGACCCGCTTCCTGGAGAAGAACAACATCCTGGACTCCTCCCAATCCGGTTTCCGCAGCAATCACCGCACCGAAACCGCCCTCATCGCCGCCACCGACGACATCAGGACCCTGCTGGACAACGGCAAAACCGCAGCCCTCATCCTCCTGGACCTCTCGGCCGCCTTCAACACCGTCTGCCACCACACCCTGCGCACACGCCTCCACGACGCAGGGATCCATGACAAAACCCTGAACTGGGTCACCTCCTTCCTCACCGGCAGAACCCAGAGAGTCCGCCTTCCCCCATTCCGATCCGAAGCCACCACGATCAACTGCGGCATACCCCAAGGATCATCCCTTAGCCCGACCCTTTTCAACATCTACATGGCACCCCTCGCCAACATCGTCCGAGCACACCACCTCAACATCATCTCCTACGCCGACGACACCCAGCTGATCCTCTCCCTCACCAAGGACCCGGCCACCGCCAAATCCAACCTCCAAGAGGGAATGAAGGCCGTCGCAGACTGGATGAAGACCAGCCGTCTGAAACTGAACTCCGACAAGACAGAGATCCTCATCCTCGGCCCCACCCCCTCCGCATGGGACGACTCCTGGTGGCCGACCATGTTGGGAGCTCCCCCGACACCCACCAACCATGCACGCAACCTGGGGTTCATCCTGGACTCAACACTCTCCATGACCCAGCAAGTCAACGCTATTTCCTCCTCCTGCTTCAACACCCTCCGCATGCTCCGCAAGATCTACAGATGGATCCCCACCGAGACCAGAAGGACGGTCACCCAGGCCCTCGTAAGGAGCAGGCTGGAGTACGGCACCGCCCTCTACGCGGGAACCATGGCCAAACTCCGGAAAAGACTCCAACGCATACAAAACGCCTCCGCACGCCTCATCCTCGGAATCCCTCCTCACAGCCACATCACCGCCCACCTGAGAGACCTGCACTGGCTCCCGATCCACAAGAGGATCACCTTCTAGCTCCTCACCCACGTGCTCAAAGCACTCCATAACGCCGGACCAGCATACCTTAACGAACGGCTCACCTTCCACACCCCGAACCGCCAGCTTCGCTCCACTGACCTCGCCCTCGCCACCGTCCCACGCATCCGCCGAACGAACACCAGTGGAATATCATTCTCCCACCTCACCGCCAAGACATGGAACACCCTCCCCATCCACCTGCATCAGACCCAAGACCTGCTGACCTTCAGGAGACTTCTCAAAACCTGGCTGTTCGATCAGTAGCTGCGACATCCCCCACCCCCTCCAGCACCTTGAGACCCTCACGGGTGAGTAGCGCGCTTTACAAATGATTGATTGATACTTCAGCGCCGAATTTGGCCTGTTTTTTAAAAGCAATTCCAGTTTCTGCAATTCCTCCCCTTATTATGGTCCTTTCAAATGGGAGTTATTTAATGCTTAGCCATTCAGATTGCTGCAGAATGCGAGCTGTAGTCCCCCTATATTTTGTCAGTTTTCCAGCTCGTCACTTGTTGCAACAACGTCTTGTTTCTCCTTCCGCTTTGGATTGTAGATAGCTAGTTGTGGCCTTCCATTCAAACTTTGAAGGCAGACTTCAACAAGCTAAGCAGACTCAAAGCATTATTGTTTCAACATGAGGTAACTCTCACATCTGCTTGTGAAACTTTCAAATTGGAGGTGGCTAGAACTTCTAGTGAAATACAGTCATTGTTAAATACAAACCTTCCCCTGCATTTCGGTGAATTAGTGCATCAAAGTTTTAATGCCTCTAATATGGACGGTCTCGCACACTTTTTTTTAAAGTTGTCAGCTCCGGCCTCGTCAATTTGTTCCAAGCTGTCTTTGGAATAATACCAGCTTTTATCCATTCAGTTTTTTCCAGTGTATTTGAAGGCTTCCCATTGCTGTTATTCCTCATTTGCAGCATTCTCATCCTATGTCTACTTCTCAGCAATGGATGTTCCTTTTGCGGGCCCTTTGGAACTACAACCACTCCAACACTATTGTGAGCGTATGCTTCAGATTCTTGGAATGGTTTTCTTTAGCTTTTAATTACATTCATACTATTTAGTGCTATTCTGCCCAAAGGGAGGGTGTTGTGTGTTTCTTGCATAAACCATTGTCGTTTACCCTTTGTTAGCCTAACTGCGCACATTGTAGGTCGCTTTTATTTTACACACATTACTATATAACACGCTAGCCTTTGTGACACGTATTTTCACACAGAACCTGCACATGTTTTTGTATTTTATTATTTTCCTGGGATTTAGTCTGAAAACACTAGACAAGGTGAAACAACAAGCATAGTTCTGTTCCTTAGCAGAATCCCTGCAACACCACATTGAAGGGCAATTTGTAGTCGCAATAAGAAGGGTTGATCTTTTGGTTAGACAGACAAGCTGGTTTCTCGCGCACAGATGGAAAAGTCGTTGTCAAACTGTTTTTTCAAGGGGAGTGTAGCCCCTGGTAGCCACAGCTATGGGATGGGCTAAAGAGCTCCACACACCGAGAGAAAGGTCCAGCCATGTTGCGAGTTGGCAGAAGCGTGCACTCTGGGATAGCTAAATGCCACATGTAAGAAATCTTTTTTTTGTTTGAGGGGTGTGTTTTAACCCTTCTCAAGCAACAACCATAAATCCTTGTCAGGTGAACCACAAACGGTCACCAAATTTACCTGTGCTCAACCCTCAGATAACGTGGCAGAAAAGAGTCAGGCTTAACTGAGAGGCACAGCGCCGTTTGACCCTCACGGGTGAGTAGTCTTGCTTAACAAATACTGATTAATTGATTGTGTTGGGTATTTATGCAGCACCCAAGCAGTAATCAAGTGGAAACACAACGCAAGAAAAATCCCACACAATAAATAAAATAACATTTAATAAATAAAATGACTCAAAAACAAAGATAATTCAAGAGGTAGAACTGGAGTTATGAATTTTTTTTATTTAAGGTTGGAAATAGCGCCACAACTGGTTTCTGGTCGCACAAGACCAGGTTGATGGAGCACGGTTCGGCTACATGGAGTGGATTGGGCCCGGTCCCGGCTTACCTTCAGACTTAGAAGAAATTTAAAGAAAAAGTTGCTGAGACTGTAAAGTTTAGCGGTGCAAGGCAGCTGGTGTACTTCGAAGTACCTTGCTCTACATTATCGCTGTGGAGCAGCTTGATCAAGTTGTGGTGAAGATTTCTACGTTCTGACTTTGTCACTTTTTCAGAAGTCAAAAATCTCTAGATTGATAAAGCTGCAGGTTGTAGCTGATGAGGGAATCACAAGGCCGGATACCCCTTCTAAGAGCGGCAGCTGAACAGGATTTTCTGCTGCGGAAAAGAACGTAGCTGGAGCTACCGCAAAAACAGGCCTACCAGCGATTTGCCTCGGACAGATCGGCAAGCAGTTTGGTCCCGGTCTCCAGTTACTTCTCATGCCACTTTTTGGTGGAAAATTTTGTAAGTCCCAAGTTTTAGGGTTAGGCTGGCACAGCACCTTTAGCACCACGTCCAAGGATCCAGGACTGGTTGTAGATCACTTAGGGATCAGGACACAATTCAGGCAGGGTCCAGGTGCCGGTTCAAGGTTGTTCTGTCACTGTAACTCAGAATTTGATGCCAACCAACTAGCTTTTGGAGTCTCTCTTGTAGTCGTGTTCAAGCAGCAGAGCAGTCCTCTGAGGGTACAAGACAGGCTTCAAGCAGCAGAGCAGTCCTCTGAGGGTACAAGGCAGGCTTTAAGCAGCAGGACAGTCCTCTGGCAGCAGCAGGGTAGTCCTCTCAGGTACCAAGCTAGCCTCAAGCAACAGAGATATGTTTTCAAATGGAAGGTTTAGGCTTGGCAAAAGGTTGATTTTGGCAAGTCGAATTGGCAGTTTAAAACTGCACACATGCTGCAATGGCAGGCCGGAGACATGTTTTAGAGTGTTATGTAAGTGAATGGCACAATAAGTGCTGCAGACCCACTAGTGCCATTTTACTAGGGTCTTATGAGTGAATTAAATGTGCCAATTGGTGCAAGTTAGTTTTACCATGTTTTAAGGTGCAAGCACAAGCACTAGCACTTTAGCACTGGTTAGCAGTGGTAAGTGCACAATGTCTTAAAGCCTACAAAAACTAATTTCAGCAAACTGGAGGGGAGCAGGCAAAACATTTGGTGGAAGACTACACCAAAGGCTGTCTGGTCTAATGTGTTCTCCGCAGCTGTAAGCTGGGATAGCTGCCCACCCCCCTGGGAGTTCTCATTGTTAAGGCAGAAGAACCTGAAAAAAACATCAACATTGGAGTGATCAGCCCCAGGGCAGTGTTCCAGTGTAAAGTCCATTCCCTGTAGGGAGATGGACCACCTCCGCAGTTTGGGATTCTCACCCCTTATGTGCATGAACCATCTAAGGGGCCTGTGGTCTGTCTGAACTTGGAAGTGAGTCCCAAACAGGTCTGATCTCAGCTTCTTCAGTGCTCAGACTACAGCAAATACTTCTCTCTCAGTAGCCTCTCCCTTCTGGAGAATAACCTGCTACTTATGAAGGCTACAGGTTTGTCTAGTCCCTCCTCATTTAGCTGTGTGATCACAGCCCCTATGCCTTGTTCTGAAGCATCTGTCTGCATGGTGAATTCTTTGTAGAAGTCAGTGGCCTTGAGTACAGGTGCTATACACATAGCCTCCTTGAGAGTATCAAAGGCTTTGTGGCGGGCATCAGTTCAAATCCCCCCCTTGGGCTTCTTCTTAGAAGTCAGCTCAGTTAAGGGGCAACAGTGGTGCCAAAGCCCTTAATAAACCTCCTATAGTATCCAGTGAGACCCAGGAATCCGGCACCTCAGTCTGAGTCTTAGGTGGATCCCAGGCCAGGACAGTCTCAGTCTTGTCTTGGATGGACTGCATCTTGCCCCCGCCCCCAGGTGTCCCAGATACACCACAGATCCCAGCCCTATCTAGCACTTACTGGCCTTGATAGTCAGGCCAGCCTGTTGCAGAGCCTGAAGCACCTGATGTAGGTGGAGCAGGTGATTTTCCAACTGGAGCTGAAGACAGATATGACATCCAGGTAGGCGGCACTGAATGCCTCCATCCCAGCCAGGACCCTGTTGACCAACCTCTGAAAGGTGGCAGGGGCATTCTTTAACACACAGGTCATCACTCTGATTTAGAAGTGTCGCTCTGGAGTGGAGAATGCAGACCTCGCTGTAGCCCCCTTTGTTATGGCAACTAGCAGTACCCACAAGTTAGATCAAAAGTACTGAGTAACTTGGCGGCTCTCAACCTTTTTATGAGCTCATCGGCTCGGGGGATGGCATGAGCATCAGTGTTGGTAACTGAGATGAGCCCCTTACAATCCACATAGAACCTGATTTCTCTCTGGTGGTGCTTGGTTGGGCGGCTTTAGGTACCAGCACCACTGGGCTGGCCCGGCGACTATTGGAGTGCTCAATCACCCCCACGTCAAGCATCTTGGACACATCTTTCTTGATGCTAACACTCACCTTGTTACACAGTCTGTACATTCTGTTCTTTACAGGCATGCTGACCCCAGTATGTATAGCTTGAGTAAACAACTGTGTAAGCCTATGGGAACTCTCTGTCCACCCCTATGAGACAAGAAACAGACCACATGCGCTTTAGGAGAAAGCTGAAAACTTGGCTTTTTACTCAAGCTTACAGTTAGACACGGACTTTCACAACTGCTGACTTCGTAACCCAGCGCCAATAGACCTGATGGTGTACGTGCGCTTTAGAAATTTTCTATAACATAACAGAACTGGTAGGCAAATTGTCCCTGCAACTGGTGACAGTCCCTCCACTGTTCTGGGGTCAGGATAGGGAAGAGGTTGACACCTTCCACTGACCCATCCTACTCATTGGAAGATAGGAAGTCAGGGAGAGGTCATTCTCCTCTTCCACCCCATCATCTGTCAAAAGGAGCATGGTGACATCAGACTCTTCATAGTGTGGTTTGAGGCGAATAACATGGAGTACCCTTAAGGGGTTCCTGGGGGTCTTGAGGTACACCATGTAGGTGTCTCCTTCAACTCATAAGGCCCTGATTGCGGTCTTGGAGGGCCCTGGGCTCAACTGCCTCCATAACACACACACATTTTCCAGGCTTAAACACCACCAGAGTTGCCTTCTGGTCATGCCAGAGCTTCATTACCTCCTGCTGACTTCGGATTCTCAGAGGCCTTCTTCCAGAAGCACTGTATCTGGTTTCTAAGAGCCAACATGTAGCTAATGTCAGGAATCCTCCTCTTAACTCACACAGTGTTAGCAGATGTATGTACTCTTGACTCTGTGCCAGTAACTATGTGACAGTTACTATGTACAAGTACAACTGTCTGTGCAAACTGTGCCAGTGCTGTTGTAAGTAACTCTAACTACATCTTAGTGGGGCTTCATGGGAGCTTGCTCCCACCCCTCCTTCACCAGATTAAGAGGTCTCCTAGCAGGGTGGCCATACAGGCGTTCAAAGGGACTGAACCCTACTCTTTTCTATGGTCCCTCCCTCTAGGCGTAAAAAAGGCATGGGAAGAGGACATCCCACTTCCACCTCATGTGCTCTGGTAGGCCCATTATCATGCCTTTAAGGGCCTTGTTGAACATCTTAACAAGCCCATTGGTCTGAGGGTGATAGGATGTGGAGGCTTATAAGTCACTCCACGTTCATCCCACATTGACTTCATGTCTCAGTGGAAGCTGGTGTCAGCATGTGGGAGGTTGACAAAAGGGAATGGAGTTTGAAATTCGGCATAAGTTGTTGGTGGCTAGGGAAGATGTTTGTACACTTGTTTCCGCTGCTCATTAAAGAGAATTTCCTGCTGATTGGAGCTGTGGACTCATTCCAAGTTCATTTTTTTGCTACAGTTGACCTACACCAAAAAAAGGAGTCACCAATATTAATTGACACCCATGCTTCTTGACCTTCATCAATAACCTCTGAATACCTGAATTGGGTAGAAAAGCATACCCTTCAGAAATCAGAAACTCTGATCTGGTCTCCAGCTGAAATATATTAGATGCTGGGTGTTCAACCTTGACGCAAATAGATCTACCCTCAGAGGACCCCAAATCCTAAATACCAATTGATTCAATTTCCAATTACTGTAATCCAGGAATTCTTGAGAATTCCATAGTTATCACATTACCCTGACCTAATAAAAACTCTGCCATCACCAGGATTTTGTGCTTTAGGCAATAATTCCAGAACTCTAATGCCAATTCCGCCAGCTTCTTCGATCTGCTTCCCCCTTAAGACAATATTTGAGCTGTTCATTACACAATTTATTTATCATAGAAGAATCGCAAATTTGTCTACATGTTCTGAAAAACATCAAAGTGCAAACAGACCTACTTTCAAGTCCAAATAATTTATATGAGACAATCTCTCTCTTCATCCATTTACCCCCAAGGTGTACACTGTCTAATCTCTCACCGCAACCAAGTTGAATCTCATCCAATTCTACAACTTACTCTAAGGACACAAAAAAAATACAACTCCCTGGTCTAAGACGTAATTAGAAAGTCGTCCAGATACATAATCAAACGCACACCTCGCTCGCTCAACCATGCCGCTACTGGTCTCATTATCTTTGGGAAACAACAGGGTGCTGATGCCATGCCGAAAGGTAAACAAAAGAATTGGTAAAGATGCCATCCCATCTGAATTGGAGATAAATCTGACTCACGTAATCCATATGAATCATAAAATATGCATCCCTCAGATCCAGTTTCACTGATCAGTCTTCCTCCTGAAGGATACTGCAAGTAGTTGAATTCCCTCCATCTTGAAATGATGGTATTCAACAAACCAATTCAGATCTCTTACATTTATCACTGGACTCCATCCTTTGTCCTTCTTTTCTACTAAGTAAAGGAACTCCGAACGTTTTTTGGAGTCTTTCGGCATGTGCACAGCAGCAACTTTGTCCAAAATGTCACTCACTTCTAAATCCACCAGAGATCTCTGGTCCTGTGAGAATTCTACCATGTGTGATGCTCTTTCCTGTAACAGATTTCCCACAAATTGAATCACATAGCCATTCACAGTTTGCAGCAGCTATGGGTCGCGCCTGTAATCAATTTCCAATTGTCTGGAAACGGATTCAATCTTTCACCTGCCTTTTCTTGGGAAGAACAAGTGAGACTCTTCATACTTACCCTGGGACATAGCATTGCACTTCCTCTTCCTGATCGTCCTCTACTTGAGCTCTGTCTTTGTGGAAAGAATCATGTATTAGAATGGAATTCATGAAACACCCTTCTTCCTCCAGAATTATACTGTGACCACTGAAAACCACAGCCGGATGAATGTTTCCTTCCTTCGGCCTATCCAAAAACTCCACTGCTCCCAAAGACTCTCCTAAAGTAACTTTGAGCCTTTTCCAAAGCAGTGAACGTGGAGACATATTGTCAATTGTCTTCACCATACTGTCAACAAACAGAAGTCCCGTTGAAAGCTCCACAAGTTCCCTCTTAGCAAGCTTGAACAGGTCAGGGCTAATACGCATCGTAATGGCTTTACAGCTCTAAAAAATGAAAGCCACATTAGCAGCTCCCACTAAACATATAGCTTGTTGGCTCCTTCCAGGCAGAAAATCTACCTGTACATCTTTACAATTTGCCTCTTTGGTGTTATCCAAGATCCTACCTAAAGGTCCTACCACTTCGGGCACACAGTCCTTGTACTGCTTTAGTGCTCTCTATAATCTTTTCTTTGTATAGCTACCCAGTGTAAAGAAAAACATTATTAAATCTGGATGTAGGCCTGGAGTTACACAGACCTTTTTCTACCACTAGCCTCGGACACTTTGCCTTCATAACATTTCTAGCTTCTCTCTCCATGGGCTTTCTCATCAAGAAGGCTATGAACTCACTAACATGTGCCAAAGGCCACCACTCTGTGCTTCGTGGATGACGAATATCAACAAGATTAAACATCAACTCAACCAAAGGGTTTCTAATTTCACATTTATTCTCTTTATTTATAGTGAAATTCCGCTCCAGCCTGTCATTCCAACCCTCTCCTTAAGGGAGATCCAAAACATATTCATCCACCTCATCAAAATAACCTTTATGCTCACTGTAACAAGTAGTATTGGCAGCCCTGCCAAGTACCACACATCAGGGGTTAGGCTAAAGCATTGTAGTGCCTGTATCCACATCACGGCACTAAAATACATTAGTCACGCATATTACAGCTCCCTCGCGCTTCAACTTGCCATGTGCTGCTCCCTGTGTCGTATTCTGTATACTTAGTGTAAGTGCGTATTTCTTTATTGTAATTGCTTTAGCTGTTATTATATGTGTTTTAACATATTATTTCTTCCTGGTATATTATCACTTGTACTTACCTGTTAGCAGTGGCGTAACGAAACTTGAGGGGGCCTGCCTGCGACGTACCTGCAGGGGGCCCCCACGCTCCTGATCCAGTTAGGAGATCTAAGGCCAGAGACCTGCCAGTGCCAGAGGGGGGCCCCCCAACACTGCGGGGGCTTTTGTTATGCCACTACCTGTTAGTAGAATGTTGTTGGGGTGCATCTTCTAGTGTTCTCCTGTGTCTTGTGTTCCGATTCTAGAACGAAGCCTGCCGGTGGCGGCAGTGAGAAGTGGATTGCAGGACAGACAGGACGCTGGTTGATGGGCTCGCTTTTCTGGCTTATTTGCATAAATAAAACCCACATATGCCAACTTACCAACAGCACTTGAACTATTCATTTGATTGGGCGCTACCACTACAGCCTGCTCCAAGCAATTATGTGCACGGCCTGGCCTGTATTTGTTGCTATGGTCACAGTGGCTATGTCACATTCACACAAGGGATCTAGCGAGAGAGGCACAACTGGGCACGTACTGCTCCCTATGTATCATAAAACTCAAAAAAAGTACATCTGGTAAATTCATGAAGCAAAGTGAAAGAGAATTATGGATGACATGTATGTGTATATTATGTGCATATTTCTAACAGAAGAGAGTTTTTAAAAGGACAAAAATTCTCACTCACCCGAGGGTGACATGCTTCATCATTGGGTTCCCGCCTCACACCCGGATCGCAAGGTCCCTGGTGTGGGCTACAGCTACCTGATGGGGAGAAGCTGAGCGGTTTTGAAGAAAGATGAGCGATGTTAAAGGGTAAGTGAGGGGCAGAGTGCAAAGAAAAAGAGATGGATTAAACTATCTCTAGAGGACTAAATATACTTTATTGGATGGTCCTCTGGCATAGGGCTCAAAATATGAGAGGACTATGGGATTTTACCATAGGTAACCTCTACAGATGGTCAACATGTTTCTGCCCTTTATCGACCCCAAAAGGGGTTCTGGGGCATTCGTCAGGAGTTGGATAATTAGTCACTCTGCTTCTAATCAAAAAGAAAACAATGCAGAAAATACCGGCCTCATAGAGGTGAGCCTGGTGAGAACGGTGATGGCTTGAATGTACCCTGGGTCCTCCGTGGTTCTGAAAAGAACAAATAATGCATTCATTAGTAAGAAGCACTCTCAAGAACTCAACTGAAGGGATAAACATGGTCTCTACTCATGCTTTTTTAAATTGGGTGTATGCATTGCCTATCACAAACCAAAGTGATGCCCATTGAGTATACTACATGAGCCATCTTACCTATGGTAAAATGGAAATAGTCCACTCTCAAGCAACTGGGTAGGGCCTCAACCACAGATCTATAATAGAATCAAGTGGAAATAGAGAAACAGGGAGGACCAACAAAGAAACTGGTAAAAACATGTGAGGTTAACTTGATTCAGCACTTAGCACTTCATGCCAACTACTGAATAAATTGCAGGAAATGGTGAAAACGTCAAATAGTCAACTGATAGCCAGTATAGTATAAAATATTAAAGTCATCAGAGTATGTGTCCCGTGGGTGCAGGTATTACTGTCTGAAAGTACAAGAAGGCCAACTAGGAGCCTTACTCTAGAGGCTACCTCAAGGAGGTGACATAAAGCTGCGTACTCTAATCAGTCCCGCTGGTCGCAACAACACAATAATCAGACAGATACATATTCATATCACATAGCATGAGTAACAGAGAGGGGGGCGTGGCTAGCCAGCCAACATGGCGGACGCAAACTCCTAACGCTCCGCATCAGTACCCTCGTTTATCCTGCAAATCAACATATACCCACTCCATCGATCCGCATACAGAGCCGCATTTGACTCCGGAATGCAAATAGACCCAAATAGGTGAGCAAGACAGTACTACAGAAGAGGATGGCGGTGTGAAACACTCAGGGCCTTGCCATCTGGGGAAACTCATAGTACGCCACAGAAGTGAGCCAAGGGACTCCCGCGCCAGGGACAGCTGAAGAAGACGTGGTAGAAAGGAGGCGCGTACCACCAACAGCCCTTCTGGGAACCGGAGTGAGAGACAAGAGGTGGCTTCACAAGCCCCGCGGAGAGGACAGGCTCGAGAGGCGGTGAGTGGGTGCCTCCCCCCACGCTGTGCAGAAAACCACGCAGTTGCAGGTACTGACCCGAGGGAGTAAGCGAGGCCGCATGGAGAGATCCGACAAGACAGAACAGGTATGCACCATAGGCGGGGGCAGAGCGAGAGGAGACAGCTGGCGATCCCCCACGGGCGGGCCTGCGGCCTTGGTCTGCAGTACGCCCAGGACGCCGCGAAAGCAGGGGAGCCACACCGAGGGAGGTATTGGCTAGTAGAAGAGGATCCGAGGAGTGGAGGCAGAGCCCCCTCCTGAACGCTCGCACAGTCCCAACAGCGAAACCCCAGGCAATTCGGAGTGAGCACGCAATCAAGACGTACAGGAGGCCTATAGTATGGGAGTGCAGACCTCACTGTAGACGCACAGAGAGGAAATGCACTGAGGCCTGGTTTGACCGGCACAGAGCTCACTGTAGAGGCCCGGAGCGCTCCGCGCTGTATCTCCTACCCACATGGAGGCCTAACCAAGCACATAGGGAATTGCAGGCCGCATCGAACCCAGAGCACGCATACAGAGATGGAAGTAAGGGAAACGGGATGCCCAGAATGAGGCAGTGAGTCAGGGAACACACAACCTGTGGTGATCAAGGCAATGAGGAACAGACACACCGGGACTTAACTGACTACCCGGAGGCCCCGAATATAAACTGTGGTCAGATCACGCACCTAGCAGACGGACCCTGCCAACGGCAAGAGTCATCGAAATTGGTCACCTCGCTGGTCTATCGACTGCTCCCCTCACCTGCGAGGAACCCAAACTGGGCATTTGCGACTGCGGAGGTGAGCTCAGGCCTGCGACACGTAGTGCACAAAACAGCCAAGAGGGAAGGAGCGGCGTAAAGTAAAGGGCACACACTCCCTCACGGACATTATCTAGAGGAACGCCCGGCTCTGGCCTCTAAGCTGACCATGTCTCAATAATAACCAAACCACTCAAGTTCCGATGTAGCTGATCCGACATAGCAGACCAGTCCCTCACAGGCGGACATCCTCCGCTGAATGCCTTCGGCAACGCCTGGTCATGGGTCGAGTGCACACCAACACGCAACAAGCCACCATGCGCTCCGAAAAGCAAGAAACTTCATGCACAGAGGGGAGTGAAGCGAATGTAGTCCCGCACTCCACAATTGCCGCTAAACTAGATTCAGTCTTAATGGCGGTGGAGAAAATAGGGGCCGCGCTGGACCATACTCGGACTTCCCTGGAGTCTAAAATAGACAAGTTCACATCGGATTTCACACTTGCAAGACGACCATCATAAGCTGGCAGACAGGGTTCAGGCAAGTGAACAGGCAATTATGGAGCTGAAACCAATTACACATAATCATTTGGCAACCTTGCAAGACATACTGGATCGAGCGCACACACTAGAAGATAAGCTGGAACATGCGGAGGGGAGATCATGCCGCAATAACATAAGAGTGGTAGGTCTCCCAGAAGGAGAAGAAGGGCGCAACCCTGTAGAATATGTGGAGCGGTGGATGAGAGAGTTACTCCCGGAAGGGGTACTATCGCAGCAGTTCGTGGTGGAGCGAGCGCAACGAGTGCCAGCCCGTAAGCCACCACCGGTCTCCAGGCTGTGACCATTCCTCTTTAAAATACTCAACTACAGAGATAGGGACACAATCCTAAGAGAGACACGCAAGCTTAAGGCCATCACGATTCAAAACAGCCAAGTTCTGCTATTCCCGGACTACACAGCACAAGTGCAGAGACGGCGAGGGACCTACAACGCAGTGAAGCAGCAATTCAGAGAACTAGATATCCGCTACTCGCTGATATTCCCAGCTCGTCTGCGTTGGCCACAAAAGGCACCACCTGTTTTTATGATAAGCCCTCTGATGTCTGAGACTGGCTAGAAGAATCAGGCCTGATGACAGGACCCAGGCCACAGAATGACAGTGTGTCACCACAACTGGGCAGGAGAAATCGTCGCCGCAGCAGATGACGAGGTCCTAAGCGCAAGGCACCATCGGTGGTGGCCCCCGACTACGAGCAGAGATTGCAAGAGTGGCAAGATGCAATACACGTGGCAGCAGCAATCGGAGCCCTACCTCAAACCTCTGACCCAGACACCAGCCCTGCCCGCTCATTCAGCATAAGTGAACTGACACCGGCCAGATCCGATGACTTGAAATGTCTGTATCCATCAGATGTTACGCCGCAGACAGCGGACGATATAATATGAACACTTGACAATAATTAGACTTGAAACTAGTTAATATGTGGACTATATTCATAAAACTGGCATGCCCCACTCAATTGTGATACACAACACCGCACAAACAGGGTGTAGAAATCTGTACCAAAAGTAACAAAACACGCCATCCACAATTGACCTGACTTGCCTAAGATAGAAGTTGCACGCACCCCTAGGTTAAATGATTGGAAGGAGTTCCTAACTCACCTGACAGAACATCGAGGGGAAAACCACGACACACAAGCTCCTGCAGCACGCTCCCATGCACAGTTGCAGATAAGCACAGTTGTTGCCCAGGTTGGGTGTCCCAGTTTGGACAAATATCAATTGAGATTTCGCCCCCACACAGTTATGTACAACACAGTTGAAACCCCCGTTATATTAGTTTGGACACCTCAGAGAGCTTCCAATGAGACACGACCCCCTGTCAGCTACCAGTCATCATACACAATAGAGGAAACATTGTTGATACATGACACAAGTTAACATCATTACATGGAATGTAAGGGGAATGCACACACCAGCACACCGTTACTCAATATTCTTCTATTTGCAGCGCAGGTCCACAAATATAGCCCTACTGCAGGAAACGCACCTGACTCAAGTGGAAATAGATAGGCTGCGCCGAAGGTGGAGGGGGCAAGTATTTGCCACTAACTATTCCTCCCAAGCGCGCAGAGTCCTTATATGGATAAAAGCAGGGGTTCCATACGTAATAGAGGAGACATTGGCGGACCCAGAAGGCAGATATGTATTGGTACGGGGTAGACTAAATGGCCAACCGCTGCTCGTGGGCTCTATTTACGCACCTAACGTAGACCAGCCCACCTTTCTAGATAAACTGACAAGAGTATTGGCTAAATGGAGCAGTATACCATGGCTACTAGGGAGATACTTTAATTTGGTACTTAACGTAGATCTAGACAGGTCCTTCCCGCCCCTGACGAGAACCGCTGCAGTATCTAATGCACAGGCTTGACGAACTGGCTAGAACACTGGTCACTGACGGACATCTGGCGCTCCCTCTACCCCAATGCAAGAATTTACTCATTCTACTCGGCTGTACACAGGCTGCATGTTATGCTAGACCGTATGGTGGGATCGCATGTCCTTTCCCCGCTCATCAAGAAGATGGAGTATTTAGGACACACACACACTCTGATCATAACCCACAACTATTACAACTCACCTGGGATGTAGGCCCTCCCCCAATTCCCACATGGCGGCTTCAACCAGCAGCGCTGGAGGATCAGGCATTCCGATCCTCACTTGGGACGGCAATCCTGGAATACTTTGAGACGAACGAAGGTACAGCAGGCGACGCGCTGTTGGAATGGGATGCTTTCAAAGTGACCGCGAGAGGTCACTGTTTGGGAGCCACCTGGAATATTAGGAAGCAACTGACTAACTCGCTTATCATCATAGAGAAGCAGTTACTGCGACATGAAGCGACAGCAGGGACAAACGCGAGGGACGCACAGAGATTAGAAGAACCGCGAGCAGAACACGCAGACCTTTTAGAAAGGCTCCGCTGCCATAATTATATGGCACACTCTGTGAGTACACACTCCGCCGCAGATAGAGCAGGCCAGCTATTAGCATGGCTTATACGCCAGGAACAAACACGACATCCGATAAACGCGTTGCGAAATGAAGCAGGAAACATCATGTACATGCAGCATGAAATACATGCAGCCATGACACATCACTACACTGCACTTTATCAATCTAAGGGATGCTGTGACGAGCAGAATCTGACTGCCTTTCTAGACGCAATACACCTCCCAGAGGCAACACCCGAACATAGGGAGACACTAAATGACCCCCTTACACTTGAGGAGATCAGAGCTGCCATAGCAGTGCTGGCCACCGGGAAGACGCTTGGACCAGATGGCTTCCTAGCAGAAAATTACAAAGTATATTCGGCATCACTAGCCCCACGCCTGCACACGATCTACACTATGGCTCTAAGTGAACGGCGACTCCCTCCCTCCATGTGTGAGGCCAATTTAGTATCGCTGCTCAAATCAGATAAAGACCCCACAGACATGGGCTCCTATAGGCCGCTAGCTCTACTAAATGTAGACTACAAAATACTGGCGAATGTCTTAGCAGAGCGGCTAGCACAGGTGGTCCCATCTCTAGTCCATAGCGACCAGAATGGCTTTGTTCCCTCCCGAAGTACTTCCCTAAACATATGGCGCCTCTTCAGAATTGCGGCTGACTCTGCCCCACAAAGGCCACAAGCATCCTGCCTGACATTGGACCTGGAGAAAGCATCGACTCTCTTGAGTGGGAGTTTCTATTTGCAGAGCTAGAAAAATACAATCTAGGTCCGGTGTTCCTCCAACTGGTCTGACTATTATACACAGAGCCAACAGTCCGGGTGGGTCCCTAGATATCGGAAAAGGTATTAGTGCAGAGGGGAACTAGGCAGGGATGCCCCCTGTCCCCCCTTCTCTTCTCGCTGGCCATAGAGCCATTGGCAGAGGCAATCCGCGCTAAGATACGGGAGGGCATACCGCTGGGAGATGGCACACACACAGTGTTGTTATGTGCAGATGATTTACTGGTATATGTCAAAGACACTGGAAGAATTCCTCATCAACTAGCACACATTCTTAAGGACTTCGCCTCCCTATCGGGACTGATAGTTAATGCTGCTAAGTCCTGCCTCTACCCATTCAGCGAAATGAATCCAGACCCGGAATACATCCTCAATGGAGTACGAGTGCAGTGGAGGGCAGACACTTTCCGATATCTAGGTATAAGGATATACAGACAACCGCAGACCAAATTGAGGGTAACTTGGGCAGAGCACACACTGCAATCCGCTCCCAGATGTTATTTTGGAGCACTCTCCTTCTGGCAGTGACTGGCAGAGTAGCTCTGGTTAAAATGGTGCCTCTTCCACAGCTCCTCTATTATTTCACAAAACTGCCGATCTAAATCCCCCCTCCTTTTCCAATCGTTGGAGAAATTAATCAAGGACTTTATATGGGGAAACACTCGTCACGGGGTAGCAATCAAGAAACTATATCTGCCCACCAACCAGGGAGGCCATGCAGCCCCAAATTTTGAACAATATTACCTGGCTGCGCAACTGCAATGGGTTGCTAGATGTTTGGCCGATCGACAGCGCGAGGACACTTCGTCAACGAGCCCACCCTACACGCTATCACAGCTGATCACGATCTTACACCCTAACACGAGAGCCAGGCAACTGAAACCGCTGCTGCTCGCAGTGGCATGTATATACTTTCGCAGAAGTTTATATCTAACCTGAAACGTTGTACTGTATGCACCAGCGTTACCTTTAGAGGGAACACCCAGGGGTCCAAAGCCAGTTACCAAAATAGAATTACGAAATTTGCACGAGGCAGGGATTTAAAGCATGGGAGATTTATATTGGGATGGCATGCTAATCCCATACATGACACTAGTAGAGGACGATGAGTTG